>CM055734.1:13923073-14380573 GCA_029465975.1 Dallia pectoralis | reverse complement strand
CACTGTAAGCCTAATTATTATAGTTGCCTTTTGCACAATGTTTATCATTTGTTTTATCCATTTAACATTTGCACTGATGCTCTCTGCTGATGTGCCCTCTGCACATTTGCAATTTGCTACACTGTTGAACTAATCCATGTCCATTGCACATCCTCTCACTGTACTCCATATCTCTTTGATCTGCTCTTTTGCACTTTTGGTTAGATGCAAACTGCACTTCATTGTTCTGTACTTACTAATAACCACTATGTTGAACCTGTTAGATAGTTACCTGGGGCTGGCATTCTGAATTCTCCCTGTCCAAGAGAAAACAGCCTGTTGAACATGTTGTGTGGCGAGAAACTCAGGCAGGAGACTGTGACCTGTGACAAATGGACTGTTTAAACTTACTCCACCATTTCGTCTCGTTTAAAAGGCAATCGGTCGCCTTTCTTGTTTTAACAGACATTCAAATAGAGAGACAGCAAATGGAGAAAGAGAGGGAGAGAGACAGCAAATAGAGAAAGAGAGGGTGAGAGACAGCAAATGGAGAAAGAGGGAGAGACAGCAAATGGAGAAAGAGAGGGAGAGAGACAGCAAATAGGGAAAGAGAGGGAGAGAGACAGCAAATAGGGAAAGAGAGGGAGAGAGACAGCAAATAGGGAAAGAGAGGGTGAGAGACAGCAAATGGAGAAAGAGAGGGAGAGAGACAGGAAATAGAGAGAGGGAGAGACAGCAAATGGAGAGAGAGAGGGAGAGACAGCAAATAGAGAAAGAGAGGGAGAGAGACAGCAAATAGTTAGAGGGAGAGGGAAATTGAACAGAAAGAGAGGGAGAGAGAAACAGCAAATATAGAGAGACAGAAAAGGGGGAGCGAGGGAGAGAGACAGCAAATGGAGAGAGAGAGGAAGACAGCAAATGGAGAGAGGAAGCAAAACAGCCAATGGAGAGAGTGGGAGACAGAAATCGGGGAGAAGATGTGTGAGACAGTAAGTCGTTCAGAATGCTCAAATGTGCAGTTGAATGTGGTTGTGATTCAAGTGAATTAGGAGAGAAAGAATTCTGGCCAATTCAACCACCACTAACTGAAATTGGAATTCCTGGAGCTAAAATGATTTGAAAGTGTCATTAAAGCAAGTTTAGGTGTAGACTTCACTTATCAAACAAGATTTCCCTCAATTGGACAAGATCCCCATTGAAATACATGCAAATATTTCCCCATGTTCAGGAGATACTCCAGAATTAGACTAGTATTTACATTTTTTGGGGTTTGGAAGCAGAATCTTTCTAATATCATTACCAAGTCTTGAAATGACAGCCACTTCATCCAGCTAGTTTTAAGACAAACCTGTACTATTAAAAGACCATGGTCTCAAGACCAGAACATCCAATCAAACAGAATAAACCAAATTATTCCACAGTCAAAACAAGAACCTATTTCCTTTTTTATAAACAAGCTGAAAGCAAGAATTCTGTGGTATCTTACCAGAAATCTGTCATGGTTACTGATTAAAACCTTTGAAAAACCATGACAACGCGCAGGATCAGTGAACACAGTCTCACCACTGACAAGGATGGAGACAGGAAAACATGATTTTCCTGTAGCAAAAAGGCTGTTCAACCACTGCACAATATGGGGACTAGAATAGACTAACTAAAGTGTAGAATTGCGGGCACATTATCACATTCTGTAGTTGTGTGTAACACAATGGTGCTTTTCAAAGTTACACACACTGGGAATTTAATTTTCTTTATAGTGTCTGTGAAAAATGTGACCATTCTTGTGAATAAATCTGAGTGGAGAATTGAAATTCATATTTATCAGTGCTGTGTGGGATGGAGATTGTGTTATTCTCATCCTACAAAGAATAAAAATATGACTGCAGCATCAAACAGTTGTTCCATTGTTTCATGGTAGATACAGACAGCAGAGAGACAAAAGAGTCGACAGACAGAGAAGGACTTGACTGAAGGGGGTGAACACTTGTGTTCAATTGTTTTGTTAATCAATCAATTTTCTCCTTTTCGTGTTGGTCAGTGGCATGAAGTCAGTATTACATCCATGTTGATTTCATGTGGTGGGAAGGTCCAAAGGGGTGTGTGTGTGTGTGTGTGTGTGTGTGTGTTTGTGTGTGTGTGTGTGTGTGTGTGTGTGTTTGTGTGTGTGTGTGTGTGTGTATATATAAACACACATACCAAACACGCACACACACACTCTCTGCCCTGTCCAGCCACACACACAAATACATATATATATATATATACATATATATAAACACACATACCAAACACACACACACACACTCTCTGCCCTGTCCAGCCACACACACACACACACATCTATATATATATATATATATATATATGTATATATATACACATATATATATAAATACATATATATAAACACACATACCAAACACACACTCTCTGCCCTGTCCAGCCACACACAGTGCCTCTGACCCTCCACACTGACACTGTCTCACAGTCTGAACATCCGAGTTCCTCCAGGACTTTATTACAGTGGACCAGCTGTCATCTCCACGGCCTGTGAACTACAGCCAGCACCAGAGAGACACATTACTCTCAGTGAGTGTTGCCCTGGTAGATCACCCCTGACCCCTGACCTGTGTGGATCACTAGTCCGTGTTTGACCTTTCAGGAAGCCATACACAGTAAATTCTTCTGAGTAAAATTTACTCAAATTGAAGAATATTTTACTCTGCGACAGATAACATTTGGTCCCTCTCTGAAAAGAGTAAAAGTTACTCTTTTGATAGAGGTGTTTTTCCAGAGTTAATTATGCTCAATCTAGAGTTAATATTTTACTCTTTGCTGTCATATTTGATTCTACTCAGAGTTTTTTAAAATTTACTCTCATAACATTTCACTCATTTCAGAGCTACAAAAAACTTACTCAGCTACTTTTTAACTCTGTTTAGATTAACTTCTAAATTACTCTGCCTCAATTTAGATCCCCTCCAGAGATGTTAATCATCAATTAAGCGTGAATTCTATCAAGTGTTATCTAAAAAAAAAAATGACAAAAACTTGATCATGTCTCACAATTTTATTACGGGTACTCAGGCATTTGTAAATATACAAAATGTACATTTAAATAATAACATCATTGTGATATTACAAGGAAACAGGGATAGATTTGTTTTTTTTTTACAAAAAACAATATGGTACAATAAACAAATTAGAATCGGATCTATAAGACATTACTATGTGAAATAACTTGTTGTGCAAAATATCCGTGATCTCCAAAACAGAAGGAACCTCTACGGTATGCAAAACTTCAGAAGCATGAACATGTTCAGCTAAACAAAACGTTTTCAGAGCAGTTGTTATCAAAAACACCTGCTCATCTTTGAGAACAATATTCTGGATTACATTAAATACAGGCATGTCATTTTCAACTCTAACACAAGCTGCTAACCCTGACCGATAGGTAATTCCATGGAGCTTGACCCATTTCACATTTAGAACCTTAGTCAAAATAGGCACATTCAGTTTCTTTGCCATTTCAGAAAAAGTATGGTAAACATGTGAACAACCTCTTTGAACACATTTTAACTAAAGATATTTCCCCTGGCAAAGGCCATGAACTAACTTAAAGTGCTTCATAAGGGCATTGGCATTGGCACCTTTTACAAATGAAACAAATCATCTGCTCACTGGAGCATTCTAGCTCTCAACTCAGCCACTCTAGGATTCACTTTGGTTGTTTCAACATCTATATCATAGACAGTGGTTTGCAGAAAAGTATATACATTGTTCAACTCCTGACAGTATGAGATGCCAAATACAAAGTGAGCTTTAAAAAGCTCATCAACACAGGCGAGTGAATTATCTGCCTTACAGGGTAGAGCATGCTGGTCAATAACAATGAAACAAGACTGGATCCTACTTTTCTTCGGCCCAACAGAAAGAAGATACGGCTGACGACTCTGTCCAATGCTATCCAAGTGACCTTGGATACTGGTACCAGTCTGTGAAAGAATAAAAACACACAAGTGTGACTTTAACAGTTAATTAAAGTCAATATGCAACATGAATAGAGATAGTGATGTCTTCCACCACATTTTCTCTACATTCTTATGGATTCTCACAGATTGTTACTAAGTTCGTGCTATACACTAACCCTAAGTAGAAAAGAATAGCACAACAAACATTCAAAAAAAAAATGGTGATCTTTAAGAACCTGTCTGACATTACAATCAAGTTTATGGTTGCACAGTATATTGATCTGCTTCATAAGTAGCTTCACCTTTATGAATTTCACAAGACAATCGCATGCTTGTCTAGCTGCAATCTTTCCCGGTCGTTTGCGGCCTTGACTTGAGGGTGGCAAAAGGTGAACTAGCATCAGAATGGTAGACATGTCGCTGTCCCAGCCTGGAGACACAGAAAATAAAACATTTGTAGGTTTTTAGGTAGAATGGGTTGAACATCCCCTTCTAGTCACTTTAACTTTACTTGGATGACACTAACCAATCCAGTACTCTCAATTATTCTGCACACAGATTCAGTATGGATAACACATTCACGGCCAAATATTTCTTAAGGACAACAGATGTGTAGATGAACTGAGGTGAAACCTCTTCAGATCTTGAACAGAGGTCATACAGTTAAGCGTAATCTAAAACATAACCTTTTAATCTAAAACATAACAGACCTAGTTGTAAAATGACATGACTAAGGAAATAAATGCCATATCAATTTTGTTTCCTCTGCAATATACATCCGTGCTATAAACAATTGAGAGGCAACAGATACTTACATAACCAAGGTTGCTCTTGGGGTCAGCCAAGTATGCGAATAGGGAGATGATTCCCTTCGCATATTCTTCTTTCATGGGTCGAGAGGGGCTTGTTCTACACACACAAGAATAAACCAATTACAACCAATAACTTAATACACACATTTATAAGGTACTGTTTGAACAACCTACCCATGTTCATTTGTCATATGTGCTACCAAGATCTTCACCATGTCACGTCTCCTGCCATCTGATAGACTTTTTGTTCGAGAGTATTCGTTTATGACCTTCTCGCCTCCAGGGCTGCTCTTAAGGATATTTTCGGTCATCTGGAAGGTGGAATTATGTAATAGCATATATAGTTCCAAATGTCTTCACTATTTAAGACAACATATTTAGATGTAATTTAAAGCACGATTGCTGGTCCTTACCTGGGAAAGATCACTATCCTCAGCTCTATTTATTTCAAAAGGACTTAATTCCAATATCACTGTGTCATCAGACCCTGAACTGCCTGCAGTATCTCCAAATGAGCTTGAGCTGAAAGATTCTTCAATATAAACCATATCAATGGTCAGATTATTTGTTCATACTACTTTGATAGATATACAGCTATTGAGATTTAGTCCAATAGACGTTTTAGCATATGCAAATCAGTGAATAAACTTCATAAGCCAGTAAAACAATTTACCATTAAGACTTGCTGTCCCTGGGATGTGGATTTCTAGGACACCCAGGTCTGGTATTGACAGCAGATATTCAAATGCTTCTTCATCAATCTCTGTCTTTGAGACATCTAAGACTTTTACATCCATTGTAGGAAGATCAAATTTCTTGGCAACTAAAGAAAGACCAACAATTGTCATATTGACCAATAGGTTTTTCATACCCCATAATATATATCATACTGTTATTGTATTATTATTATTCTTAGAAAATTATTTTCATGCATATTTTAAAGTTTGTTATATCTCAGCACATTCCAGAAACGTCTTAAATGTAAAAGGTGTTGGAGAAAATACATATTTCTTGCAATCTTTAAATAGGACTCTGACCACGTTGTTAGTCTGCATCCTGAAAGAACGAGAGAGACACAGTTAAACATAAGGCCATAACACTCACAGCCATCCATCTAATTGATGCTACTCTTAACAGAGTCAAGTACATGTGGTGCACCAGCGTCAGCTAGCTAGTTTCACTGATGTTATTTAACGTTTGTGTGATTATGCAAACGCTTTAGGTATGTGCTCCTTTACTCAATTAATGTTAAAAATGACTGATAGTTGTTAACAATGGAAAACGAGTGATCATTGAATCAGCTATCTAACTTTACAGTGGGACTTTTCCATGATAGCAGTGAAAGTCTTTAGCTAGCTAGCTAAAGTTCGCTATTTAACATGTGCTGGTCGAACTGACGTTGCCAATTATTGTTGGTCAAATAGCGCAGCTTCTAGAAATTACATACCTGATTTTCTAATAATGTATCTGTGACCCTCATTACTAGCTAGCAAAAACGTTAAGCCTGCCGAAGCACTAACAATGCATCAAGTTAACATGAGAATGATATCTATTTAATATTCAAAACAACGCGGCAAAAGTATCTGAGCGCGAAAAACAGGCGCACTTTCTAAATATGAATTGGAATACTTTGAGATGTTACTTACTTTAAGATCCCGCAAAGGCGCACCTTGTCTTCCAAACCCGAGCAGGTCGACTGTTTCACTGTGATGGTAAACCTGACAGTATTGGCAGATGGCCGAAACGGGATTCTGGGAGGAGTCGCAGTTACTCTGTAATTTTGCTCCCACTCTACTGACAGATTTGACCATAAACACTCAAAATTGAGAAAAAACTACTATTTTTGAGGAAAAACGATTTCACTCTGGAAAAACTACTCAGCCAGTTTTCCTGTGTACAGATGCTCAACTTCTCCGCTTACTCCAGCTTTATTTATCATTAGAAGTTTACCCAACCAAACCAGGCTGGGCTACAGCTCATTCCGGAAACGTTCTCATTAAATGTGCTGTGCTACTAGACCGACGCAGCTCCCTGCACCAGGTAAAACAAAGCCCAGAGGGGAATGACGGAGACAATTGTCTTACTACAGTAATGGAGTACTGTCTGTCTCAAATCTGTCTGTGTGATATTTCCCTCTATCTGTCTGTCCTCGGTCGGAGCCTCATCAGTCAGAGTTTTGTGTCCTGGAGGGATGTTTCGTTCTCCCTCTCGTCCTCCCAACCTCTCCCTGTCGTGTGTGATACTAATGGAGACTGAGACCTATTGATTTTCAGCCTCTTCGTCTGAAAGTGCATTTAGCTGTCCTCTTCACTTAAGAGACCGCACTGGTTAACGCAGAAGGACTGGGAACAGCCGAACTATGTTGAGGAGTTCTTCGCTCTGTCGACCTCTTTGTTCTTTGTCTGAGTTGTGTGTTAACCAGTTCTACTAGTGTAAAACCAGGAACATGGTCTTTGTCATGTGTGTGTGTGTGTTAGTGTGTGTGTAGTGTCCGTACATGTGTCGTACATAAATGTTCATAAGCGTATGCCGTCTAACACGATGCTCAATGACCTTTTACATTTGTATCTCAACTTCTTTTTAACGCCAGTCGACTTTGACTACACAGCGCGGGGCTCGGCTGTTTTGCTGTAATACGCTTGAGATATTCTGAACACAGCAGGGAACACCTTAAACAGGAAGCCCGCAGCTCTACGGGACTCCTGGTCGAATTGTTCATTTCATCTCTATACGCGCCGCATAAAAACGACTGTTTAATCAAGTTTTCAATTAATTCAAATCTCCATAAACGAACGCCACAGCGGTGGAATGATCCCGTTGCTCCGGTGGCACGCGGTCTCTCGATGAGTAAAATTAGAAACGCAGAAGGAAGTCATATTTCTGCCGTTGAATGCCGTGGATAATATTACACACCACGCTGTGCTGAAAGGCTGTGGGAGAGCGCGTAAAACATCAAGAGGAAGAGCGAGGCCTGGAGACGTACGGAGCAAGAGGAGGTGAGGCCAGAGTAAAGGGAGAGAAGACTAGACGTTGGCACGAGATACGCGGTGACTGAGATGGCAGAAGGTGGAGAGGGAAAGAGGACGATAAATCAACAGGTGCAGACGACCACTTGCACCCGGATCACATTAAACAGGTACGGCGTGGGCACAAATCAAGCACGCCGCGTACATCTTAATTACTCTCTCATATCTCTGACACTCTGCCCCGGGAGAAGGATGGCATCAGAGCGGCGGGCACGCTCTCTCTCTCCGTTCGCCTCGGGGTGCTGCATCGCAACGGTGTGATTTCACCGAAAAAAGACTGAACGATCATTACTCCCGATGAGAGCAGATACGGCTGGGCTGATGGAGGATCTATGAAACTGTAAGAATGTGATTTGGCTCCGGGGGAGGGAGTCGCTGATTAAGGTCGTTGTCGTGTGCAGAGACGAGTTCGAACGGCTCCAAATATCTCCATTTCGTACCGCTAGTTATCCCCCACACCTCGCAAGACCAGCCGTGAACTTCTAGGCTTTTATCCCGGAACGCTCAAAGGCGGGTTCATCTATCTGACTTGAAAGATATTGTGCAGGACCGCCTGAATTATCATAAGACTTCCATCTGAATTGGCTTCCAAACAATTCTTTGGTTGCGTAACCAATTCATATGAGAGAGGATTTATATAAAAGCCATTTTTTACGAAAGGAGTACGATTATCCTGGCAGTCCCGCGCAATGTCTTTCTCGCCTATTAATCACGGGAAAATAAATTGAAGGCAAAAGTGTTTTAAAACATAAATACTTACCCGATATTGTACACATTTGCACAGGTTTGAGGTGACACCCTTTAATATATTAATCTGTTAATAGACCACAGGTTTGAGGTGACGCACATGCCAATCTCCATTAGTCAACAAGCAATTTGAATTTGTCAGAAGAACAAGTCTCATTTTACACAGATCGTGGCCTCCGTTTTGTCACACTGCACAAATGCCACAGATTTCGACAGGGGTTTGAATGAGAGTGTAATTGTCATGCTGACTGAATGCAGGAATGTCCATCAGAGCTTTTCCCAGAGACTGTAATGTTACCCACTCTATCATACGCTGCCTCCCACGCTGTAAAGGAGAATTTCTCAGTATGTCCAACCAGCCTCACAACCACCAATCAGGTGTAGTCAGGCCAGGACGTACACATCTGTCTCCATCATCTGCAGGATTATCTGAAACTAGCCATTCGGTTAACTCCAACTGAGTGGATTCCTTTGCACGTAAGCCTAAACTGCTCATACAGCGATGCCTATAAACTCTTCACATTGATCATCACAGGTTCTTCTTTTCTGTGTCGGTTGAGTCGCACTGTAGTGGCGATCGGCCTTTGACCTCCATCCCGGCTAATTGGATTGGTTCTCCCCCTGCCTGCTGGCCTTCTGCCCAGTCTGGAGGATCCAGTCTGCGCTAATAGGACCACGACTAGCCTCCATAACTCATATCACTAAAAGGTCAGAGGTTATTTGTTGTTGTTGGATTCAGGCCACGGTGAAACTAGTAGAACACTGATGATGTCTACTGTTGGTTTATGGCTGTTCTTTAGTGCCGGGTCCTTGTTAGCTTCTGTTTGGTGTGTGGGTGGGCGTGTGGAATGTGTGTGTGGGACCGTACGCTGCAGGGCTTCATATATATTATTTTCCCCCATGTCCCTATGTCTTTTCTGTTTGTTATCCCATACATGTAATAATGTTTGTGTGGGGGCATGGTTAGAGTCTGTGTTCCCTGTGTCTTTTCTGTTTCTGTGAGTAATTCCATACATGTAATGGCGTGGAGAACTTCAGATCTCCAGTCAAAAAAGATGCAAAGACACCGAAACTTGTGAATCAAAAAATAGACTTCAATGAAGATTCAGAAAAGCCGAGTTGGTCGGCAGAACAACCTCGGACCCTCATATTAATGCAGTACTTTCTTGTATAACACCACCTGGCCCTCCCACTATGCTAATACTTTGGATGGATCTTCTTTGATCCGCCACCATCAACTGTTATCAGTCTGGAATTTCCCCCAAATCCCATGTTCTAAAATAATTTAATTCTAGAATTTCCGTGACAAACCATCGTTATAAAATGGGGGTTATGGTTATGGTGGCACCGGCCTTGGAAGCTCAACAGGGCCACAGGGCCGCCAGGCTCCCACGTTCAGCACATCTAATGGGGCTTTGGACCCAAGGGCCCTCAAGCTTAGCGCAACTAGTGGTGCTTTAAATGTAGGACACACACTATATACTGAGATTATACAGATTACCATACTGATTTGTTGCATGAGTGTGATTAGCATATTGATACATTAATTGATCACGTGAGTATATATGCAAAATCTCCAATAGTAATAATGTTTGTGTGTGTGGACTGTGAGTCTGTGGAGTCTGTGTCCCCTGTGTCTTTTCTGTTCCTGTCATTCCATACATGTAATAATGTTTGTGTGGACACCCACAGAGAAATATAACATAAAACAATATCTGACAAAGTGCCATATTTCCCCGTGACTTGAATAACCCTGCTAATTGTTAATTATGCCCCCAGTGCAAAAGTTAACGCAAAACAGAAACTGCTTAAAAGAAACCAATCACAGAAACACAGGAAGTGCACCCCACTAAACTCCTTCTGTGCAACAACGCTCACCACAACCGTGACAGTGTCCCCTCTGTCATTTCTGTTTCTGTGAGTATTCTATACATGTAATGATGTGTGTGTGGGGCCTGTTAGAGTCTGTGTCCCCTGTGTCTTTTCTGTTTCTGTGTGTTGTTCTATACATGTAATGATGTTTGTGTGGGGGCCTGTTTGAGTCTGTGTCCCTGTGTCATTTTTATTCGGTGTGTTTTTCCGTACTATTAGAGTGTGGGTCTCCGTGGGTATTTAGTCTAGTCATAAACTTTCCAGATACCTGTCTTGAATTTATCATTATGGACAGTGACTGAATCTACCGTTGAGTTACGTCTTAGCTTTTACGGAAATGAAAAAAGTGACATGATTTATATGATAATGCGAGTGTTAGGTCTTTGTCACAGCTCCAGATGGACATAAAACAAATATCAATTAGTTGCTTATCCTCTGGTGGAGTGGCGATCACGCTGCAGTGAAGAGAGAGGGAGAAGCTTGTGAAGCCTTATACCAATGTCATTACCACTCCAGAAGCTTATGAAGCCTTATACCAATGTCATTACCACTCCAGAAGCTTGTGAAGCCTTATACCAATGTCATTACCACTCCAGAAGCTTGTGAAGCTTTATACCAATGTCATTACCACTCCAGAAGCTTGTGAAGCCTTATACCAATGTCATTACCACTCCAGAAGCTTGTGAAGCCTTATACCAATGTCATTACCACTCCAGATGCTTGTGAAGCCTTATACCAATGTCATTACCACTCCAGAAGCTTGTGAAGCCTTATACCAATGTCATTACCACTCCAGGAGCTTGTGAAGCCTTATACCAATGTCAATAACTACACCAGAAGGGTGTGGATGGGTGGAGCTGAAGTGTGTGTGTGGATGGGTGGAGGGGAAGTGTGTGTGTGAGAGCACAACCGGCAACATTTGTTGGTTTAAAGTACAAGTGTATGTGTCAGTTTGTGCTCCATGTCATCAAATTATTTTCAGGTGTGATAGTAATTTTGATTATTTGCTATTATTCTACAAAAAAAAAATTCAAGGACAAAGACACATGAGGTTGCAACTAGTCTTCCATTTATTCCGCTTTCTCTGATGGTCCGGTAGAACGTTAGATCGTGTGAATCTGATCGAACGAATTCATGCAGAATCCCGTTGATAACGGTCAAATAGAATGTGTGACGGCTCAGGACTAACTGACTAGAACGGGCGAAGCAGCCCAAGGACTCTGTCCACCTGTGTGTCCAATGGGAGATTTCCATTACTCATGAATGTAGGTGTAAGCTGTATACTTCAGTCGTCTGAGGGCCTAAATAGAGTTTGTTGAGTGTGCTTAGCTGTTCTCCAACACCCTCATCTCTCGACGAACAGATGGGTAGACTCTGCAGTCACTAGTATACGTGTGTGTGTGTGTGACCTCAAATATTCAGCAGTAGAATGGTAACACATCCTGTCTGGTCCTGGAACAGTTCCACACCCTCTCACTCTCTTTTTCTCCCTCTTCCTCTCTATTTCTCCCTCTCCCTGCCTCCCTCTCTCTCCCTTTTCCTCTATCTGTCACTCAGCAAACTCACATAAGTGTACATGCCGACGCCCACACACACACACACACACATTTCGCTCTCCTTCTCAATTCCTGTACCTCTGCTACATGAAAGAGACATCTGTCTCAGAGCGGGTGCATATGAATTCTCCACACATTATAATAGCTGTCAGAACGCTCCCCAGCAGCTCATCGCCTATACTGCCATTGTATGGGCAGACCTGTGTCTGGGATGTGAAGACAGAAAAGTGAAAGAAACACACGCAAAAGACCTGTAAGAATGTGCTCTAAATAAATAAAAGTGAGAGAGAGAGAGAGAGAGAGAGAGCAAAAGGAGTGGGGATGGGTGAGACGATAGGAGAGCAACGGGGTGATACCATGGAGAGAATAGAGAAGAGGTGGTGATAAAGGGGTGGAGGTGATGGAGAGGTGGAGGGGTGAGACGATAGGAGAGAATAGAGAGGAGGTGATGGAGAGGTGGAGGGGTGAGACGATAGGAGAGAATAGAGAGGAGGTGATAGAGAGGTGGAGGGGTGAGACGATAGGAGAGAATAGAGAGGAGGTGATGGAAAGGTGGAGGGGTGAGACGATAGGAGAGAATAGAGAGGAGGTGATAGAGAGGTGAGAGGTGGAGGGGTGAGACGATAGGAGAGAATAGAGAGGAGGTGATAGAGAGGTGGAGGGGTGAGACAATAGGAGAGAATAGAGAGGAGGTGATGGAGAGGTGGAGGGGTGAGACGATAGGAGAGAATAGAGAGGAGGTGATAGAGAGGTGGAGGGGTGAGACGATAGGAGAGAATAGAGAGGAGTTGATGGAGAGGTGGAGGGGTGAGACGATAGGAGAGAATAGAGAGGAGGTGATAGAGAGGTGGAGGTGATGGAGAGGTGGAGGGGAAGCGAGGTGAAAAAGTTTGAGATGGAAGGAGGAGGAGTGGATAGAGTGATAGAGTGGTGAAGATGAATGAGAGGTGGAGAGGATGCAGATGTGGGGACGATAGAGAGGTGGAGAAGGTCAAGACATGGAGAGCGGTGGAGAGGTGGAGAAGTGGAGAGAGGTGGAGAGTTAGAGAAGTGGAGAGAGGTGGAGAGGTGGAGAAGATAAACATGTGGAGAGTTAGAGAGGTGGAGAGGGTATAGACGTGGAGAGAGGTAGAGATGTGGAGAAGGTAAAGACGTGGAGAGAGGTAGAAAGGTGGAGAGGTGGAGAGTTAGAGAGGTGGAGAGAGGTAGAGAGGTGGAGAAGGTGGAGAGTTAGAGGGGTAGAGAGGTGGAGAAGGTAAAGACGTAGAGAGAGGTAGGGAGGTGGAGAGGTGGAGAGGGTAAAGATGTGGAGAGAGGTGGCGAGAGAGAGCACAGGAAGGTAAGAGGAGAGGAACAACTGTGAGGCTGAGGATATGTATGAACAATAGTCCAGTGTGCTGTGGTTCTGCTGTTCATTAGTATGCAAAGTAAAGGTGTTATAAGAATGTTGGGTTGTTTGAGGAGCGCGTGGGTGAAGTTTCATGTTTGTCACGCTGAACAGCTCACTAATCTGTAATTGTGCTTGTCAATTGTGATTTAATGACTTCCACGCAGTATAATCGCACAACTTTATATATGTCTGAAAGTATGTTTCTGCCAAGCGACACAAGAATAACTTTTGTATAGCAGCAGCTATCGATATCAGGATAGTCTTTCGTATATAAGTGGAATTCTTTGTTTTTCTTTTCTCCAAAAAGTTGCAAATAAATCTGTGATGTTGCCCAGAATCCATGCTCCTGTTTAAGAACATATTTAAGGACACTGTCACGAACCTATTAGGTGTAGGGCAGGAATGAAGCCAAGCCAGGGACACTTTACACACTTTACACACCATTTACCTATGCCCTGGTGTCTGTAATGAAACCAACCCAACCGGAACTACTGTGGGCATCCAACTAAAAACCCCAGAGTGGGAATCTAGTGACCCCCACTTGTGACCACCCCCGTGACCCCCACTTGTAACCTCCATTCGTGACCCCCACTCTTGACCACCTCTTGTGACCACCAATTCAATGTGCTTTACAAAGGAAGAATAGAGTGAATACCTACAACTAACTAAAGTCTGTATACATTTCAGTCACCAACTCTCAGTGGACATTTGGTGGCTTGTCTAGGAACAGTTTTCGTAATGGTTGGTTTGACATTGGACTAAAAGGCTGTTGGCTGGTAGTTAACAGTGGTAATGCTTTGTGTCTTGTAAATCCCAACATTTTTATTGCAATTAATGACTGTGTGGATTTGTCAATATGAAGTGGCTAAGGTTGACTTCCTGGTGTAGTCTGTCTACGCACAGTCGTCAGCGTGCATATATGTGCGTGTCTGTACTTGCGTGTGCGTGCATGCGTGTGCATGTGTGTGCGTGCGTGTGCATGTGTGTGCGTGCGTGTGCATGTGTGTGCATGCATTTCATAAACAGCAATCACTAATGCAATTGCCAATATGGCTGCTCCATAACTCCCCTGGTGAAGAATAAATTCTGCCGTCCACCAGGCAATAGAATTGAACATGCTTCTATCTGTGGAGCTTTAGACTGAGGACCTTATCAGGTTATGAAAGACGAATTCACTTCAAAACAGTTCTGATATCAGGGATGTGAACTCTTTGATGTTCATTATCTCAGAATGAATCTTTGTGCTGATAGAACCAACACATCCCAAACACTTTTACTGTTACGGAAAGGTCTAAAATAGCAAGCTAAGTCGCTAACATGATAAAGATCTCGTAACATAATCAGCTCGTAGTTGCATTGGCATATTGCGCTCTGTTAAAAAACGTTGTACCATTCATGTGCTTCAGTCTGTCGGGACGGGTGTTTTTACTCAGGTCCTGTTCTTCTCCAGAGGAAAAGGAGATCTGTGGAGGGATCTGTGTGGGCATGCATGGGTTTGTATACATCTCTGTGCGTGTTTTAGATCGAGTTGGCGAGGAAAGTAAACAGCAGTATTCAGAGCACAGCCATACAACCCGGAACACCAATCAGCCTTGTAAACACAGTGCTGTGCACCCTGGGACGGCTGTGGGCTTTCTGGATAATCCATAGCAGAATGTCCCCCAGGACCCAGCAGCGCTTGGGAACAAACATTTGTATTTATTTATTAGAAATAATTTAGAAGGAAACACTTTCAGATGTACCATTTTTTCAGCAGTGACAACTAAATAAGCCATGAAAACCATTGCCTGTCATAATTTTTTTTACTCTTTACTTTTTTGTTGTATTCCTTCCACTAATGACTTGGTGGCAGGATTTGTGGTGGCAGGTAAGTAGGAAACAAGCGCAAAGGTTCTGGAACACACATTTTTAATAGTGCACTTGACTTTGAACTAGGAAAATATACCATGAATAAAACAACAAAATGCAAGAGCTCACTGACATGACACACATCACAAGTAAGGACTGACGTCAACACAAACAGGCACAAAGCAGATGATAATTGTAACAGAATGAAAAACACAGACAAACACACAAAAGACCAAACAACATTAGTGTTGACAATGCTCCCACAACTGACCTAAATAGGGAACTAAACAGGACACATAACAGGACACAGGTGAAACGAATATGAACTTAATGAACAGGAAAGTACTGGGACAAAATACTTGGTCAAAACGTCTTCATTCAGTGTCATATGTCAAATAGTACTGGGTTGTCTAGTTCCTGCGTTCCATCTATTCTGTATGTCGAATAAATTAATATAACGTGAAATATTGCTATTTGTTCTCAGTGTTCCCACCTACAACAACTTAAGTAGTCCAATCAATCCATCAAATGTATTTTAAAAAGCCCATTTTACAACAAAGTTGTCACAAACACCCAGTCTGAATCCGATAGAGCACACATTGACAAGTTGAACAAGATGAACAAGTTGATACACGGCAGCTAGAAAAAACTCGCTGAAGGTCAAATTTAGGAAGAAACCTAGAGAGGAACCAGGCTCTGAGGGATGACCAGTTCTCTTCTGGCTGTGCTGGGTGAACTTATGATAATAGTTAGCGAATGAGTTGTATTTTTCCCACAATTCCATTGAACACAATTTTTTGACACAGTTCAGCTGGTGCTGTCGACGTGCCCCTAATCCTTATTAATATGAAAAACACATCAACGTTTTTCTGCACGGTATACACCAGTAACGGCAATCTTTTTTGTTCTAAACTACAGTGAGGCTAATCCTGTAAGAAGCAGAGGTTTGTCCTCCTCTATGCCGGGTCTGACAGTAAGAAATCAGTAAGGGTCTGACAGTAAGAAATCAGTAAGAAGCAGAGGTTTGTCCTCCTCTATGCCGGGTCTGACAGCTCCCCAATCATCAGGAAGAAATCAGTCCCGATCTAACTCACCTGAGTTTTGATCACACCTGCGAGCAATCAGGCAGGGTATATAGGGGTTCCCGTCCCATTAGCCTGTGCGAGGTATTGTTCGTTCATCCGACCTACGGAGCGTTTACTAGAGATAACTTAAGAAGATTTCCCGTGTACCAGACCCTGGCCTGTTGTGTTACTTACGTCTCTGCCTAACCCTGTTCTGTATATCCCAGTGATTCCCGTGGACCGTTCCCGTGCCAGCCTTACCGACGTCGCTCTCGCCTGATCCTCCTGTACCTTCTACTACCTCTGATCTCCCGCTGCCGACCCACGCCTGCCTGACTATTCTACTGCCTTACGTTCTGTTTATTAATAAAACACATTGTGTTCCGCGATTGGACTCTCACACCTGTCCCTCTGAGTATTCATTACAAATCCATACAGTGTCCTGCTCAAATCAACAAAGGAATACATACACTATAGAATAAGCACAACCTCCCAGCAGCCAGTGAGGTGAATTTAGCGAAAGTTGGCAATTTTAGAAACTTTGGCAGTTTCCTTTTTTGTTGTTGAGCAGCAGCAAAATAACTGTAATTGTCCGGGATTGTCATAGCAAGTCGCATCTCCCCTCTCACAAAGTCACGTATTGTGACGAGAGTGCATTTAAAGTACAAAAAACACCAACATGACAGACAATATCTGTGACCCTGTTCCTTGCCTTATCTTTTCACTTTTATTCTTCACAAATGCAGAGATGAATCAAAAAGGGCAGGATGTGCAGCCACACAGACAATGAGTTGTCCTCCATCTTGAAACTGTAAGAACTATTGGAAATGTTCGCCATGACGAAATGTTGCTATGTTACAAGAAAACCATTGGAGCAGCTGTTTAACACTCCTCCTTTACATAATAGTTGAATGTCACTTGCACTGTAAAGGCTTTCAGTTGTTTTTTAGCACTCTGTAGACCTATTCCTAAAATAATCTATTATCGATAGAGTATTCTGAGTTTCATTGTTTTTAAATTAGTAAGAGGAAACATCCTGTCCTGATGTACGGTCAGTTTTAATAAATGTACTTAAAATCCCTCTGTACTATGTGACTTGTCCTATTAAGGCAGTTAAGATGACAGTAATATGCTATATAATTGCCATACTAGTGCTTTAGATGCATGTATATGCAAATTTACTGTGATATATACTGTTACTGTCCATGCTTCAAATTATACCGCAATAAACATCGTGTCTTGTTGAAATAACTGCATCTTTTAAATAATGAATGAAATAAATCTTTCAACCGGTTTTGCTGAAGTCTACAAAGGACAGTGTAACATTGCAGTTACCTGTAGTGCCTCACTGAGATACCTATTCAGCTCGGTTTTTTCTGTCAAGTGAGTTTATAAAAGGAGGATATATAAACTGCATTATAGTTCATTTCCCAATATCTCATCTGATCATCTGTATCTCCAGAGCATGTTCCTTACTGGACACTTTGCTTCTCTCTCCTCTCACTGTTTGTGCTGGCTGCATTGTACCAGAAAAACAATGACTGACCTGGATGGTCATTTTCATTTATTAAATTGTATTCTGCGTATATTACTGCATTTTATTTGCTTTAATGGTGTCATGATGTAACTAGCTAATAGTAAGTGTATAAAAAACAATGTAACAATATACATAATTAAAAGCTGCCTTTTTCGGTATCTAGCTACTCACTGCCTGAAAAAGACTTATATGTCCAGCTGCCTGTCCTGTTTTCTCTACTTATTAGGTACCTGTACCTCCATTTGTTCATTACACTGACTGACAAAAAGAAAGGTCACATTACCAACGCACAGAACGATGTGAGGTAAATTACAACGTTAGGAGGTCTGATTCTGAGCTTCTTTAAAATGCTTTTTATCAGACAGTTGTGTGTGTGCTAGTTAATAGTTGTGATTAACTACATTTATTTACTTGTAAATTATTAAATTTTGGCTGACAAATTATACAATGTCACTGTTTTGCTTATGCCAACTCAACTGTACATTTTGGTTAACTGTCAAGGCAGAAATGCTAACTGCACACAGACTTGTTGATGTAGCATGTTTTGCATGCTATTCTTGAATTTTTACAAATGCAGAATCCATAAGCGCAGAAAGTTTACGGGATGTGTAAGTCAAAATTTCAAAGATAATGTAAAGGACCAACACTAGCATCTCTGCTCAATTGGAAATACATGATGAGCATATATTCAGGGAATAATAAATGTCATTATTTGTGTATTACATTATAAAATATGTGGATCCGTTTTAACATATTGGAGTATAATTCTTACCGTTTCAAATCTATTAATATTTAGTGTACTAACGTACAACATAAGTGGTTCCAAGATAACACACTGTATATAAATAAATATACTGCACATTTGGCCTGGGTTCACTTGTTGAGCACAGAGGCTGTTAAAATGACTAATATGCTAAATAAGATGCATTTTAATATTCTAATTGTAACATTCATGTTATGACAATCACAGACATAATGATATGCCTGGTTAAGATAGAAGGTGATATATTATGGGAAGATGTTTGTCAAACTGATTGTAATTACATTTGAACGTATTATAATATATGAAAATGTGAAGTGTCAAACAGCAGATTGACTGTCACGACCGCTGTATGGTGTAGTGTAGGAAGCCATGTGCAGAGTCGTGGATAATCCGTTTAACAGGTTTATTTAACCATACAAAAGTAAAACAAACCGTGAACGGCGAAAAACACTAAACTGTGGCACTGAAATGAAAATGCGCATATAGCGACTTAAACAAACACATTCCAATAACCGCAGTAGTATAACCCACTCACCTCTAAAATAACGTGTGACATGTAACAATGCGAAGCAACGAGTGCACTGCTCGCGACCCTCTTATACCCCACATAAAGTGACAGATTACTAACAGCTGTGACCACGTGAAAGAGGAAGTAATCACAGCTAGTGAGAACAAAAACACGGAAGTGGATCACCGAAATGGAAGTGTAGCAACGCCACCACACCAATCGTGACATTGACATGTGCATGCACTTATAGTCCATCATGCAGGTGACTGTTTTCTTTTTTCGGAGACATAGAAAAACTAAACCAGTTTAATGCCACGGAGAACAGCTTTTTGATGATAAGAAACACTATAGGACAAGGGCCGAAAGTGTTTCCCTGCTGTAGATTGATGAATACAGTTATGAAAAAATGAGTTGCTTTTAGCTTTTAACAGGTTGTAAAATTAAAACATAAATCGTTTTTCTATTATAATTTTTTAAAAGCTGTTCCACTTACGAGAATCCACACAAAACAAATTAATATTCATGTAACTTAAAGAACACAGATAATTCATTTGATTTAGGTCCAGCATTCAACTCAGAAATACAACACCAAACTGCACATGACTAGTTCTCCGTGAGCCATCCTGAATATCATTTCTTCTATATCATATTTTCTATAAACAGTGTTTTTATGCGCCAACACGCAAGCACAAACAGTGTTTATATATGCAGTATACCCTGATGAACCAAAACATTGAGACCACTCGCAGATGTCGCAAGATATAGGTGCAGATTTCAATTTGATTGAGCATCTGTGGGATGTGCTGGACCAACAAGTCCAATCTACGGCGTCTACACCTCGCAATGTATAGAAACTAAAGTATCTGCTGCTAATGTCTTAGTGCCAGATACCAGAGGACACCATCAGGGATCTGCTGCTAATGTCTTGGTGCCAGATACCACAGGACACCTTCAGGGATCTGCTGCTAATGTCTTGGTGCCAGATACCACAGGACACCATCAGGGATCTGCTGCTAATGTCTTGGTGCCAGATACCACAGGACACCTTCAGGGATCTGCTGCTAATGTCTTGGTGCCAGATACCACAGGACACCATCAGGGATCTGCTGCTAATGTCTTGGTGCCAGATACCACAGAACACCATCAGGGATCTGCTGTTAATGTCTTGGTGCCAGATACCACAGGACACCATCAGGGATCTGCTGTTAATGTCTTGGTGCCAGATACCACAGGACACCATCAGGGATCTGCTGCTAATGTCTTGGTGCCAGATACCACAGGACACCTTCAGGGATCGGCTGCTAATGTCACCAATTGACACCAAGACATTAGCAGCAGATCCTTCAACGACTAGTTGGTCCTGCACGTTCCACATTTGCTCAAAAATTGGTAGCTGGGGAATTTGGAGGCCAGGGCAAAACCTTGATCTCTTCATCATGTTCCTTAAACCATTCCCAAACAATGTACGCAGTGTGGCAGGGCACGTTATCCCGCTAAAAGAGGACACTGCCATCAGGGAATAAAATACCCTTGAAGGGGTGTACCTGGTCTGCGATGATATTTAGGTAGGTGGCACGTGTCCAATTGACATCCACATGAATGCCCGTACCCAGGGTTTCCCAGAAGAACATTGCCCAGAGCATCAAACCTATTCCACTGGCTTGTCGTTTTCCCACAATGCATCCTGGCGCCATCACTTCCCTATAGGCAGACGGTGCACACAGCCGTCCACATGAAAAAAAAATGGGACTCATTAGACCGGACAACCTTCTTCCACAGCACTTGTGGGCCATTTCGACAGTGGGCAAGAGTCACGCGGCCCCATACACAGCTGTGTGTGATGCATTGTGTGTTGGGACACAGTCCTCTTTTAATCAGCATTAAAAATGTCTTTGACTTGTGCCACAGCAGACCATCTGTCAACCCGGACCAAATGGAATAGCCTCTGTTTTCCTCATGAGCCTTGGGCAGTCAGTGGTTTGAGGTATCTCCATTCCTGGACCACTGTCAGTAGGTAAGCCCTATCAAGCTACTTGGTGGCACCAGGCCTGACTCATGTCCATTATTCCTGCATCCAACAAATTGACTGCAAGCGCTGATTTTTCCCGGACAATCAAATCCACCCAGACCTTCACAAGTTCCCTCGTTAGGAGATGATCAACATTATTCACCTCACCTGTGAGTGGTCATAATGTTTTGACTCATCAGTGTATATATTTATGCAGCATTTTTTTCCCTGTCTTGCTGCAGCTTACTTTCTTTTTAACTGTTTAACGCTGTCTCTGTCTCTCTTTCCATCTCCATCTCTCTCTTCCTGTCTCTCTAGCTCTTTCGCTTTCCCCGATCTATCTCCGTTTGCTGCGGTCCTTCTCCTCAGACACACAGACACATCCGCAAATGCCACCCCCACACAACACACACTTTTATATTGCAGATCCCTCCTAATCTGGGTTCATGACAACGTGTCATTCCTGAAGATGAAGTAGCCAATAACGGCCGTCCAGCAAATGAGTCTCTCTGGGCCTGTTGTTGTGTGCTCGATGAATATTCATTGGAAGCAACAGCACGGCGGATACATAACCAATGTTCATTCCAGACTGAAGTCGCGGTGGGGGGCAGAAGCATGCGTGTGTGTGTGTGTTTTGGTTGGAGGGTATCTGTCTCTGAGCGCGTGTGTGTGTGTGTGTCCCTCGAGTTTCTCTCCAGGGCCACAGCGAGGGGTGAGAGATGGGTGACAATGCGTACATCGCCGTGAGGTGTGCGGTGACACATAGATGAAGCAGAGAGATGCAGAGCTGTGGGGTCGAAGGTCATGGTGATGAGATAAGTAAGTAAACACAATACGGAATGCGTGGAAGTGGGCGGTGGTTACAGTGACGCTCAATTCACCTAGGGCATGTACAGTAACAGAATATCCATCCTGCTGTAGAGAGGAAACAGGGAGAGAATGGGAGAAGGAGAGAAAGAAGTAGAGAGAGTGAACAGAAGAGAGAGAGAGAGACTGGGAGAGAGAGAGGCAATGAAGGAGGAGAAGAAGCTAGAGAGGAAAGGAGGAGAGAGAGAACAAGCTAAGGGGAGAGTAAGAGAATGTGAAAGAGTCAAATGTGGTGGAAAGGAAAAGAGAGAAGAGGCGTGAGGGTAAAACGGAGAGAGGAGAAGAAGGGCGTGAGGGATGAGGCGAACGTGTCGGAAGTAGAAGGAAAGACAGAAGCAACGCGAGGAGAGAAAGAGTTGAGGAGCGGGGGAGAAACCAGGGGGAGATCAATGAAGGAGGAAAACAGACTTGTGCTTCACACAGAGAGGATTATGGGGAGATATGAGAACCCTGTGCTTTGCAAAACATGAAAAACCCTGGCACCGTGACGCACGCACTGTAGACAACCTAGGAAAGACAACGAGGAATACAGTTCAGATGGGTTTAACCATTTATTTAAGTGACAATGCACAAGGCTCTGTCCTTTTTTTGTTTTTTTTCCGCCATCACATGATCGTGTATACAATACTGCTAATACGAACTGTAATGCTTTCATATTGTTATTAAAATACGCAAGGTACCTAAACAGAACCATTGCCAGACACTACCATGTGCATGGGTGGCAAAGTGCGCCATTAAATTATATTAATACTGTAAAGATGATACTTTTTGACATTATGAGAAAGAGAGAGAGAGAGAAAGACAGAGCAGAGACTAAGTGAGCACCCTGACTGTCTTAAATAGACCTCTTCAGACTGTGGTTGGATCCAATACCCACATGTTTTCCCCGGCTATACAGGATTCAATACCCACATAGTTTCCCCCGGCTCTAGTGGATCTAATACCCACATGGTTTCCCCGGCTCTATTGGATCTAATACCCACATGGTTTCCCTGGCTCTACTGGATCTAATACCCACATGGTTTCCCCGGCTCTACTGGATCTAATACCCACATGGTTTCCCCGGCTCTAGTGGATCTAATACCCACATGGTTTCCCCGGCTCTAGTGGATCAAATACCCACATGGTTTCCCCGGCTCTACTGGATCTAATACCCACATGGTTTCCCCGGCTCTAGTGGATCTAATACCCACATGGTTTCCCCGCTCTAGTGGATCTAATACCCACATGGTTTCCCCGGCTCTACTGGATCTAATACCCACATGGTTTCCCCGGCTCTACTGGATCTAATACCCACATGGTTTCACCGGCTCTACTGGATCTTATACTCACTTGGCTTCCCCGGCTCTACTGGATCCAATACACACATGGTTTCCTTGGCACTACTAGCTGTGCTCAGGAAGTGTAGTTCATTTCAAAGGGCTCTAAAATTAAAGCAATATGTGAGGGACAGAAATCTGCCGCAAAAGCAATATGGAACTCTGTGTTCCTGATGAGATAAAATGTCTGGAGAATTTTCATT
This sequence comes from Dallia pectoralis, assembly GCA_029465975.1. NCBI lineage: Eukaryota > Metazoa > Chordata > Actinopteri > Esociformes > Umbridae > Dallia > Dallia pectoralis. Next base: position 14,357,103 of record CM055734.1, on the reverse strand, counting down.
TAACCCAGCAGGCATAGACCAGTTTAATCTTGTCGGTCACTGAACAAACCATCAAAGCCAATTGATTACTCTAGATTGACTCAATTCTAATTCCCCCTGTCGTTTTACAAAATACTGATTAACGCCAGTAACTGTAGATCATTAACGCAGTATTTAACTGACCCCATCACAAGTCTATCAGATTCATGTGCCTTCCTTTGTAATAGTCATTCCTTTGTAATCATTTCTCTGTAAGTGCATTCATTCCATTGGTCATGTTTGGGACACCACCAATGTGGCTGGAGATGGAACTCAATGCAGATCACGCTTCCTGTTTTCCAGGGAAATGAAGAGAGCAGGTGCTGTAGCTGTCCAGAAGCAGGGCGAGTGACCTGGAGGACAACCATGCCCCAGACCCAATGAGATTAAGCACACCAATAAAAGATGCCATAACAGAACAAAGTACCAAGAGGCTACCTCTATCCATCTCTATGAGCTGGCTTTGCCACAGTGGCTATGGAAGAGTCTAATTAGCCCCTACGCGCTCGGTAATTTTTACTTCCTCTGCTTTGGGACACTCGTGCATGAGATAAGGTCAGAATATGAATACCAGCTGGCCTCTCGTTCCCATTTACCTTTGACAGTTCCAAAAATCTGATTGGATCGTTTAATTACCCTGCTCCGGTGTTCTCCCGGGACCAGTTTGAAACGCTTGGATGTTGTTTCTTCGGATAATTGGACGTTACCGACAAATGTGACAGACCGCTGTTAGGATTTCAAGCAGCGGTTGACTTTATCTACACTGTATGATATGTGCATCTGTGTCGATGGTTTGCTGGTGATGTCCTGCGTGTCTTTGTCACTTCTGTTTTCTTGTGATATTGTCTCCATCTGCTGCAATCTCAAACGGATCAGCACTGTCTTGAGCAGCTCATTTTGCCCCGGGTTCAACACTGCCTTATACAGCTGCAATGCTAATAACTGCTATCTATATAAATCCACACCTTTATCTCTGACTGTTTGTTAAAAAGTGGGTAGGTGGTGAGAACTGGAATTACATACCTACTGTATGTCCATGCTGTTTTATTTTAAGTGCGTCAACAGCGTATGCCCCACCGATTGTGTGTGTGTGTGTGTGTGTGTGTGTGTGTGTGTGCGTGTGTGTGTGTGTCTGCATGCCTCCGGTCGCTAAGACAGACAAACGAACAGCGGAATCAATCCAGGCCGGCTGTCGGAGTCCTGTCAGACCAGCGTCTGTGATGGACAGTGTGGATGTTCCCAGTCTATCGGCTGCTGACGGGAACCAGAGCTTTGGTGAGTAAGTGAGGCATGCCTGGTCCAGCGCCAGACAAAAATGAAGAGCGATGCTAAACAATATCGGCTCCTGGCGCGCTATATCAGCATAAACGTCAATGCCGCGAGGAGTGTGTCTCCCAAGGGAAATGTTTGTTGGATGCTGGGGAGTATGTGCATGTGTGTGTGTGTGTGTGTGTCCTTCTTTTACTATACCCGTGAGGACAGAATGTCACAACAAAGTATTAGATGAGCTCTCTGTCACTTCTCCCTATGTACCTCCGTTGCTTCCAGGTACGCTGGGAAAACTATGGCAGCGCTATTGCTTTCTTGTGCCAGTTTCGACTTGCACGTTAAAGTGCATTTCAGGGATCCAAGGTTGAAAGCCGGAACTTCGTAGATCGCACAAGAAAGCATTCAATTACTGACAAATTGGCCAGAGGTGGAACAACAAATAACTTGAGTATGTAGGAGGGGATTGAGTCGTGCTGTTTTTAAGGCAAGAACCATGGTAGAGGTTTGCAAGCTTTAACTAAAAGCCAGGGGAGCTGGACGACAGAGTCAAACTAGGGAGCTTGCTTCTGCTAGGGGCTAAAGCAGGATATATGTCTCCCTTCAGCCAATGCTCAAACCTTACATCAAAAGCCGTCCGTCTGTGTCTTCTGCTCATGGCTGTCCTGACGATACCCTGCGAAAGGTAACTCCCAATCTGCGCGCTCAAAATGTTTCTGTCCCCTTGAGGTTAAGATAGCAGGGCCTGTGCACATTTTCAGGAATTATCAGGAACGAGAAACCCTATTTTATATGGTGTACCTAAAATAACACTAAAGCCAGCCCTTCCGTTGTTTTTGTAAACATACGCCTGCTATGATTAGTGTTTGTACTTTCTTCCAGCGCAGACTATAGCTGAGAACTAATCAATTAGGTAGAATGTATTTACTATTATTGAGTTGTGTTTTTTCTAGCCATCCTAAAATGTTTGCCCTAATCATAAGTCTCTCTAGACAAAGAGTGTCTGCTAAATGAGGAGCGTGTCACATGCAAACAACAGATGTCCTGCGGCATTCTGGGTAGATGAAGGGATTTAAGGGCACATATTGATTCATTTGCATAACAGGGACATGCATTCCTTCGTAGCTACATCATTATTGAAGATCAAACAATGGTTTGAGACCTCAGAAGAAACCAGTGAATCTGTTTATGTTCGATTATCTTTAATGTATTATAAGGCCAAATTAGTTTTTACTTAATGCCATGATCAATATTTTCACTTAGCTGATTGTAAAATAGCTTAATTTAATGTATATAAGTTTACTGTCACGTTTTGTGTTGGTGTAGTGCGGCTAAAAGCCACTTGCCAAGCAGAATCAGCGTTTGTGATGTTTATTAGAAACAAAACAAACACCTAACAACAAACGGAAAATGTAAACTGTAGAAATCAATCATGCGCAATAGTGACTTTTTACAAACATTCCGTACAGCTACAATAAATCAAAGGCTCACACACCTTAACTGACACGTAACATGAAACAAACCAAACTTAAATAACCCAACACAAATAGCTAACTCACCCCTGGTGTGTGTGTGTGTGTGTGTGTGTGTGTGTGTGTGTGTGTGTGTGTGTGTGTGTGTGTGTGTGTGTGTGTGTGTGTGTGTGTGTGTGTGTGTGTGTGTGTGTGTGTGTGTGTGTGTGTGTGTGTAATCAAACTCACCCCTGGTGTGTGCACCCCACTAAACATCACTTATATATCCTACAGGTGCATCTTTCCCAATAAAAAAAAATCTATATATATTTGTTTTGGCTCATGGACATTTTCTTTGCTGATGATAAGATTATGACTTTTGGAAACTGTGAGTGAAAAATGTTCTTGTTAAATTCAATTGTTTACATTCAGTGTCAGCTCAGTGACCAGAACCAATTCATGACGTCAAGCACAGAGATAACTGCAATAAGCTTGTGATATTGGTGAAGAAATCCCTGGCTTTCTATTCTTCTTCATGGAATGAGGTAACTAAGGTGCTAACGAGCATTTCAAAAATAGTCCTCTATTTCATCTCAATTAACCCGAGCATAGAGCAGGCATGCACATGTATACACACACACATACACACACACACACACACACACCCCAACCCCAATTCTGACATTTACCCTAGGCTAATTATTCTCTTTTTCCACACTGGAATCTCATGGGGACCAATTGGTTGTGTTTTTTGGTACTTGTGCAGGAATTTTGGTACTCATAGTAAAACCTGTACTCATACACACACACACACACACACAGATATGTTTAATTCAAAAGGCAGAATGGGGTGTATAATAGAACTGAACTTCAATTGATTTTGGTTTCTCAGTCTTAGACGATTACTCAGACAATTATACTGCTTATATAAGCAGTCGGCTACCTCAACCTTCACTCACATTTGACCTGTTCCCAGATAAATCCTGTCAAAAACACAAATATCCTGACGCATTATAGTCAACAGCACATTCATAAAATACCTGGAAAATAATGGAAAATTCCAGGCTTCGTGTTTTTATTCGGGAACCATATGCATAATTCATGTGAGATCCACAAAAGAAAGTGTTCGTAAATGGACTTGCCTTGTGACTGCGACTTGCAACCGAATGCATGTGACTGTACTGTAGCAAGTGTTCAGGGCGTTTATGGTTTCTATGAAGCCAATCCATAGACAAACCCTGGTGGGAGCCTCAGGGGTTAAGATGAGGGATTAAGAGAGCCAGAGCGAGAACGGCGACACAGAGAATGTAAAAGAGAGAACGAAGGAAAGACTGAGATGAGAGTCGTGGTAAGAATCAAAGGGGAGAACACTGACGAAAGCTGCACTGAAACTCCGATAAACCCCTCCTGGCTCTGTGCCGCGGTGGAAAACGTGGGGGGGGGGGCTTTCGAAGTCGGCGAAGTACCGAGACGGCGGAGACCGGTGAGACGGGGAAGAGCCCAGCAGAGGGCCGGGCAGTTCCAGCTTATAGCGGGGTCGGCCCAGTGTGAGAGCCTCGTTTGCCATCGCTTAAGACCGTGTGACCTTGTGTGCAAGCCGCCACAGCCATCCTTCTAACCCTCTCCTCGTCTCTGAACCGAACCTGCACAAACCTGTAATAGGTGATGTATTATCATATAACGAGGTCATTAAAACCGGGAATAATTCATGCGGACGGTGGAGCACAATACTTCCAGCTGTGCTTGCATTTTTCAGAGGCACACGCGCCCGGGTACATGCTGTCGTTACAAGTGAGTAAACCTACATAATAAGGGCCGCAGAAACAGTATGGTCAAGTCATTGTGTATATGTGTCTCTTGAGTGCCACAAACACAAACACACACACACAGACACACACAAGCACAACCCTTCTCCCTCCCTGTAATGACAGCAGAGCCCCCACTACCCTCTATGTTTTTCCTCCGTGCTCCCGTGAACTGTAATATTAACATCCCGCCGGAGGAGCGGCCGATACCTCGGACCATGATATTCATTTTGCCTGTGTAATCCCGGGGTGCCAGTTGAGTTCGAGATCCGCAGCAGCGCGGGCATGCTAACACCTCCTGTTTACCCTGGCGAGGACTGACACACAAAACCCACCGGCCCAGTAACACACCCACATACACAGACGAAGGAAGGCCACGGTGGGATATGAGTGAGAAATGCAGTGGTGTGTGAAAAACACCTCTCTGGGAGGTATTTTATGCCTATAATGCCCGGAAGCAGCTCCTTTAGGTCAAATCAATGCTTGAACAGGTTCATTAAAGAAGCTGGTCCTCTCTTCAACTTCTTTCATTGCTGACATGGGAAGAAAGTTCCAATTTGTTTAACGAAGCGAGGTGTAGTCATGTTTTACAGCGGTGGACAGTGAATCTTTCTCTCGCCAGGCAATATCTCCTGGACTCGACAATGGTAACCTCACATTGCGTGGAGGCACGGGTTAGATCGCGAGTACATTTTGGGTGTTTTTAGTGCCCGCTTGAACTCGTTTGGCACTACTGAGCCAAAAGTGTGGTCCCAAAAGCGTCATGCCGACAGGACAGATCACAGTCGGATCAGTTTGCCACAAAATCAAATATTGAGGGTCACAGTGAATTGGACTCTGTTGCACGAACCATTGAATACCAACAACAGTAATGGTTCCTAGACTTCCCAGAATATCTAGCACTAAATACATTTCAATGAACTGACACTCAAATATTATAAATTGAACAAATAAACTTTAGATAAAAACTATTTTTAATTAATATGTATAATTTCACCAAAACATTGGTTAAATTACATTATCCAGGCTTTTGCCTGTAGTTTCTTTAAAATCATCTTGATAGGGAACCTAACATTGTACAAGCCTGTGTCATGCTAAATTTGCTATAAGCACAAGTTCAGCTAGCGTTGAAATCGCTACTTCCTAGTACTGCGAACAGACCGCAGCAGAACAGATGGGCTGTTCATTGTAGATGCCTTGTTGTGTTGCAGTAATGCCAGCCACAGCCAACCACATACACAGACAAGGCCTTCCCACCCTGGCCCAATTGTTCAAAAACAGTTATAGTAGACTATTTCATTTGTTTTGTTTTTAGCTAGACTGCATTCTTAACAAAACCTTTAATTGATCGCCGCACTAATCACAATCCTAATATTTGTCCTGCGACTAATTGTTATGGGACAGCAAAATATGTAGTGAATTGTATAAATTGTCATGGTGCCACATTCAGCTCCAGAACCACAGGATGCTATACCTGGCATACATCCACACTAACATACACAAACACACACATACACACGTCCACGCTAACACCTTGTCAAACAAGCTATGGCTAGATACGGTGTTAAACTACCTTAACATGACTCAGCAGTGTGTGTTGTTGTGTGTGTGTGTGTGTGTACGTGTGCATGTATGTATGCTAATGTATGCATGTCCATAGTGTATGTTCATGCACAGCCCATGCATAGACATATGCATGGATATAGTCTCATCAGAGCGTTGACAATTTTGATTCCTTGATGAGGTCCCTTTGTCCAGGCAGGCTGTCTTCTCTTTTTGTCTGCGTCTGTCAATGGACTGTTTTCTAACCTAACATAGTTATAAAACTCAACACTGAACCCATCAAGTTATACCTAAGTTATACCTTGACATTTGATGTGTTTGGATCTGGGTCCATATTGCTCTGATCTTTTGATTGCCTACCAGTCTGTATGTCTCCCTATCTGTCTGCATATCAGTCTGTCTGCCTATCAGTCTGTCTGCCTATCTGCTTGTCTGCCTATCAGTCTGCCTGTCTGTCCGCCTGTCAGTCTGTCTGTCTGTCTGTCTGTCTGTCTGCCTGTCAGTCTATCACGCTGAATTTGCAGCTGTCCCACTGTAGGTGAAGTAAGGAAGGCAGCAGGAAGGAGCTAAACATGGAGTCATTGAGCTGTCACTTTGGCAGCTTTCCTTCCCTCTCTCTCTCTCTCTCACTCTCTCTCTCAGATACAGAGGGTCGGATAAAGCAGAGAAAACGTCTTCCATTGAAAAACACAGACAAACCCCTCCATTTTCCTCCAATCCCCACAGGTTGTGTGCCTGGAAACCTGCCGATCATATGCACATACGCACAAGTGCTCACAAACACACACACACTCCAGAACTTTGCTATGACACACCCTCCTCTCAGCTTTTGCAGATCTGGTAGATAACCCACTATCTCACAAATTAAAGTGCGCAGTCAGCCAGATCGTCTTTAGCACATTTTCCTTTGGCAATTGTGACTCTATCAAGGTCCACAACTATTCTTACATTTTTACATATTAAATAGTATTTTTACAGTGAGGTGAGAACGTTTCTACGCTGCTAATAAATATCTGTATAAGAACCTGCTTGGAATTTACTTGCCTTGTGAAATTATATGTGAATAAATAAAGAGATTAATAATAGCTGTGTAAATACTGAATTCTTAAAATAATATTTAAATTATTTCCCTTATACAATTGCTCAGCAAAATCTTTTTTTACTGTAAAAAGACATTTCTCAAGGAAGTGGTTAAAAAACACCCCGAAGCCTTTTTGTACTGCGTTGTATGACATTGGTGATTGCATAGGAAGGCATCCTCTACACCACCTATTCTTAACCATAGGGCCGCGGCCCACACTTGGGCCGCGAGCGCCACCTGGGGGGCCGCAAAAAACTTTACGTTTTTCACCTGTGGGCCGCGGGACCAAACAAGTTTTCACTTTGGCTAAGCCCCGCCCCCTTAGTTACTGTTGCTACGTCCGACAACTTCATCTGGGCTCTGGTTTGGTATCAACATTATGCTGTGACAGCTCTTCCTGCTGAAATTGTATCAAACTTTTATAAAGCAGCAAATAAAGTGTCCGGTAGAAGTAGGCAAAAGGGCCTGCAATATGCGTTTGAAGGCTATATTCAAGACATACAGGTGAAACAAGGCATCCAAAGAGGTAAATGCATACCGGTCACAGTGAAATAATTAACCACCGCATATCCTATTAATCGAGACGGAGGCTGGGACTAACAATATCAAGGAGCTGTTCATGCAAAGCTGGGTAGGTCTCTATTCACTTATATAATCGTTATTACAAAGCAAACTGACTACGCGAGTATAACAACGTGTAACTATATTTTTGATAAAACTACGACGGTAATAGCCTGCCGAGACCAGAAATATGAGACGGCCCATGTTAAAGTCAATGGAGCGCTGTGAAAAACTCCTCTGCCCGAGCTCATTCTTGGCTGTGCTGTGATTGGTCAATCTACATTCTAGGGTGTGGCTTAGCCAAAGGCGAATTAAAAGACAAACCATACATTTTTGGAAAATAATGATGGATTTTGGATATAGCGTTTCCGGAAAAAAATATAATATGGAATTACAGCGTTTCTAAAAGAATGACCACTGTTATCCATGACAGCGAATTACGTTACAATACACCAGCACTTCTCAAAGTCCGGACTCCGGTCCCTGATCCGGACCCGGAGGGAATTCAATCCGGACCCGCCTCCATTTCGTTTTTCAACAGCAGTAATTATGTGTAAGAAATTAAAAGTATGGATTTCCTACTTTGATAAACGCATGCCTGTCAAAATCATTTGTCTAGTGTTTATGACTCTTTGGAGATGGTCTGAAATTAAAGCGAAGGCGATATATTTAAAGTTTTCCTCCGTGATTCAGTTGCCATGACATCCAGTAAGTGTATACTTTTGACGTTATCGGGCGCGAGCCGCGACACTTCACCGCAGTAAGCGTTTGAATGGGTGTGGAGGATGTCATTGTCCAGGAAAAGAAAAGTTGATGGAGAAAATAGAGTTTTTAAAGATGATTGGACAGAGGTATGCGTTCATTTTGCCCCAATCCAGCACGAAGCCATTCTGTTTGATTTCTAACGAGACAGTTGGAGTTGTGAAGAGTGGAAATGTCAAACGGCATTATGAAACAAAACACGGTGTTTGTTGGTCCTGTGAGCATAACATGTTCAGATGATTTTACTTGAATCGTGCAGAAAACAGATCGAAAGGGATGGAGATATATAAGAGAGAAAGAGCTGAGACAGGACAGAGAGTAGGGAATATATTAGTTTGTGGGTAAAGAAAACCTCATTATCTTCACTTATGGGATGCAGAATATTTTAACACACACACACACTTAAAGTACGATTTGTCAAATCTAACTAATTTTTGTGTTAATATGCCTGACTTGAGCCTTTAAATTTGTTCCTGCAGATTGATTTGTTCCATGAATTGTTGTATGTGCAGGTTTACATACATAAATAAACTGTTAAACTGCAGGTGGATTTCGTTTAGTTATTGAGTACAAATCAAACCCAGGGTGAGATCAATAAACCAATACAGTGCTAATATTTGAATGGGCCCTGGGCCACTTTGTACTGTAAAATTTGGGGCCGACATCAGAAAAGTTAAGAACCCCTGCTCTACACAGAATCATTCTCCATTCATTGTAACCTTGTTACATTAATTCATGCTAAAAGCAGACACGTTTTAAAACCACAACTAATACATGTTGTGATGTCATCATGTTGCCATGGACATCACCTTAAAGGCACGCCCTCTGGCTTACCAGTATTCCGTACAGTGTTTTTTGTTCCTGTTTTCCATCGGTGTACGCGCAGGTTCACCCTGCTCATAATAGGTTTTCGGTGTGGAACATTAAAGTGCTGAATAGTCTGTGTGTGAGATCCTGTGCTACCCTGACCAGCATATTACATAGAGGAACATTTGGAAAGCCCTCATGCCCTCATCTCCAACGCTTAACCTTGTGTCCTTGGTCTTAATATGCACTCAAACAGTTGGCCTTTTCAGAGTGCACCTTAAGAGTGAATGTATACCACCAAAAATGTGTTTTATATTCACCTACCTATCGTTTCCCATCGAGCCAGAATGTCCGTTACCTCTAGAGTCAAGCAGCAAAGACCTCACGCAGAGAATAAAGATCAAATTGTACTGAAAAGGTATAGCTTTACTCGGTTAGCTTTTCACAACACTGGACATTATGATTTAACCCAGACTGATAAAGTAGCTCTACTCAGTTAGCTTTTCACAACACTGGACGTTATGATTTAACCCAGACTGATGCAGTAGCAGTACAGCCTTGGGTCTTCCTATCCCCTTAACTCAAATTCCTATCAGCTTTTGTCCGATTACAATAATTATTTTTTAATACTGCTCACAGTCGTGGCAGAAATTGTTTAGCATGACAACATTGAGTGTGGTGATGATTATTGTGTGTAGACTACATTAAAGGTTACAGCACGAAGATGATGTTGAGGGAAAATGATGAAGATGATGATGCTAATGGTGATTCTAACGACAATGACGGTACCGACAAACAGAAAGCGGATCCGGAGGTGAAAAGGCGTAAGAGACTACAGAACGAGTAAAAAGGCTCAACGCAGATCAGAAGTTCTATAAAGAGCGCTACAGACATCTGCTGGAGGGTCAGAATAATGTCCAATCAGCACGACTTAATCAACAGACTCGAGCAACATCAACAGACAATTGATATAGAAAAACATGACCGGAGTAGCGCCCTGAAATGTGACTGAACAAAAATAAAGTATGTATAAAAATGGTAAACAAGAAGGCTGGGAAATGTATTATTCCGAGGACAAGGCAGTCAACATAAGATGCAGTACTCTGCCACAGCACTTTTCAACGACTTTCATATTGTTCAATAAAATATATTCACACAAAGGAATAATACACGTTTGTTCAATGGAACTGGTGTTACATCTGATCAGAAGATCCACTCACAATAGTAGAGGGTGTCCCTGCATAGGGTGACATCATTTGGATGAGATGGGTGTCCTGATTCTTCGTGGTCGCTAACTCCATAATATGAGTGCCATCCATTTCCCTCCTGTTTGCAAAAAGAACAACATCATTGTAAATCATTCTAGGTACTACAGTATATAGGCACACGTTAACATATTTAGTGCTGAAATGCCGATAGTATTTAGTGCCGAAATGCATGCAGTATTTAGTGCTGAAATGCACACAGTATTTAGTGCTGAAATGCACACAGTATTTAGTGATGAAATGCATGTCGCTGTCCAATCCAGTGGTGCTGAAATCGGATTTTTTCAGTCTACATTATTATTACCACCATACATGTTGCACTTGTGGTATTTAAAAAAATGCGCATTACTTAATTTAACTTAACAACTAATTGCTTCACTTTCAAATATGGGTTAATTAATATATTCATAATTAAATGGCAAAAAAAACAACAACACTGAACTGTTTGATAAAAGGTCTTCCCGGACTGTGTATTTGAACAGATACAATAACTTTCCCCAATCACGAGGAAAGGCTGCCGTGGCATTAGACCGCATTGTAGTGCTGAAATCAAATAGCAACAGCAGTATAATGAACTGGAAGAGGACAGCAAACGGTGCTGAAAATAATATAAATAGACCGAATTAGTTCCAACACAACAATTAAAAAAGAACATTAATTTGCTAAATGTTATGGTGGTTTAAAGTCATTTCAAGAAATATTCAAGAATAGGAAAAAATAGGCAATAATGCTGAAATGTTTTCATACCAGCCAAATTAAATAGATTTTGTGGAAAATAGATAACCATTCCATCTTTATGTATATAACGTTCAAACGTTTAGGGTGACTTAAAAATGGCCTTGTTTTCTGGTGGTATTCTGTCTATAATGAAGCGACCAACACAGCCTCCAGATCTCAACCATATTGAGCTGTTGTGGGAGGAGCTTGACCGTATGGAACGTAAGAGGTGCCCATCTATCCAATCCAATCTGTGGGAGGTGCTTCAGGAAGCATGGGGTGAAATCTCTTCAGATTACCTCAACAAATTGATAAATATAATGCAAAAACATCTGACCAGCTGTATATGCTGCAAAAGAAGGATTATTTAAAGAAGGAAAATATATGATGTAAGGATGTATTGTAATTATTTAATGTAAATGTTATTTATTGTTATTTAATTACTAGATTCCCTATTACTTTTTATTTATGTCCGATTAAACCTACTTGCATGGGTTTTCATTGAAAACAATGACAACAAGTGACCCCACATTTTTTAAACATAACATCCCATCCACTGACAGGTTCCATTCATTGGTGGGTTTAAAAGCAACTTTTTTAGTAAGTCAAAGCCGATTCTCTTAGTTTAACCGAAATAAAAATGAGTTGCAATAATATTCTGGCCCCCCAATTATTCAATCCTAAAACAAACACCAGCTTTACTGTTGTTTTTTATTGACAATCTTAAATCACTGTGCTGTCTTTTTGCCTTATAAACACTAGGTGGCACAAACAGGCTGCTGTATGTTAGGCGACCCGGTGGTGGTGTCTGTAAAACAAGTCGATGAAACGTCCCATATAGCGGATTTAAAAACATAAAGTTAGAACTGACTTATCTTTTTGATCTTTATTTTCGGGTATTCCTCGATGCCCAGCAACACGTTCAGCCACAGCATGTCATCGTAATGGGATTTAATTGTGTAATGTCAAAAAGATCAGGTTGTAGTGGACCAGTGTAATGGACCAGTGTAGTGGACCAGTGTAGTGGACCAGTGTAGTGGACCAGTAAAGTGGACCAGTGTAGTGGACCAGTGTAGTGGACCAGTGTAGTGGACTTACATCAATGTATATTATAAAGGCATCCAGGGCATCTGAGTGGATATGTAGTAGACCCACTGGGAAGGTGTAGAGGGATGTCTACCTTGGAAGTCGATATAGGGTCAGTTTTGCATGTTTTCTCGGATCAAGGGCTTATGTTGAGGATGCTGATATGGGATCAGTGTTGAACGTTTCCACTAACAAATGTATTGGTTGTCGATGGAAGTTGAAGCAGATTTTATTGCGACAATGCTTTTATCTGATTGGTTAGCTCATTGTCTCATGTAATTAAAGCGTCATTTATTGAGCTGACCCACTCCATGTACTGAGATCAGAGTCTAAAGAACTAAACAGTTCATGCTGTTATGTGGCTGAGTATGAATAAATATGACTGCGTGTAATAATGACCATATGGTTTATAGCTGTGTGTCTGTGTGAAGGGGAAATGACTTGCAGGGAACTTGGACAGCCAAATCACCTGTGTGGGCCCACTCTAAATGGATGAGCTGTAGCCTGAGTTGTTGCAGTTTACAGCACACACACAGGTTGCTTTTAAAACGACGGCATGTGCAGTGTCATACGATGCAAGGTGGTTATACCGGCATTACCCCCTGTCCTGACTCGGAAGAGTCCATGGGTTTAGTGCGTAATGACACCAAGTGATGGGGAGCGTCCTGGACCATCCCATTGAATAGTCAACCTGCGGAGCCGCGGGGGGTTGGGGGAACAGTAAACCCAATCCGCGATGCCACAGTATAGGATAGGCTACCGACCGTCCATCAACGCGGCTGCAGTACAGCGACCTGACACGGCGCATGCGCACTGCAGCTCCGTCCAACGCGAGTCTCCTCCGCCGGAGCCACCAGGCAGCAGTGACTATTCCGACTACACACTGCCGTCTCCGGTTCCTGTTTCCGCCGCAGCTTGTTCCAAACGAATTCTTCTGGAGCGAAACATCGCAGCTGCGTCAGACTTTAACTTCCCCCTCGCACGGATCTCGCGTCGGTGTGCCAAGCCAAGGTACGTGCGTGGTACCTCTCTGCTGTGTGTCTGTGTGTGTGTGTGTGCACGCTCCGGGCAGGGTCGATATGGTTCCTGTGCATCCCTGCCCGGCCTGTTGACTGCGTCTCCTCTGCTGTGAAGCTCTTGTGACAGAGCAGCTGTCATGGTAGGAATGAAGGGTCCTTATAATAACAGGCTGTGGGCCAATGTGTGCGGTGTTAGGTTATGTCAGGAGGAACCAAAGCGCATGAGCTGTTCCCATATGACATCTGTTCATAACCTCAACATCCACGGTGTTGCTTGCGAAAGTGTGCGTGCAGCATATTGCACATGGCTTCAATGTGTTGTGAGACAAATGGGTTGGTCTGATGACATGAACAGGCTGCATCTGGCATTTAGTCAATGCATTGCAAGGCACTCGGACGTGTGTGTTCATTCGCCTTTGGTGTTGTCAGGGCAGTTGCATGTGGTTGAATAGAAGAAAGTGAAGTGCTTTGACGTACACGTCGGGCTCGGGACCTCTCACAACAATCCCTGTAAACGAGAGAGAGCTATTGCATGTGCACATGCATGGTCCATTTGATGCAAGCCTATTTGTATGTATGTCAATGGCATATGCTGAATGGACAAAGACCGTTTTCTGGGGGGACTGGGTGTTGCTGATGCTGCAGCGCAATGAGACCAAACAACATCCGAAATGACAATGGACGCACGTCTCCCATGTGCACCGTGCACGCGCCATATTGGGTGATGATGACAGCCGTTATGCTCGGTCAGCCTGGGCTTGAATCAGGATAGGATGCGACACGAGCAAGTGATCCATGATTCCCTCTGTGTTGTCACTCAGGTCCACGCACACGGAGCCACATGCCAGTGTGAACGCAACTAAACTACCATCCAGTGTTCGCACTATTAACTGTCCCTGTAAATGGACCTTTTTATTTGTAGACGTTGTTATTGTTTCGATACATGCGTTGATGTTTGGTTTGATTATCTTGTAACTGATGAATTCACAAGAAAGACGTACTGCTTACATCTGACATCAATAATAGGGTCTGTTTTGGAGAGAATCTGTTGGGTTTATTGTATTATGTATTATTTACCACGTCACTCCAGTGGTCTGGAGCCTACAGACACACACACACACACACACACACACACACACACACACACACACACACACACACACACACACACACACACACACACACACACAGTTAAGTTGGATTTTTATATTTTCAAACAGAATAATCTAATGTGTTGTGTTGAGGAATATACCAATATTGTCACTCAGTTGTACAACAAAATGCCTTCAACTGAAATGTGTCCTCTGGGTTTTACCAAACCCTGAGGTGCAGGGGGCATCCCTAATCAGTTACCTGATTCGACCTCCACGTCAACGGCGTCCGGGGAGCATTTAGGGTTAACTGTCTTGCTCAAGGACAGAACCTTGATGGTGGGGCGTATTAGAACAGGGACCTTCCAGACCAAGACCTAAGCCCTGTTCCTTAACCCCTAGACCCTAGGCCACCTTGCCTACCCAATATGTAGGACTGTGTCATGTGAACAGCGTGTGAGTTTATTGTGAATGGTTTACTATATCAGTCACTGGTTCTCCATTCTTTCATCATGGACAACAACAGTAGATCTCTATAACGCCAATAGCTGTTTACCAATAAAATCTGGTTTAACAGAAACAAATATTTCTGCAGATTGATGCACAAATAACCTTTTAGATGGACACTCACCTGGCATACCTTGGTCCATGACTGTAGTTACTAAAAACATTATACATTGTATTTAAGTAAGTGGAAGTTTGAATATAAACCCAATTAATTCCATTCACATTTGCTCATTAATAATCATGCTATGAATACACACTCCCACTTTGTTTAATTACCTTGGCCAGAGGGACGTGGCGTATAGTGAGCTAGGCTGGATACACCTGCTGTTCAAATACCGCAGTCGATCACACTGAAATGTAGATTTGTTTCTCTGCAATACGTCATGTCAGATTGCCAATGTTTAGAAACCAGAACAGTACATTATATTGAAACACATGCGTTTAGGGTCTTCATTTTGAGAGCATGTTGCCAAAGTGATCCATTTTGAAGTTTCACTAGTTCATCCTGACAGCTTTTGTTCGTCAGGTTCAACACTGCCAGTAAAATGTTTCATGCTGAGACACACTAAGGAGTGTGCACGGCTCAGTCCCAAAGGAGGCGACACCATATAAATGTGACTGTTGGGACAGGGAGGCATACAGTGGTTGAGGAAAATCTGAGTGGAGAGGGGATTTCTATTGACTGGATGAATGTTGGGTTTAATGACACTTTTCGAAGTTTTCAAATGATCTGTGTTAATTAAAAAAAGTTTTCAAATTTCAGCCGTTACTATATGCCTCTGTCCTTCAACCAGCGTGAGGCGCTGTTTGCACTAAAACGTTCTATTGTTAGTTAGGTATGCTCACTGTATACAGCTGGTGATGGAATGGGTACACACACAACAATCACTCCAGAGACCAACACTACACACACACACAGGTACCCAAAGAAACAGCCGGAGGGGTTTGAAAAATCTCTCAATCTAGACAGACCAGTGTTTGGCAATACTAAGTTTACATTTTTAATACAGAGACAATCAATTGAGACCGTGGTCTATTTTAAAGCTGAGTCCTGTGTTAAATCAACGCAAACCCATACAAAGTTGAAACGTGACAAGCATTTATAAAATCCATCACAATAAAAAAAATATCAATATGTTTAAAAAAAGGTGTTTTTATAGAAAGAGATTTGATCTGCGGTGTGAATCACTTAGCATCACCCCTTCCAAATTGATATTTATCAGCAGACTGTCAAACTAATCTAAAGTGGTTTGTGAGTGGGTGCACCTAACGGACGTTTTCCCGTGGATCTGAAGCATGCATTATTTACTAGGCTACACGCTGCACCCCGTGTTTCAATACGTTTACGTTGATACATGCATTTTTTACTGTCTGGGGCCTACTGGGTTTAGGCGTACCAGTAACGTTTGTTAGCTTGACTCAGTTAATCCCAGCCCTGCTCCAGGATAAGCTCTCCACCATGGAAGTGCCCGTGTCCACATGTAAATGGATCACAGACTTCCTGTCCAACAGGGGGCAGCTGGTGAGGTTGGGGAAACACCTGTCAGACCCTCTGACCATAATCACTGGCTCCCCTCAAGGTTGCGTCCTGTCCCCCCTTCTCTTCTCTCTGTATACCAACAACTGCACCACCAGTCACCACTCTGTCAAACTCCTGAAGTTCGCAGATGACACCACCCTCACTGGTCTCATCTCTGATGGAGTCAATATCGCCTACAGGGGGGAAAATGACTGGCTGGTGTCCTGGTGCAGTTTCAACAACTTGGAGCTCAACACTCTAAAGACAGTGGAAATTAGAGTGGGCTTTAGGAGAAGCCCGGCTGAGGAGAAACTAGGCAATAAAACTGATTCTGATCTGATTCTGATTTGAACACCGCACTTTGTGGCAACGCAAGGCAGTTACAGAGGCCCCTCTGAGCCGAGGACAACTAATGCATCAATAATGCTAATCTAATATAGTAAAGCCTGGCAAATGGATGCAAACTCGTTGAGTAAGTAGACGTAATCCCCCCATGAATTAGTAAACAGCCATATATTGTAGTGACAGCGAGGCCTATCTTCATTAGGGCTCTATCAGTCAGTTACGTACTAGCACGGCTGGCGGCGGGCTTCACGTCGAGACATTACAGCGGGAATAGGACACTGGCTCTCTTAACGCGTGTGTGTGGATTAGGTTGCAGCGTGTCACTGTAAATACATGTTCTAAGGAAGTTAATAAGTACTTGTTACATAATTGATAACACCATTGCCGGTTATATATGGCCGATCAATCTCCGTCATTCGCTAATAACACGAGACATTTTATGACTGGAGCGTGGGTTCGCCGTGTCTTACCATCTTAAGCTTCCTTATGCGTTAATTATGTCCACGGGGTTCTGTGACTTAGAACAGGTCCTTCACTCGCGCTCTCTTCCTCTCTTCCGAATTTTTTTATTCAAGAAGGCTTTAGTGGCATTTTCTTTACATTGCCGAAGCAAGGGAAAATTAATCAAAGCCATCAATACGTTAAATATGACTTGACAGAAATGTCAAAAGGATTTCCGTCGATAGTTTTCTGATCCAAATCCCCATCATCTGTCTGTCTTCATTTCGATAGTAATCACCCGGTAAAAAACCTTTGACGGGGTGGGGTGGCATGAAACAGGATTAGCTCAGGTCAGGAGCATGTCTTTTCTTTGTACATTCAATAGTCCACAGTCACACAAACTCAAACTCAAACGACAACAAAGAGTTCCCATGCTCACACTATTCCCGGTATGTTACATTACTTTCTGAGCTATCATGCAGCACCCAAGTGGATTTCCACCCATCATAGCAATACTGAAGGGATGAGTTGTGACCCGTACGGAGCATCTGAGCAGTCCTATTTAGCACGTCTCTATTGACACACATAAAGGCCCCTTGTAGGACAGATGACGGCTGCTTGTGCAGCCACAGTGACATTGCTCCCGGAAAGGACCGCTGACACCATTGTGCTGTTTGTATTGTCGGTTGTATTGGCGCATTACTTCAGATTCCGTTTACACAATCGACAGAGCCAAGGCATGAAAACACTGCATTGTTTTCAAATTGTCATCCTTTTGTGTGTATGTGTGTGTGTGTGTGTGTGTTTACAGGTGGACAGTATGTGGCGTACAAATTGCAGCCCTGTATATGTCAATGGGGAAGCAGCTAGCGAGATTCTGTGCAGTGTCAGTGGTTCTAGCAATGGATTATGGTGAGAGAGGTTTTGTCAGTATCACTAGCGGTCATTGCATACAGAGGACTGTACACATATTTGTATAGTTCTTCGGGCTCAAATTAGGTATATTTCATGTGTGTAACATCTGTGTCCTAGTGAGTGCATGCCTGTGTGTGTGTGTGTGTGTGTATGTGTGTGTGTGTGGCAGCGCTTGTGTCTATACACTGATGCGTGAACTTGCCCGGTAGTGGCATTTCGCTTGCATTTTTTACGTGAGGCTGGCATTTAGTGCCGGTTCTTCGTGTCCTACGTTCACTCTCACTTTTGAAGATTGCAGCTAAGCGAGAAGAACGGACGGAGGAACCGACGTTTGAAGCTCAATTGAAAATCCTTATGATGTCCAATTATTATCTTTCAGACTGACAGGTTATAGCCTTGCTGACTATCTCCTCGATCTATCTGTCTCAAAGAGATCCGATTCTAAAGAGGACGAAAGACAGGGAAAGCCTTTATTTAATGGTTACACTGAGCATATGTCGCGGTTGTGTGACAGAAAAACAGACGGGAAGGCAGAAAGATAGACAGGGAGACACGCAAACACGAAGGCAGGCATGCGGGCACTGAAGCGATGAGACACTGTCTGTTTTGTTCAGTGGTTGAACGTAGAGATCAGAGGAGGCGGGGTCCTTACCCCTGCTACCTACCAGGGGGTTGGTCTTGTACCAGTGTTTGTCCCAAACGCCGTGGTCACCAGGAAACCGGAACCAGTTTTTTCCGCCGCCGTCTGTAGCGCCAGCTCTGTTTGTCCCCTCAGGGTTGCTGTATTAAACCGGTTGCTTAGGGAGTCATTTGTGTGTGTGTGTGTGTGTGTGTGTGTGCGTGTGTGTGTTTGTGTTGTACCGTGTGCTTTTTGGTTTGTGTGTCTGTTTTTGCCGGAACATCATGCCAACTATGTTCCAGCTGCTAGGAAGTGGATCTTGCGACATCGTCCGCTCTGAGGAGAACATCTAGAAATAGACCTCGCCTAATTCATTCATCCGCCAGCCTCCCTTTCTTCAGAAAGCCCTGACAAACCCTGATATGGAACGTACAGATCGGTAAGGTTCGCTCCTGGCATTTTCAGGGCTTACCCTGTTCATGATCACGTGATCTCATGTCAGTGCACGCATGTGTGTGTGGGTGTGCGCGTGTGTGTTACAGCGTTTCCGTGTAAGAGGGCTTACACAAAGAACCGATAACCGAATTCAAAATCAGAACGGTGTTTATTCCGTTTACACATACAAGGAATTTGTTCGGACCTCTAGCTGAGGCATTTAGAACACCCATAATAAAAGGTGCACGAACTGCGCAAACAGAGCGAAACGCATCAGATGACACAAGATGACACACTTCAACCTATTTCTGTATTCTCAGCTGAGTGCAGCACTCCCTGCCTCGGACGACGCTGTAGACGCTGTTCACCACCGGATCCCCAAACAAAACATATTGCTATCTAATCCGGTGGACGCTAACGGGCATTATTTAACACGGTGTTACCGGATACAGGGTGTTGAAACTCATCCCGGGAGCTCCAGAACCCAGACGGGGCCAGCCAGGGTTCAGCCGTGTCCTCGGGGGATTGGGCTGGACTCTGATGACAGGGTCTTTATCAGTCTCGCCCATGGTTAACCGAGTTAGCCGGGCCAGCCGTGCATCCTAGGCAAGGGCTCTGTGTGTTTGTAGCGATGCGTGTTCATTTAATTTGTCTGTGGGTGTGTCTGTGTACTATCTGTGTATTAATGTCTGTGCGGGTGATAGTTAGCAATGCGTTGGTGCCTAGTAGAGAGGGTGAATATTATGGGATTGGCATGATAGGATTGACCACAGGGGCAGGTGACACCTGTCCTCGAAATGGAGCAGAGCAGCAGGGTAGCAGAACATCACACTCACACACTGAAACACACCCACACACACGCACACACACCCACACACTCACAACCACACACTTACAACCACACATCCACAACCACACACGCACAACTACACACTCACAACCACACACTCACAACCACACATCCACAACCACACACTCACAACCAAACATCCACAACCACACACTCACAACCACACATCCACAACCACACATCCACAACCACACATCCACAACCATACACTCACAACCACACATCCACAACCACACACTTACAACCATACGTCCACAACCACACACCCAAAACCACACATCCACAACCACACACTCACAACCACACATCCACAACCACACACTCACAACCATACAACCACACACTCACAACCACACATCCACAACCACACACTTACAACCACACATCCACAACCACACATCTACAACCACACACTTACAACCATACATCAACACCCACACACCCACAACCACACATCCACAACCACACACTCACAACCACACATCCACAACCACACACTCACAACCACACATCCACAACCACACACGCACAACCACACACTCACAACCACACACTCACAACCACACATCCACAACCACACATCCACAACCACACACTTACAACCATACATCCACACCCACACACCCACAACCACACACTCACAACCACACACTCACAACCACACATCCACAACCACACACTCACAACCACACACTCACTCACAACCACACACTCACAACCACACACTCACACGTAGGGGTGGGCAATATGGGAAAAATATCATATCTCGATTTTTTCAGGAAAATTCACGATTTTATCACGATTCTTTTTCATGTTGTTTTTTAAGACTATTTTGCAAAGTACTGAGCCGCAATACAAGCAAATTATATCTCCATTTAAAAAAATATAGCCATACAAGGTAACAAAACATAAAAGGGAAAAAAATGTTAAAGTATAGCTTATTTTAATCACGTGTATATTTAATGGAAGTGCAATTGTGCAAAGAAGCACCTACATTCTCATCCACAGCTTCACCATTCATTAACTGTGTAACCTGCCATCCATCTACAGCATCAGATCATCTACTGTGTTATCATCCTGAATTAAATGAATTGTGAATTATGAAGTAAAACATTTTACTAAAATAGTATGTAGCCTATTTATTGTCTTATGTAACCATACAATACAAAATTAAAACCATGATTTTAAAATGCACAGGCTATGATATTTAAATTTCTAAAGATCGAATAAATGAAAATCCATCAAACTGTATGTCCTATTTTGATTTAATAAATGCTAAAACATTTTAGATCACAAGCAAGGCGCAATCAAATGATTTGCGCATGATTGGCCGTATATATTGCAACACAGACTCTTGAAATAAAAACATTAGGCTACAGTGTATAATTCGATCATTTACATTTGTAAAATGTATTAGCCTATAGTAATTACAGCCCAGTAACAAAGGCACTGTAGACAATGAAACACGTATTTTACAACACAGTTTGTATATTGGTCACGGTCGGGTATATTCTACTGTCTACTGTTTAGATACATTAATCAAATTCGTTTTATATTTTCGTTCTGTTTATTTAGTAAAACATATATTTCTTTATAAACGTAGGCCTACCTCTTTTTTCTAGTTCATTCAAATTAAAGCCAATCAATCTATTATCTATGAGTATCTCGCAGCTTTTGTCTGCCTGAGCAGGACACGCATACTAACCGGTTGCACTGCGCACAGTGTTCATTAGTGATGTTATGAGTGCACATGAGACAGCAGTGCTTAATCCGTTACATATATCCAGTTTCATATAGATCGGACCAAAACGCGTCAAGTTTCATGTAGACCAGACCAAAACGCATCCAGTTTTATATAGACCAGACCAAAACGCATCCAGTTTTATATAGACCAGACCAAAACGGATCCAGTTTCATATAGACCAGACCAAAACGAGTCCAATATAGATCAGACCAAAGCGAGATCAGACCAAAACGCATCCAGTATCTGAAAACGGGACAAGGTAAAATGCACGTATTTAGGAAGTCATGGAAGGACGAGGCTGTAGCTTTTCAACATTATATATTTATTTTAATTACTAACTGCAACGCCCGCGGGGGTGGGCTGTTAGCGCTTCTAGTGTTAACACGCTGACATCTAGCGCACCGCGCATTGCATGTTGTTACGTAGCTGAAAAAACGCCATAGATCTGCATCTAATTGAACGTGCACTGGAGCGCGATTCTACGATATTTCCGAAAAAGTGAATCGTGGAGACATTTTAATAGTCCACGATTAAATATCGTCATATCGCACACCCCTACTCACACGCACCAGATCAGTTAACTGCCAATGGCTCTGCGTTGCCTTGCCACCTCGATCTCTGACTGGTATCACACTTTTCAATCCTGAAGGACAGACAGATAAGGAGACACCTAAAGGCTATGCTCACTGCTGCCGGACTGTTTTGATTGGCTTCGGATAAATTACTGATTTGGTATTTTTCTCTCAGTAGCGGCGATGACACATATCTTCAGTGCAGCCAGACAGCGTTACATGGGAGGCAAAGGGGCAGGGAGTTGGCCCATATAGGTCAAAGCTTTTCAACTCTCTGAGACGGGACACTCGGAGAGATGGACACAGATAAGAGTGTTTGAGAGAGAGAGCGAGAGAGAGAGAGAGCGAGAGAGGGGAAGAGAAAAAGAGAGAGATTGAAAGATTGGGAGAGAAATTAAATGCATTTTGGAGTCACGGGAGTTTGAAAGTACCACTCTTTGAAGCATTTCGGGTTTCACGGTCCCAGGAAAGGTAATGCTCACACTCTCTCATTTTCTTTCTTCTTCTAGTACTTCTCTTTCTTCTTCATCTGGCAAACAGGGTTTGTTTGTTTCCCGCTGCCTTTGATCTCATCGCATGTGAGGCGGCTGGGGATAAGGCAGCCACAACCTGCTGCTCCCTTGACATCCTCCAGTCTCTCTCCTCGCGGGCATGGCCACGATTAGGGGTGCACGAATTTGACAAAATGTGATATTGCGATATTGATCATGAATATTGCGATATCGATATTTATTTCGATATTCTTAAACATATGTAAAAACACACAAGTTATGGGAAAATGCCTCAACATAGATTAATACATATATATGAACAAAATCGATTGTGGCGTTTGCACTCACTATAGTGGCTTGTGGTGGTTTTTAAGATGGGAAAAAAGGTTGGATGTATTTCCTCTTGCCCGGTCTATCACCATACCGCAGGTTTTGCAGAGTACAACAGATTGAGCGAAATTAGTTTGCTTAAACTTTTCTTTAGCTTCTCTAACTCGCTTTTTCTCGCTTTGTCCGGGTGTCTCTATTTCTCTTCACTCACGTTGTCGGAGTTAACACATACGTCACGTGTTCCATAGGGTCTGTTCGTTTAGTGGACCCGTGCGCTCACACATACGTCACGCGTAATCTGGGTCTGTTCGTTAAGTGGACCCGTTTGCTCACACTTGCATGTGACAGGGCAACTGGCCAATGAAACATGATCATTATATATAGTTTTCAAGCGTGCGCTTTAATCGAACACAACTAAGCCACAAAGCCAATAGACGCGTCTCTCCACAGAATAAATGTATAAATAAATATCGCATTTCTTGTGACATTTTCGATATTAATATGCGCAACGTGATATCGCAATAAAGGTATTGAGTCGATATATCATGCACCCCTAGCCACGAGCCAATCACAGCATCCCATACAACTTTGACCCTCCAATAGATCAGGAGCTTGGAGTCACATCTGATCTGTGAGTCCTCGTCTAACTCCTCACAACTGCCTCACGAAGCAGGCGTCCCGTCATGCTCCCTTTCCATTCGCGCCTCTCTCTGTGGTTGTCAGAGTGCAGGACTGGCTAGCCGCCGGCACAATCTGGCGTGATAGTATGCATCTAGTGTCTGTGTGTGTGTGTGTGTGTGTGTGTGTGTGTGTGCGGCCACCGACACCACCACCACCGCGGAGCACCGTAGGCTTACATCGAGCCCAGAAAGGAGGCAGGGTTTGCCGGAGGGTGGCATGCCAGAATGGCTTTTCCAGTTGGAGTCAGAAGTCCTCTGGGGCAATGAGAGCGGCAGTTAGGAACATGCCAGTCAGCAGTTACAATGCCCTAATTGGCCGGAGTGAGACAACACGACAGAGCCGTTAGAACCACTGTAATGATCCTGTCAGACCTCAGGACGGAGGGGAGGCAAAGTGAGAGGGACTAGAGGATGAGAGAGAGAAGAGAGATTAGAGCAAGATAGACGGATGAAAGAAGAGAGCGACAGTTTGCCAAACGATTCCATAGGAAACAAGGCATTTAAAGCCACGGTATGTAGGCCGGAAGATATGCGGTGTGTGCATGTGTTCATGTGTGTTTCTGGCTTCTGTCCATGTTGACTCCTTTGTGCTGTTATGTAGCGAGGTTAAAGCAGGGAGGGCTATCGGACACATCCTTGTGGAACGCCATTCACGGAAAGATGCCTCTCATTGCAAAAAATAACCAAACAAATACACTGTGGGGCAGCCAGCTCCACCATTACAGGCCTCTTCAGTTTCCTTTAATGGGTGTTCTGATGGATAAAAGCAACAGTGCCGTGTCCGATATCCACATTCCTGACACCTTTTTCTCTATCTCCCATCTCTCTTGCACTAAAAATGTGTTTTCTTTTAATGTGTAATCCTGTATAACTCCCTGAACAATCTCAAGGTATAGTCAAGCCACCATCTGTTATTGCTTGATACGTTGTTATGTTTCCATAGCACACAAGTTCCATAATAATTTCTTGAAAGTGCATTTGTATTCAAAACAGTGAGCGAAGAGTTCTTCAATGAGTGTAGTTATATTGAATTATGAGCTGATCTATAATGACTGCAGTGGCGTGCGTTGAGGACAGTGGCTGGACAAGCACTGCCTACGATCACAACCAGATTTACACACAAATATGGCCATCATAAAACTCAGGTTCCTTATGTACACACTAGATAGTTCCAAGAGCGGAGGGTTATTGACTGAGATGTTCCCCCCCAAAAGGATAGTCAGTTACACAATGACGATGTAACTCACAACTACGCTCAACACTCAAACAGCTCGGTCCAAAGAGCAATAGCGTCCATCCATTTTAATTGGTAGTTGCCACTAAGATATGGATACATTCTAATAGTTAGCAAAACCTTTAGTTAGACTTTGCACTGCGTTTACACCACTCATGTTAATTAAAATAAAAATCTCAATCCGCAGATTATGAAAATGTAAGCCTTGTACTTGTCAATTAATTATATTCACATCTCCTTCAATTTATTATAAAATTCTTATTTCTTTGGAGTCTGAAACAAGTCTCTCACTTATAACTGACACCAGGTCGTCCTTTAGCAGTTCTACTACGTCTACATGTTATGATGGAGAGAATGACATCTCCACTGATGCTGTTGTAGCAGGTATCATCAGGACCAGTTAAAGTGGTTTTCTTGCCTCTAGGACTGTCTCTGGAACAGTCTCTGGGACTGTCTTGGACTGTCTGGGACTCTCTGGAACTGGCTCTGGGACTGGCTGGGACTGTCTCTGGGACTGTCTCTGGGACTGTCTCTGGGACTGGGAATGGCTGGGACTGTCTGGGGCTGGCTGTGACTGTCTGGGACTGTCTCTGGGACTGTCTCTGGGACTGTCTCTGGGACTGGCTGGGACTGTCTCTGGGACTGTCTCTGGGACTGTCTCTGGGACTGTCTCTAGGACTGGCTGGGACTGTCTCTGGGACTGTCTCTGGGACTGTCTCTGGGACTGTCTCTGGGACTGGCTGGGACTGTCTCTGGGACTGTCTCTGGGACTGTCTCTGGGACTGTCTCTAGGACTGGCTGGGACTGTCTCTGGGACTGGCTGGGACTGTCTCTGGGGCTGTCTCTGGGACTGTCTCTGTGACTGTCTCTGGGACTGGCTGGGACTGTCTCTGGGACTGTCTCTGGGACTGTCTCTGGGACTGTCTCTGGGACTGTCTCTAGGACTGGCTGGGACTGTGATACAATGAATCAGTTTTACTGAAAATCTCCCCACACAGCATCATCAGAAGCAGGTCGATGTTTTTAAGAAAAACAAGAATGATATACAGAGGCCATAATTTGTGTGCCGTTGTCGCAGTTGTCCGGGTTTTTAGGACATAATCTGAATTATTGCTTCTAGGCTGATTGTGTGGACTGACCTGGAATTTGAATTTGATCGTATTGGTGCTACCCTTGGCACGCTTTTCTTTGCAACTTAATCCAGAGGACGAGTGCGGTTGATTAATGAAGCAATTGCCTCTGCAGTCTTAAAAAATAGATTTTGAAGTCCTGGATGCATTTCGCTGATTGTGCGAGCACCAGGTTCAATTTGTGGTCATAGCAGTGAGTGAATGTGGCTTCGGGCCCTCGTTCTTTCATTTTGGCCTGCACCCCATTAAGCTCTGATGTCATTACTGAAGCACCATAATATGCTTGAGCTACCAGCTTTACACTGCAGTTTTACTTGTTGTTGATCTGGGCTTTTTTGTAACGTCTGTAGTTTTGTCTAGTTCCACTGCAACAGACGAGGCAGCATTTATCAATCATAATGTTTCCCCAAAAAAACTGCGGAAGTCTCAGAGTGTTTAGCTAGCTAGCCTATTGTCTTTTTCCAGCAAATACGAACATTAACTTGACATAGTTTGCACACTTACTCGAGGTCGTGCTCTCATCATTACTCTAAAATGCCAACTCCTGCTTTGCATGAATCATGTTCATGTTGCACAAATTAGGCCTATCAGAATCAAACTTTTTTACCTTAGAATTGTGTACACCCACGTGTAGTTTTTGCTGCTCATGTCATGCAGCTAGTTGCATGGCAGCCACACCGCCCGTCTCGCCGGTCGTACCACTCTAACCGGTCATACCACTCTAAACGGTCGTACCACTCTAACCGGTCGTACCACTCTAACCGGTCATACCACTCTAACCGGTCATACCACTCTAACCGGTCGTACCACTCTAACCGGTCATACCACTCTAACCGGTCGTACCACTCTAACCGGTTGTACCACTCTAACCGGTCATACCACTCTAACCGTTCATACCACTTTAACCGGTCATACCACTCTAACCGGTCGTACCACTCTAACCGGTCGTACCACTCTAACCGGTCGTACCACTCTAACCGTTCGTACCACTTTAACCGTTCATACCACTTTAACCGGTCATACCACTCTAACCGGTCGTACCACTCTAACCGGTCGTACCACTCTAACCGGTCATACCACTCTAACCGGTCGTACCACTCTAACCGGTCGTACCACTCTAACCGGTCGTACCACTCTAACCGTTCATACCACTTTAACCGGTCATACCACTTTAACCGGTCATACCACTTTAACCGGTCGTACCACTCTCGCCGGCTGTACCACTCTAATCGGTCGTACCACCATAACCGTTCATACCACTCTAACCGGTCCTACCACTCTAACCGGTCGTACCACTCTAACCGGTCGTACCACTCTAACCGTTCGTACCACTCTAACCGTTCGTACCACTCTAACCGGTCGTACCACTCTAACCGGTCGTACCACCATAACCGTTCATACCACTCTAACCGGTCGTACCACTCTAACCGTTCGTACCACTCTAACCGGTCGTACCACTCTAACCGTTCGTACCACTCTAACCGGTCGTACCACTCTAACCGGTCGTACCACTCTAACCGGTCGTACCACTCTAACCGGTCGTACCACTCTAACCGGTCGTACCACTCTAACCGGTCGTACCACTCTGGCCGGTCGTACCACTCTAACCGGTCGTACCACTCTAACCGGTCGTACCACTCTAACCGGTCGTACCACTCTAACCGGTCGTACCACTCTAACCGGTCGTACCACTCTAACCGGTCGTACCACTCTAACCGGTCGTACCACTCTGGCCGGTCGTACCACTCTAACCGGTCGTACCACTCTAACCGGTCGTACCACTCTAACCGGTCGTACCACTCTAACCGGTCGTACCACTCTAACCGGTCGTACCACTCTGGCCGGTCGTACCACTCTAACCGGTCGTACCACTCCAACCGGTCATACCACTCTCGCCGGCTGAACCACTTTCGCTTGAATGCCATGATTCTTTTAGGACCTTTTTAGCTGAAGAAAGTCAGGCAGATCAGGTGTTATTTTACAGCACCTCTCTGAATAATTCAAAGTTTTCCTTGGAAATCCAGGTTGGAAATAGCTTTAGATGGATTTGCCATCCATGTTTTCTGATGTCATTCTATCTACTCAGATAAATAGTTTAATCTGTTGAATGTGTAAAAGTTTAACATTAGACAAGCCCAAAAGCAGTGCGTGTCCTAGACAACACATTTAAAAAAATCACAACCACACCATTTCACTCTTGTCATGAACTAAGATGGCATATGCAGGGATTTAAATGATTGCCCTTCATCAATGTACTTGTCAGGAGTAAAAATTGGTTGCGTGCGACAATGCTTTTAATCAATGCTTTAAATCAATGCTTTAAATGGGTGTATCCATACCCTGGGGCGTTTCCTCAAATGTTGATGTTCTTGTAGAGATAAAAAAAATATGTTAACATTATCTCGACATGATTCAAATATGAAAACATTTGTTTTTTGGGATTTTCAGAAAAGCTTTTTTACAGTTTTTAATTCAATTTGAACAGGGGGCTGTTTGCTCGGCTTATCCTGGCGCCACGTCTCCCGAATGACTCTAGTTATTTGAACTTGCCTACATCAAGTGTATTTGTATTACAGTGAGTGTAGTATTATTAAATCAAGAAGGTTAACACCTCCATCTGTTTGATCGACTTTTACAGTGTAATACTCTCTGAAGACACTTGATATTAATCACACTTTTATTATTTCGCAGCTATTGCTACCAAGCATGGTGGTCGTTTTTCAACGCAAGAGGGTCATGCAGACACAGGTTAAACCCGGCCTCATATGTTAGCCTTTTAATACCTGACTCCTTCTCTTCCGAATAATAAATAATAAATTCACCATTTCGAAGTACAAACCTCCCACTCTCTCCCCTGGAATCTGTCCATCCGCGCTTTATCGGGGACCTCTTCTGCAATGTTGCGAGCGATGTTTATCACCGTGGCAACTTGCTTTCCCCGTAGATCATGGTTGTGTTGTCTTACGCGAGGATTACCATAACAACAGAGAGCGGGCTTCAGCCTTAATTCCTGCAACACTGGACCTGGCTCCTGTGTGGATGAGCTCGCCTGGCGGTCTTAGCAGGGATTAGCGGGCGTGGGCAGGCGGCTAACCCGTTTTGGCTGATGTTGCCTCTGGAACCCTCACATCGGCCCATATGGGGCTCTAGTGTTGATGTTTCCCTGTTTTGTTTACTCCTCTCGAGGTGACTCTCAGACCCTAGCAGGTGTCCGCCCAATCCCTGAGTTCTTGTCTACTGCTAAGCTAGCTAGCGCTTAGTGATCTCACCAGGCTTATGGGTAGATGGGTCACTGTTGCTCCACGAGATCCTGTGGGCTTGCCGCCTCCCTGTTGGCCCCTTTTGGACTGGACAACGGGGCTTCTTGGAAGAGGAGACTCGGGTAGAGAGAGTGTGAAAAAGGCAGGTGAGATTAGAGAGAATAACGGCAGGGGTCTTGGCGGTGCTTAACCTATATGGGTGGTGAACATGATTTACAGATGAAATGTCAACAGTGTGTGTGTGTGTGTGTGTGTGTGTGTGTGTGTGTGTGTGTGAGTGTGTGTGCAAAGGCTGCTGGTGTGTGTGAGTTTTTGAGTGAGGGTGCGCTGGTATGTGAGCGTTTTTTGAGTGTTTGTGTGTGTGTTATCTGTATTGAGGACTTTTGCAGTCAGGCCTGCTAAATGCGTTCTAACAGCCTCTTAAGCAAAGAATTGTCAAAATAGAAAACGACTAAACTGACCCTCTTACAATAGACTACATTTTCAGATAGATAGGTCTTGCCCACCCAAACGACCTACACACACACACGTTTGTCTTACTTATCTTGTGGGACTTAAAGGAATAGTCTTTTGAAATAAAGTTTTGATATGTTTTAGCTTACCTCAAGGGCATCCAAGATGTAGGTGTCTTTGTTTCCGCAGTAGTTTCAATTTTGATATTTTTAGGTAAAACCGTTCTTGTCTGCCAGTCATATAATGCAGGTTTATGGTCATTTTGTCTCCACCTCAAAGAGCATGCACAGAGAAGTCAAAATGAAACATGATTTAATTACTCATAAATCTAAGTACACATTGATGGCCTAAGACACGAAACGAGCGGTTTGTGTGAGAAAACGAACAGTATTTATATCGTTTTTACCTCTTGTAACTACATCCGTTTCCAAGTGATTTGAGGGTGCAATGCTTCGGTAGCGCCGGAAGTGATCTCTCGTGCGTGTACGTCACTCATTGTTTACACAGATTTCGGAAGTGTTACCTTTCACTGTGAAGATCTTTAGACGGTTTAAACATCCCGGATAAGCACAAATTAGTACCATTTTAATTAGCCATTTTAATTAGCCGTATTACCTACAATCTCTTACTTACGTGCGAGAGATCACTTCCGGAGCATTCCGGCGCTTGCGCACACCGAAGCGATGCGCCCTCAAATCACTTGGACACGGATGTGGTTACAAGAGGTAAAAACGATATAAATACTGTTCGTTTTCTCACACAAACCGCTCGTTTCGTGTCTTAGGCCATCAATGTGTACTTAGATTTATGAGTAATTAAATCATGTTTCATTTTGACTTCTCTGTGCATGCTCTTTGAGGTGGAGACAAAATGACCATAAACCTGCATTATATGACTGGCAGACAAGAACGGTTTTACCTAAAAATATCAAAATTGAAACTACTGCGGAAACAAAGACACCTACATCTTGGATGCCCTTGAGGTAAGCTAAAACATATCAAAACTTTATTTCAAAGAGAACAATTCCTTTAATTATAAACCAAAATTCCATGTTCCCATTTCTTACTGTTCATTCCTTCACCTAAACCCAACTTTAAACAAACGTTAATTTCAGTGGTGACCTGTGGGGAGAATCAAAGGGGTGTGAGTGGTAATGGAGAAGGTTGTTCCGTTCAACCACCACAACCACCACAATATACAATTGCTTCCTTCTTACAATATACAATCCAAGTATGGCCTTTTCTATGTGCACCATATCTCCCATCAGCACTTTTGCTATACAGGCCTGGTTATTACAGGCCCAGTTATACAAGCCCGGTTAGTACAGGCCCAGTTATACAAGCCCAGTTATTACAGGCCCTGTTATTACAGGCCCTGTTATTACAGGCCCGGTTAATACAGGCTCAGTTATTACAGGCCCGGTTAATACAGGCTCAGTTATTACAGGCCCGGTTATTACAGGCCCTGTTATTACAGGCTCAGTTATTACATGCCCGGTTATTACAGGCCCGGTTATTACAGGCAGAGTTTTACAGGCCCGGTTATTACAGGCCCGGTTATTTCAGACCCGGTTATTACAGGCCCGGTTATTACAGGCCCGGTTATTACAGGCACAGTTTTACAGGCCCGGTTATTACAGGCCTGGTTATTAAAGGCCCCGTTGTTACAGGCCCGGTTTTTACAGGCCCGGCTCTCTCAACTGTCTCATCCAGAGGCACTGGTTTGAGATCCACTCCCTTCAGGTCATGTGATCCCATTCATTATGACAGGCAGTAGTGATACTAGATGAGCTCCACGACTCCGTGGCTCTTTGTGAACGCGGCTCTGATGACAATCAGATGATTGATCTGCCCGGGTGAAATATTAACCCGTTACGTTCACCAGCCAATTAGTAGGTGGATAATTAAACCCTTCATTCCGGCGACGGTTTTAGTGACTGCGGTTCTCCGACACGCCTCCTCCCACGTTCCCTCTGTCCTCCTCCGTTAGCTTCTCTCTCCGGAGCCTACAAAGTGGGGTCAAACTGTCAACCGTCATACGTTGCATTATTTCTCTCCCCGTTATTTCTCTTTAATAAGTGTGATTGAACTGGAGCGTTATTGATTGGCCGTGCCTGATGAGAACCGTCCTACAATAGCCCACGTTCACTTGAAATAACTCAAATGGTTTTGGACTTTGAGACGATCTTGAACTCTGCACAGTCTTGCCGGTAATTTAGTCCTAACCTTCCAATTATTTATCATTTATTCCGTCAGCCCTTTAATGATAATTATTCTACTTCTGAGGGGGCGTTAGCTCTCTATCTCCCACATTCCTCTTTCTAATAGGCTGCTGTTGGGTCCTGATAAAACAGACCTGTGATATGCCATATCTACCTTCACCTACCCACTAAGGCCCCTTTGTGTGTTGTGTTCTCTGGGCGACCTCTGTGTGTGTGTGTGTGTTGGTATGTTCCTACCAGTTGTGTGTTTTCTCTTCCCCCTCCCCAGGCAACACCCTGTTTTCCTCAGACTGTCCGCAGTGCTCGCAATTGATCAAAGTTGTCAGACTAATGTAATGGTGTGCTGACCCTGTATCCGACCCTGGTTCATCAAACTCCATCAGATATACAGTACGCCCTGCAGAAGTGATAAGATGTATTGTTTCATACCAGCACTGGTGCATTACACTGACAGAGTGTGCGGTCAACGGTGGAATATGCTGCCTTGGCTTGGCAGGACATACACATTTACCCCTCTGAGGACTTACACATTTACCCCTCTGAGGACTTAAACATTTACCCCTCTGAGGACTTACACATTTACCCCTCTGAGGACTTACACATTTACCCCTCTGAGGACTTACACATTTACCCCTCTGAGGACTTAAACATTTACCCCTCTGAGGACTTACACATTTACCCCTCTGAGGACTTACACATTTACCCCTCTGAGGACTTACACATTTACCCCTCTGAGGACTTACACATTTACCCCTCTGAGGACTTACACATTTACCCCTCTGAGGACTTACACATTTACCCCTCTGAGGACTTACACATTTATCACGTTACCACTGACCAACATGGATCACTATACAACGTCAATGTGGAGAAAATATCATCTGCAAATGTTTCTTGATTTATTGTAAAATTGTTAATTGCATAAGTATTCACCCCTGATTTGCTATGACAAAATTTAATTTGAAGACAATAGCTAGAACTAGACAATCACTAGAACTAGACAATAACTAGACATTTTTTTTTAATTTAACCTTTATTTAACCAGGTAGGCTGAACAATTTCTCATTTGCAACAGCGACCTGGGGAGCCGCTGGGATTTGAACTAGACAATAACTAGAAACAACCAGAACACTTTACCAGCTGTTGACAGGTAGCTACTATTTAGTTGAGAATCTTGAAAAATGCTCTCATCGGGAATTAATAACGTTCATTTTGGCAAATTTGTTACAGGTAACTATCACAGTCCTTTTTCGCAACTCATTTGCTGTAAGCAATAGTAACAAGTGACCATGCAAAACTGGTTGAGTTTGTTTGTGTTTGTGTTGAACATGAAGATCTGAGCGGTCCTCTCCATCAATCCAGTCAGTTTATTTCCCCACTCTGTTGAGAGTTATTTAATGCTTTTCTCTGTGTTCGCTTCATGCATTTAAAAAAAGATGGATTTTCACAAACACAGCTATTTCGGTAATTATCTAGCGAGAGACACAGGGAACAGACAGGGGAACATGTGTTTAGGGCCTTGGTGGGTGTTTTGTTAACGAAAAAAACAGTGAGATGGGCGGAGGAGAGGGAGTAATCAAACTGAAACAGACTACTTGGGTGTGGAGGCAGTGTCATCCCTGGAGTTACCTGCCAGGAACTTCCTCCCCTCCGGCTGTGAGTGCCTCTATTACTGTAATGCATCTGTCCCCCATGCTTGCTCTCGGGGAACCTCTTGGGGAGTCTCCCCACAAATATGCTTTATAGCTGGGCATGAGGTAGGGAGGGACCGGCTGGCTGTCACAGGAAGTGTGGTCCTAATATGTCACACAATCATTGTGTGCGTGTGCGTGTGTGTGTGTGTGTGTCTGTGTCTGTGTGTGTGTGTGTTTGTGTCTGTGTGTGTGTGTGTGTGTGTGTGTGTGTATTGTGTCTGACTTAACAATATGAAGGTCACGAATATGTCGCTAAACTATTACTGTCCTCGTTTTGTAAATAGGAATTAGAACGGCCAGTTCAGGCAAACTGAAAGACTGCAGTGATCTCAGAAACAAGGCAGGACCAGTGAAAAAAACAACAAAAAACAATAAACAATTCCAAACAAAGCAGCAGTTAGAAAAGTCTCTATCTTTATGTGTAGTTATTTTCTTTCTGTCAGCAGAGCATAGGAGATATCAAAAAACAAATAAACTAAAAGTGCCTAACTTCAATCTGAGGTCATCAGCTGTGGTCATCAGTGTCCTTATTTCACCCCTGTTAATGATTGCTAAGCCATGACAGGTCGTTTAAAAGCTTAAGTTAAGTGAGTTATGACAGCGAAAATAATTGCTCTAGGTCCGGTCCTCTCCTGGGCTGGGTCATTTTTTATTACGGCATGTTTGCAGTGACCGCTCAGTACGCCGTGTTTTCCCTCTGCCCAATGTTTCCGTTCCAAACTGTCACCGGGCATCATTTTTAAATGGGATTGGGTGATACACAATGACTTCCCCAGGTAGCCGCGGCTGGGTCTGAATGCTCGTTTGTCACACACACCGGGGCGGAGCTGCTGCTGTCTTGTAAGCCCTGTCGTATCGTGGAACCGCGGCACAGTGGGTATCGGCTCAGCGATGCGTCGACCGATACCAAGATCACTCCTAAGACATTTTCAGATTCCATCCCTATGACGGCGGCCATTTTAAGTCAGCCGGGGAAGTCACTCATTCAGCTGTACTGTTAGTCGACGCTGCACGCGGCTACAACCCATTAACCTGCTCCGCCTCCACCGGTTCGGTCCGGGGTTCGTTCTGGGGGGAGAATTGGTACTGCTTAGATTGCTAATTGTCGATATTAGAGGATTGGTGTTGCTATCAGTAGTGCTGTATACATATTTACGCCGAGGCTGAGGAGATAGGAGCAGAATGCTAACACGTGTCTGCTGTGAAGTCGCCTCTGCGTGTGACTGTAGGTTGCAGAATATAGTGTGTGTGTGTGTGTGTGTTTGGTTGCCTGGTTGAGCCTTTGATCTGTGATCCTATAGGACAGAGCTGTAGCCTGAGGCTATGAGATCCGTGGCATCCTGCTCAACCCTGGGCTTAGCCCCACACAACCCCGGGCTTATCCCCACACAACCCCAGGCTTATCCCCACACAACCCCAGGCTTATCCCCACACAACCCCAGGCTTATCCCCACACAACCCCAGGCATAGCCCCACACAACCCCGGGCTTATCCCCACACAACCCCAGGCTTATCCCCACACAACCCCAGGCTTATCCCCACACGACCCCGGGCTTATCCCCACACCACCCCGGGCTTAGCCCCCCACCACCCCGGGCTTAGCCCCACACGACCCCGGGCTTATCCCCACACAACACTTGACTTAGCCCCACACCACCCCGGGCTTAGCCCCACACCACCCCAGGCATAGCCCCACACAACCCCAGGCTTAGCCCCACACGACCCCGGGCTTATCCCCACACAACCCCAGGCTTATCCCCACACGACCCCGGGCTTATCCCCACACCACCCCGGGCTTAGCCCCCCACCACCCCGGGCTTAGCCCCACACGACCCCGGGCTTATCCCCACACGACACTTGACTTAGCCCCACACCACCCCGGGCTTAGCCCCACACCACCCCGGGCTTAGCCCCACACAACCTTGGGCTTAGCCCCACTAGACCCCTGACTTAGCCCCACACGACTCAAGCTTTAGAACATGGTGCTTAGAGGTGTTTTTGACTGATACAGGACAGAAGTCCTGAGTCTGCCCACATACATGCAATAGAATACACCTCACCCACTTGTCAATGTCAATCGGTCGAATTCTCTCACTTCGCCGCGCATTTGAGCCAATGGCAGAAATCGACAACTATCTGGACACGGATGCTTACACGCATGCAGCATTGAGCGTGCACATACACCCACTAATATTGACACACGCTTGCTGTTGTGACCCGTGGTTATCAGGAGGGGATTAATATTTCCGTGTTTCTCTGTGTGTGTGGCGGGCAGACTCTGTTCCAATGTGTCTTCACTCTGCCCAGATGGTTACTCGCTCAGAAGACCTGCAGTCCAAAACATTTTCCCCTCACTCCTTATTTTTGGATCGTTACATTGATCAACAGCTAGTAATGACGCCCTCCGTCTCTCATTGTCCTGAAATGGTATCTGTTCTAACACATGTGCCTGTTAATCTATCCAACTGTCTTTATTATGTCATTCCAATGTTTATTTGTCTATTTGTATTGGATGTGCATTGTTTTGTTCACACTCTGGCATGTATACACCTATGGACGGGTTGTCATAAGTATATGAGAGAATGGGTTTCTTAATTGACCTGGTTGAATAACTGCTAAATCGAATTCAAAGTTAACATTCCAGCATAATGACTTTGGAAAATAAATGATTTTAATCGATGAGTATTGAAGCCATTTGATTGAAGCTGCATCACATGGTATTCAACATATATTTAGGTTTATATATATATATATATATGTATATATATTCTACTGAATAAGACATGAGGAATCTGCCAAATACACAGAAAGGTCAGTACACAGTATAAGGTAGTATTAAGATGCTTTGTTAATTTAACTAATGTACCACAGTTTACTTTAACGCATGGACATTATTTACTCTTAAGAAACCAGTGATTTAAGCTGATATACAAATTCAAATGACATTTTAACCTATTGGTAAGCAGTTCCTGTTTGCTCTTAGGTGAAGTTTGTGAAGAAATCCTCCATATTTCACTCTCAATACATATAACTTGTTGATAACAATGTAAATCAGATTTGAAAAACATCGCAAAGAAAAATAACATAAAACCAAATAACCTTTTTATAACTAAGAAAATATTTTATTTAAATAATGTGTCCTATATGGATTTTAACATGTCCATCCTATTTCATTCTTCTGTCTAATTAAACAGTTGATGGGAAACAGCTTGAATTCCACTTGAATTCGAGTTTCTCTAATATTTCCGTGTGTCATCACCCAGAGCATTCGCACTTTAAATCCAGTTCTCGTCGTCATAGCAATGAACAAAAAGAAGAGTTGGTAATTCTCTATAAACTAAGCTACATTGACCGACTCAAATCTGAACCTGATTGTTGTTGAACCTGATTCCTGAGTGGGAAAGCTCGAAGCTTAACCAAACTAATTTCTCTAAACAAGTGGAAATTACATCATAAAATTTGTTTATTCAAACATGCAAATTCATAATACTGTAAGACTCAGACATTTCTGTCCTCTATGTTTGTGCTGCCAGCGGATAGAGGGAGATAATCAAGGACAATATGACGCACCTGTGTTGTTTCCACACCTGTGTTCTGTTACCTCGTTTGTTTCTTGTATTTAGTTCCTGTTTGTTCAGTCTGTCAGTGTTGCGGCATTAATTGTGTTCACGTTATGTTTGTCGGTACGACAGTTTGGTTTCTGTTTCCCTGTCGTGCGATTACTCCAGTTTAAGGTTTGGTGTTATCCGTTTCTGATGCACGCCTTTATTTTGTTAATGGAGTGTTCGGTCTAGTTCCGTTTCCCCGTTGGTCTTATAATAAAGACAGTGTTTATTTGAAAACATTTGCGCTTGTGTCTTACCTGATGCCTGCGTGCAAATATGTGTGAAACAGATATCTGGGAATGTACGCTGGGCAGTTTCTGGGCTATGTTTTCAGAGTAAAGGGTTTGCGAGAAGTTATTGTCATGTCCAGGCATTGCAGAGATCAAACTTAAACCAGGTAATGTTTCAGGATTGCTCTAATTCGAGATGGCAGATGTCAAAATGCTCTCTCTTCCTCCCCTTTTCATCGGGACCATTTTACCGTTCAACCCTCCGTCAATAAACCTCACTGTCACCTTCCTTCTAAATCCCCTGTTTTCCATCCAGCTCCTCTCTTGTTTCACACAGTACCCAACCATTTATTTAAGCTTCAGACCATTTCTTTTAGTTATCCTCCTCATAGACCGTATACCTGATTATTACCCTCTGTCTGAACTGCTTCAGTACTGTATTTCCTTTCACCGTCCACTCAGCACACCTATTCATTATTGTGTCCTTTCACTCATCACTCTGTTATCTCTGTAGTAATAGCTGCCATTCATTCCATCAGTCTCTTGTTCAGCAGTACTCTTTCTCTCCCTGTCTCTCTCTCTCTGTCTGTCTCTCTCTCTGTCTCTCTCTCTCTGTCTGTCTCTCTCTCTGTCTCTCTCTCTGTCTTTCTCTCTCTCTCTCTGTCTGTCTCTGTCTGTCTCTGTCTGTCTCTCTGTATTTCTAATGTGCTGGCTGCTGCTAACCTTTACGTTCTATCCTCTGTCTTGCCCACTCACTCTCCATAAATCTCTAATGGGCTGCCTGTTTCTTCACTACTGTTCTATCTTATTTTGTACCTGCTCTCCATATCTAGCAGGAGATACAATTGAAGGATCTATTTGTATGTTCTTCTGTTCTGTACTCTATCTCCACATTTGTCTCTGTCAGCACCCCTGCCTTAATGTCTGCTGTCACTCTCGTCTCTCTCTCTCTCTCTCTCTCTCTCTCTCTCCCCATCTCTCCATCTCTCTCTCTTTCTCTCCCTCTCCATCTTGTCCTATTCAGCAAGTCAATTGTTTCTCCTCTTTAGGTCTGTCCAAACTCATCTGAGGGCTTCCGCTGTAGTCGTGCTGACACTTAGCCTGGGCAGAGTACACTACAGCCTAGTGCTGAGGGCCGACCCACCTGCATCCCAAAGAAACTCTATTACCCACAATGCACTGTCGCTATTCACCAAGGCTCTGGAAAATACCGTCCAATTGAGACGTAAAGCGGGTTACATTGCAGTGCATTGTGGGCCAGCGGTGTCTCGCCCCTACTCTGTAAAAGCGTACATGTGTGCAATAGAGAGTGAGTGAAGGACAGGTGTGTGTGTGTCAGTGTTCGCCCCTCTACGTGCCTGTGTGTGTCCCTCCCAGCTTAAAGCACTGACATCATCAAAGGGGCATATGTTTGAACACGTTTCTTTCCTTAAAACCAATCTTAAGATTACGAACGCACCAGGTATCATTAAAATGGAGGCCCTGCGTCCTTGTTTGTGAAATGCTGTCCACCACAATGTACTTGCACAGTCTTCGACCCTGTGTACAGTATGGATTCGGCTCATTTGAAATTCGTGGCCTCTTTTGGGGAAAAGACATGTCATCAGCAAAATTCTGTCGACACGTGTCCCAGATGCTGCGCTACAGAAAGCGGAGGGTGGGGGCGGTGGGGGGGGGTCATTGTCAAACAATACACCTGGGAACCCAAAACACACACAGACAAACACACACACATACACACACACACACATCTTATCATCGCCCACACTGTGCAATAGCACACACAGAAATCAAATAAAGGGTACAGCTTTGGTGCAACCCCCTTCCCCCATCCATAAACAGATACAGGAGCCAGACGAGAACAATCGTATGCAAATGTTTATTTGCATGTATATTGACTACGTTTGTACGTTTTTATAACAAGCAATAACAAGCAAATTACCCACGCGACGACTCATGGCTCATTAAATAAAACATGGGACTCTGGACAGAAGTGTGCTCCCGTTGCATATTCATGAAGATGCGCGCGCTTGTGTAACGCGGACACCTGAGGAGTTGGACGTGCTTGGGGTTTTTTCCATTCGGCATCGCTCCACCACTCCACTCCTGTAAATGAAAAGCGGACTGACGTTGGGCAGCAGGTTGTTTCTGGTTGAATGACGGACCCACCTGTGTTGAGAGGAGCATTCGGTGGAGGAGCGGCCCGGGAGGAGGGAGGTCCGTGTTGCACTGCGGAACCCAGCCTGCCGATCAGTCACCGGGAGTGTCAGAGTGGAGCTCATCGGAGGAGTACTACTGTGACATATAGTAGAGCTCTTGGGAGTAGTACTACTGTGACATATAGTAGAGCTCCTGGGAGTAGTACTACTGTGACATATAGTGGAGCTCCTGGGAGGAGTACTACTGTGACATATAGTGAAGCTCCTCGGAGGAGTACTACTGTGACATATAGTAGAGCTCCTGGGAGTAGTACTACTGTGACATATAGTAGAGCTCCTGGGAGTAGTACTACTGTGACATATAGTGGAGCTCCTCGGAGTAGTACTACTGTGACATATAGTGGAGCTCCTCAGAGGAGTACTACTGTGACATATAGTGAAGCTCCTCGGAGGAGTACTACTGGGACATATAGTGGAGCTCCTGGGAGTAGTACTACTGTGACATATAGTGAAGCTCCTGGGAGTAGTACTACTGTGACATATAGTGAAGCTCCTCGGAGGAGTACTACTGTGACATATAGTGGAGCTCCTCGGAGGAGTACTACTGTGACATATAGTGGAGCTCCTCGGAGGAGTACTACTGTGACATATAGTGAAGCTCCTTGGAGGAGTACTAGTGTCACATATAGTGGAGCTCCTCAGAGGAGTACTACTGTGACATATAGTGAGGCTCCTCGGAGGAGTACTACTGTTACATATAGTGGAGCTCCTTGGAGGAGTACTAGTGTGACATATAGTGGAGCTCCTCAGAGGAGTACTACTGTGACATATAGTGGAGCTCCACGGAGGAGTACAACTGTGACATATATTGGAGCTCCACGGAGGAGTACTACTGTGAGATATAGTGGAGCTCCTCGGGGGAGTACTACTGTGACATAAAGTGAAGCTCCTTGGAGGAGTACTACTGTGACATATAGTGGAGCTCCTCGGAGGAGTACTACTGTGACATATAGTGAAGCTCCTCGGAGGAGTACTACTGTGACATATAGTGAAGCTCCTCGGAGGAGTACTACTGTGACATATAGTGGAGTTCCACGGAGGAGTACTACTGTGACATATAGTGGAGCTCCTCGGAGGAGTACTACTGTGACATATAGTGGAGCTCCTCGGAGGAGTACTACTGTGACATATAGTGAAGCTCCTCGGAGGAGTACTACTGTGACATATAGTGGAGCTCCTTGGAGGAGTACTAGTGTGACATATAGTGGAGCTCCTCAGAGGAGTACTACTGGGACATATAGTGGAGCTCCTGGGAGTAGTACTACTGTGACATATAGTGAAGCTCCTGGGAGTAGTACTACTGTGACATATAGTGAAGCTCCTCGGAGGAGTACTACTGTGACATATAGTGGAGCTCCTCGGAGGAGTACTACTGTGACATATAGTGGAGCTCCTCGGAGGAGTACTACTGTGACATATAGTGAAGCTCCTTGGAGGAGTACTAGTGTCACATATAGTGGAGCTCCTCAGAGGAGTACTACTGTGACATATAGTGAGGCTCCTCGGAGGAGTACTACTGTTACATATAGTGGAGCTCCTTGGAGGAGTACTAGTGTGACATATAGTGGAGCTCCTCAGAGGAGTACTACTGTGACATATAGTGGAGCTCCACGGAGGAGTACAACTGTGACATATATTGGAGCTCCACGGAGGAGTACTACTGTGAGATATAGTGGAGCTCCTCGGGGGAGTACTACTGTGACATAAAGTGAAGCTCCTCGGAGGAGTACTACTGTGACATATAGTGGAGCTCCTCGGAGGAGTACTACTGTGACATATAGTGAAGCTCCTCGGAGGAGTACTACTGTGACATATAGTGAAGCTCCTCGGAGGAGTACTACTGTGACATATAGTGGAGTTCCACGGAGGAGTACTACTGTGACATATAGTGGAGCTCCTCGGAGGAGTACTACTGTGACATATAGTGGAGCTCCTCGGAGGAGTACTACTGTGACATATAGTGAAGCTCCTCGGAGGAGTACTACTGTGACATATAGTGGAGCTCCTCGGAGGAGTACTACTGTGACATATAGTGGAGCTCCTCGAAAGAGTACTACTGTGACATATAGTGAAGCTCCTCGGAGGAGTACTACTGTGACATATAGTGAAGCTCCTCGAAAGGAGTACTACTGTGACATATAGTGGAGTTCCACGGAGGAGTACTACTGTGACATATAGTGGAGCTCCTCGGAGGAGTACTACTGTGACATATAGTGGAGCTCCTCGGAGGAGTACTACTGTGACATATAGTGGAGCTCCTTGGAGGAGTACTAGTGTCACATATAGTGGAGCTCCTCAGAGGAGTACTACTGTGACATATAGTAAAGCTCCTCGGGGGAGTACTACAGTGACATATAGTGGAGCTCCTTGGAGGAGTACTAGTGTGACATATAGTGGAGCTCCTCAGAGGAGTACTACTGTGACATATAGTGGAGCTCCTCGGAGGAGTACTACTGTGACATATAGTGAAGCTCCTCGGAGGAGTACTACTGTGACATATAGTGGAGCTCCTTGGAGGAGTACTAGTGTGACATATAGTGGAGCTCCTCAGAGGAGTACTGCTGTGACATATAGTGAAGCTCCTCGGAGGAGTACTGCTGTGACATATAGTGGAGCTCCTGGGAGTAGTACTACTGTGACATATAGTGAAGCTCCTGGGAGTAGTACTACTGTGACATATAGTAAAGCTCCTCGGAGGAGTACTACTGTGACATATAGTGGAGCTCCTCGAAAGAGTACTACTGTGACATATAGTGAAGCTCATCGGAGGAGTACTACTGTGACATATAGTGAAGCTCCTCGGAGGAGTACTACTGTGACATAAAGTGAAGCTCCTCGGAGGAGTACTACTGTGACATATAGTGGAGTTCCACGGAGGAGTACTACTGTGACATATAGTGGAGCTCCTCGGAGGAGTACTACTGTGACATATAGTGGAGCTCCTCGGAGGAGTACTACTGTGACATATAGTGAAGCTCCTCGGAGGAGTACTACTGTGACATATAGTGGAGCTCCTTGGAGGAGTACTAGTGTGACATATAGTGGAGCTCCTCAGAGGAGTACTGCTGTGACATATAGTGAAGCTCCTCGGAGGAGTACTGCTGTGACATATAGTGGAGCTCCTCGGAGGAGTACTACTGTGACATATAGTGGAGCTCCTTTGAGGAGTACTACTGTGACATATAGTGGAGCTCCTCAGAGGATTACTACTGTGACATATAGTGAAGCTCCTCGGAGGAGTACTACTGTGACATATAGTGGAGCTCTTCGGAGGAGTACTACTGTGACATATAGTGGAGCTCCTCGGAGGAGTACTACTGTGACATATAGTGGAGCTCCTCGGAGGAGTACTACCGTGACATATAGTGGAGCTCCTCGGAGGAGTACTACTGTGACATATAGTGGAGCTCCTGGGAGTAGTACTACTGTGACATATAGTGAAGCTCCTTGGAGGAGTACTAGTGTGACATATAGTGGAGCTCCTCAGAGGAGTACTACTATGACATATAGTGAAGCTCCTCGGAGGAGTACTACTGTGACATATAGTGGAGCTCCTTGGAGGAGTACTAGTGTGACATATAGTGGAGCTCCTCAGAGGAGTACTACTGTGACATATAGTGGAGCTCCACGGAGGAGTACTACTGTGACATATAGTGGAGCTCCACGGAGGAGTACTACTGTGAGATATAGTGGAGCTCCTCAGAGGAGTACTACTGTGACATATAGTGGAGCTCCTCAGAAGAGTACTACTGTGACATATAGTGGAGCTCCACGGAGGAGTACTACTGTGACATATAGTGGAGCTCCACGGAGGAGTACTACTGTGAGATATAGTGGAGCTCCTCAGAGGAGTACTACTGTGACATATAGTGGAGCTCCTGGGAGGAGTACTACTGTGACATATAGTAGAGCTCCTGGGAGGAGTACTACTGTGACATATAGTGGAGCTCCTCAGAGGAGTACTACTGTGACATATAGTGAAGCTCCTCGGAGGAGTACTAGTGTGACATATAGTGGAGCTCCTCAGAGGAGTAGTACTGTGACATATAGTGGACGGGAGTACTACGGTGACATATGTGACATACTACTGTGAGATATAGTGGAGCTCCTCAGAGGAGTACTACTGAGGAGTACTACTGTGACATATAGTAGAGCTCCTGGGAGGAGTACCTGTGACATAAAGTGGAGCTCCTCGGAGGAGTACTACTGTGACATATAGTGAAGCTCCTCGGAGGAGTACTACTGTGACATATAGTGGAGCTCCTCGGAGTACTACTGTGACATATAGTAGCTCCTTTGGAGTACTACTGACATATAGTGGAGCTCTTGGAGGAGTACTACTGTGACATATAGTAGAGCTCCTCGGAGGAGTACTACTGTGACATAAAGTGGAGCTCCTCGGAGGAGTACTACTGTGACATATAGTGACATATAGTTTAGCTCCTCGGAGGTACTACTGTGTACTACTGTGACATATAGTGGAGCTCCTCGGAGGAGTACTACTGTGACATATAGTGGAGCTCCTCAGTACTACCGTGACATATAGTGTAGCTCCTCGGAGGAGTACTACTGTGACATATAGTAGAGCTCCTGGGAGTAGTACTACTGTGACATATAGTGTAGCTCATCGGAGGAGTACTACTGTGCTGGAGCTCCTCCTAGTGGAGGAGTACTACTGTGACATATAGTGGAGCTCCTCAGAGGAGTACTACTGTGACATATAGTGGAGCTCCTCGGAGGAGTACTACTGTGACATATAGTGGAGCTCCTCGGAGGAGTACTACTGTGACATATAGTGAGCTCCTCGGAGGAGTACTACTGT
Organism: Dallia pectoralis; assembly: GCA_029465975.1. Lineage (NCBI taxonomy): Eukaryota > Metazoa > Chordata > Actinopteri > Esociformes > Umbridae > Dallia > Dallia pectoralis. Next base: position 14,312,295 of record CM055734.1, on the reverse strand, counting down.
GACATATAGTGGAGCTCCTCGGAGGAGTACTACTGTGACATACAGTGGAGCTCCTCGGAGCTACTGTGACATATAGTGGAGCTCCTCGGAGGAGTACTGAGTGTGACATATAGTGGAGCTCCTCAGAGGAGTACTACTATGACATATAGTGAAGCTCCTCGGAGGAGTACTACTGTGACATATAGTGGAGCTCCTTGGAGGAGTACTAGTGTGACATATAGTGGAGCTCCTCAGAGGAGTACTACTGTGACATATAGTGGAGCTCTACGGAGGAGTACTACTGTGACATATAGTGGAGCTCCACGGAGGAGTACTACTGTGAGATATAGTGGAGCTCCTCAGAGGAGTACTACTGTGACATATAGTGGAGCTCCTGGGAGGAGTACTACTGTGACATATAGTAGAGCTCCTGGGAGGAGTACTACTGTGACATATAGTGGAGCTCCTCAGAGGAGTACTACTGTGACATATAGTGAAGCTCCTCGGAGGAGTACTACTGTGACATATAGTGGAGCTCCTTGGAGGAGTACTAGTGTGACATATAGTGGAGCTCCTCAGAGGAGTACTACTGTGACATATAGTGGAGCTCCACGGAGGAGTACTACGGTGACATATAGTGGAGCTCCACGGAGGAGTACTACTGTGAGATATAGTGGAGCTCCTCAGAGGAGTACTACTGTGACATATAGTGGAGCTCCTTGGAGGAGTACTACTGTGACATATAGTAGAGCTCCTGGGAGGAGTACTAGTGTGACATATAGTGAAGCTCCTTGGAGGAGTACTAGTGTGACATATAGTGGAGCTCCTCAGAGGAGTACTACTATGACATATAGTGAAGCTCCTCGGAGGAGTACTACTGTGACATATAGTGGAGCTCCTTGGAGGAGTACTAGTGTGACATATAGTGGAGCTCCTCAGAGGAGTACTACTGTGACATATAGTGGAGCTCCACGGAGGAGTACTACTGTGACATATAGTGGAGCTCCACGGAGGAGTACTACTGTGAGATATAGTGGAGCTCCTCAGAGGAGTACTACTGTGACATATAGTGGAGCTCCTGGGAGGAGTACTACTGTGACATATAGTAGAGCTCCTGGGAGGAGTACTACTGTGACATATAGTGGAGCTCCTCAGAGGAGTACTACTGTGACATATAGTGAAGCTCCTCGGAGGAGTACTACTGTGACATATAGTGGAGCTCCTTGGAGGAGTACTAGTGTGACATATAGTGGAGCTCCTCAGAGGAGTACTACTGTGACATATAGTGGAGCTCCACGGAGGAGTACTACGGTGACATATAGTGGAGCTCCACGGAGGAGTACTACTGTGAGATTTAGTGGAGCTCCTTAGAGGAGTACTACTGTGACATATAGTGGAGCTCCTTGGAGGAGTACTACTGTGACATATAGTAGAGCTCCTGGGAGGAGTACTACTGTGACATAAAGTGGAGCTCCTCGGAGGAGTACTACTGTGACATATAGTGAAGCTCCTCGGAGGAGTACTACTGTGACATATAGTGGAGCTCCTCGGAGGAGTACTACTGTGACATATAGTGGAGCTCCTTTGAGGAGTACTACTGTGACATATAGTGGAGCTCCTTGGAGGAGTACTACTGTGACATATAGTAGAGCTCCTCGGAGGAGTACTACTGTGACATAAAGTGGAGCTCCTCGGAGGAGTACTACTGTGACATATAGTGAAGCTCCTCGGAGGAGTACTACTGTGACATATAGTGGAGCTCCTCGGAGGAGTACTACTGTGACATATAGTGGAGCTCCTTTGAGGAGTACTACTGTGACATATAGTGGAGCTCCTCAGAGGATTACTACTGTGACATATAGTGAAGCTCCTCGGAGGAGTACTACTGTGACATATAGTGGAGCTCTTCGGAGGAGTACTACTGTGACATATAGTGGAGCTCCTCGGAGGAGTACTACTGTGACATATAGTGGAGCTCCTCGGAGGAGTACTACCGTGACATATAGTGAAGCTCCTCGGAGGAGTACTACTGTGACATATAGTGTAGCTCATCGGAGGAGTACTACTGTGACATATACTGGAGCTCCTCAGAGGAGTACTAGTGTGACATATAGTGAAGCTCCTCGGAGGAGTACTACTGTGACATATAGTGGAGCTCCTCGGAGAAGTACTACTGTGACATATAGTGAAGCTCCTCAGAGGAGTACTACTGTGACATATAGTGGAGCTCCACGGAGGAGTACTACTGTGACATACAGTGGAGCTCCTCGGAGGAGTACTACTGTGACATATAGTGGAGCTCCTCGGAGGAGTACTACTGTGACATATAGTGAAGCTCCTCGGAGGAGTACTACTGTGACATATACTGGAGCTCCTTGGAGGAGTACTAGTGTGACATATAGTGGAGCTCCTCAGAGGAGTACTACTGTGACATATAGTGGAGCTCCACGGAGGAGTACTACTGTGACATATAGTGGAGCTCCACGGAGGAGTACTACTGTGAGATATAGTGGAGCTCCTCAGAGGAGTACTACTATGACATATAGTGAAGCTCCTCGGAGGAGTACTACTGTGGCATATAGTGGAGCTCCTGGGAGTAGTACTACTGTGACATATAGTGAAGCTCCTTGGAGGAGTACTAGTGTGACATATAGTGGAGCTCCTCAGAGGAGTACTACTATGACATATAGTGAAGCTCCTCGGAGGAGTACTACTGTGACATATAGTGGAGCTCCTCAGAGGAGTACTACTGTGACATATAGTGGAGCTCCACGGAGGAGTACTACGGTGGCATATAGTGGAGCTCCACGGAGGAGTACTACTGTGAGATATAGTGGAGCTCCTCAGAGGAGTACTACTGTTTCATATAGTGGAGCTCCTCAGAAGAGTACTACTGTGACATATAGTGGAGCTCCACGGAGGAGTACTACTGTGACATATAGTGGAGCTCCACGGAGGAGTACTACTGTGAGATATAGTGGAGCTCCTCAGAGGTGTACTACTGTGACATATAGTGGAGCTCCTGGGAGGAGTACTACTGTGACATATAGTAGAGCTCCTGGGAGGAGTACTACTGTGACATATAGTGAAGCTCCTCGGAGGAGTACTACTGTGACATATAGTGGAGCTCCTTGGAGGAGTACTAGTGTGACATATAGTGGAGCTCCTCAGAGGAGTACTACTGTGACATATAGTGGAGCTCCACGGAGGAGTACTACGGTGACATATAGTGGAGCTCCACGGAGGAGTACTACTGTGAGATATAGTGGAGCTCCTCAGAGGAGTACTACTGTGACATATAGTGGAGCTCCTTGGAGGAGTACTACTGTGACATATAGTAGAGCTCCTGGGAGGAGTACTAGTGTGACATATAGCGGAGCTTCTCGGAGGAGTACTACTGTGACATATAGTGGAGCTCCTCGGAGGAGTACTACTGTGACATTTAGTGGAGCTCCTCGGAGGAGTACTACTGTGACATATAGTGGAGCTCCTCGGAGGAGTACTACTGTGACATATAGTGGAGCTCCTCGGAGGAGTACTACTGTGACATATAGTGGAGCTCCTCGGAGGAGTACTACTGTGAAATATAGTGGAGCTCCTCGGAGGAGTACTACTGTGACATATAGTAGAGCTCCTCGGAGGAGTACTACTGTGACATATAGTGGAGCTCATCAGAGGAGTACTACTCTGACATATAGTGAAGCTCCTCAGAGGAGTACTACTATGACATATAGTGAAGCTCCTCGGAGGAGTACTACTGTGACATATAGTGGAGCTCCTGGGAGTAGTACTACTGTGACATATAGTGAAGCTCCTTGGAGGAGTACTAGTGTGACATATAGTGGAGCTCCTCAGAGGAGTACTACTATGACATATAGTGAAGCTCCTCGGAGGAGTATTACTTTGACATATAGTGGAGCTCCTTGGAGGAGTACTAGTGTGACATATAGTGGAGCTCCTCAGAGGAGTACTACTATGACATATAGTGAAGCTCCTCGGAGGAGTACTACTGTGACATATAGTGGAGCTCCTTGGAGGAGTACTACTGTGAGATATAGTGGAGCTCCTCAGAGGAGTACTGCTGTAACATATTGTGGAGCTCCTGGGAGGAGTACTACTGTGACATATAGCGGAGCTCCTCGGAGGAGTACTACTGTGACATATAGTGGAGCTCCTCAGAGGAGTACTGCTGTAACATATTGTGGAGCTCCACGGAGGAGTACTAGTGTGACATATAGCGGAGCTCCTCGGAGGAGTACTACTGTGACATATAGTGACGCTCCTCGGAGGAGTACTACTGTGACATATAGTGGAGCTCATCGGAGGAGTACTACTGTGACATATAGTGGATCTCCTTGGAGGAGTACTACTGTGACATATAGTGGAGCTCCTTGGAGGAGTACTACTGTGACATATAGTGGAGCTCCTCAGAGGAGTACTACTGTCACATATAGTGAAGCTCCTCAGAGGAGTACTACTGTGACATATAGTGGAGCTCCATGGAGGAGTACTACTGTGACATATAGTGGAGCTCCACGGAGGAGTACTACTGTGACATATAGTGGAGCTCCTTGGAGGAGTATTACTTTGACATATAGTGGAGCTCCTTGGAGGAGTACTAGTGTGACATATAGTGGAGCTCCTCAGATGAGTACTGCTATGACATATAGTGAAGCTCCTCGGAGGAGTACTACTGTGACATATAGTGGAGCTCCTTGGAGGAGTACTAGTGTGACATATAGTGGAGCTCCTCAGAGGAGTACTACTGTGACATATAGTGGAGCTCCACGGAGGAGTACTACTGTGACATATAGTGGAGCTCCACGGAGGAGTACTACTGTGAGATATAGTGGAGCTCCTCAGAGGAGTACTGCTGTAACATATTGTGGAGCTCCTGGGAGGAGTACTACTGTGACATATAGTAGAGCTCCTGGGAGGAGTACTAGTGTGACATATAGCGGAGCTCCTCGGAGGAGTACTACTGTGACATATAGTGAAGCTCCTCGGAGGAGTACTACTGTGACATATAGTGGAGCTCATCGGAGGAGTACTACTGTGACATATAGTGGAGCTCCTTGGAGGAGTACTACTGTGACATATAGTGGAGCTCCTTGGAGGAGTACTACTGTGACATGTAGTGGAGCTCCTCAGAGGAGTACTACTGTCACATATAGTTAAGCTCCTCAGAGGAGTACTACTGTGACATATAGTGGAGCTCCACGGAGGAGTACTACTGTGACATATAGTGGAGCTCCAGTGAGGAGTACTACTGTGACATATAGTGGAGCTCCTTGGAGGAGTACTACTGTGACTACTGTGAGTACTACTTTGCCCCTAATAACCATATAGTGGTTATTAGGGGCACTAAATGGATTCCAATTAGGGGTGATTCAGGGACAGGCGTGTGTACACACGCGCGCACATATACTGTATATGGCAAACACACACATGGGTTAATATGAACGCATGCACGCACACACACACACACACACACACATCCATCCAGTCTATGACTCCAGTCAGGGACAGACAGGGCCGAACGAAGCGTGGGCTCTGACAGCCTCGTCGCTGTATCGATGGGTGCATGGAATGGAGTTGGGGCAAGGAGGAGGGATGGAGAGAGAAAAAGGGAGAGGGAGAAGGAGGGGAGAGACACGAAGGACGAGGGAGGGAGAGCGAGGGAGTGAAAGAGAGAGGGAGCGGGATGGAGAGAAATGGTGTGTCACCCAGGACGTCTTTGTATTGCCTGTAGCTGAACACCGCTGCAGTTTGGAACTAATTACAAGGTGTTATACACACATGCTTACCTTCTGTTTAGCTGTGATGATTTCCCAGTAGCCTCTGATATACAAGTGTCTTTATATGCATGATACATTCACACACATGCAGCACTGTACCTGATGTAATGATGCTGCTGGTGGCACACAACATACAGACACAACATACAGACACAACATACAGGCGCAACTTACAGGCACAACATACAGACACAACATACAGACACAACATACAGACACAACATACAGACACAACATACAGGCACAACATACGGACACAACATACAGACACAACATACAGACACAACATACAGACACAACATACAGGCACAACATACAGACACAACATACAGACACAACATACAGACACAACATACAGACACAACATACAGACACAACATACAGGCACAACATACAGACACAACATACAGACACAACATACAGACACAACATACAGAGACATAACAACAACATCTCTCTCAAGGATGGACTGGTGTGTAAACCCGGGTCAGGATGGACTGGTGTGTAAACCCGGGTCAGGATGGACTGGTGTGTAAACCCGGGTCAGGATGGACTTGTGTGTAAACCCGGGTCAGGGTGGACTGGTGTGTAAACCCGGGTCAGGATGGACTGGTGTGTAAACCCGGATCAGGATGGACTGGTGTGTAAACCCGGGTCAGGGTGGACTGGTGTGTGAAGCTGGGTCAGGGTGGACTTGTGTGTAAACCCGGGTCAGGGTGGACTGGTGTGTGAAGCTGGGTCAGGGTGGACTTGTGTGTAAACCCGGGTCAGGGTGGACTTGTGTGTAAACCCGGGTCAGGGTGGACTTGTGTGTAAACCCGGGTCAGGGTGGACTGGTGTGTAAACCCGGGTCAGGATGGACTGGTGTGTAAACCCGGGTCAGGATGGACTGGTGTGTAAACCCGGATCAGGATGGACTGGTGTGTAAACCCGGGTCAGGATGGACTGGTGTGTAAACCCGGGTCAGGGTGGACTGGTGTGTAAACCCGGGTCAGGATGGACTTGTGTGTAAACCCGGGTCAGGGTGGACTGGTGTGTAAACCCGGGTCAGGATGGACTGGTGTGTAAACCCGGGTCAGGGTGGACTGGTGTGTAAAGCTGGGTCAGGGTGGACTGGTGTGTAAACCCAGGTCAGGATGGACTGGTGTGTAAACCCGGGTCAGGATGGACTGGTGTGTAAACCCGGGTCAGGGTGGACTGGTGTGTAAACCCGGGTCAGGGTGGACTGGTGTGTAAACCCGGGTCAGGATGGACTGGTGTGTAAACCCGGGTCAGGATGGACTGGTGTGTAAACCCGGGTCAGGATGGACTGGTGTGTAAACCCGGATCAGGATGGACTGGTGTGTAAACCCGGGTCAGGATGGACTGGTGTGTAAACCCGGGTCAGGATGGACTGGTGTGTAAACCCGGGTCAGGGTGGACTGGTGTGTAAAGCTGGGTCAGGATGGACTTGTGTGTAAACCCAGGTCAGGATGGACTGGTGTGTAAACCCGGGTCAGGATGGACTGGTGTGTAAACCCGGGTCAGGGTGGACTGGTGTGTAAACCCGGGTCAGGGTGGACTGGTGTGTAAACCCGGGTCAGGATGGACTGGTGTGTAAACCCGGGTCAGGATGGACTGGTCTTGCCTAGGCTAAGGAAGCATAGACTTTATGAGCAAATAGGCATAATCTCTAAGAAAGCACAATGTGAACTAAATTAAAATACAAATTCAAAGCATATTCGAACAATGGCCCGCTTTTTAGTAGTTTTTATTGACATTAAAATGCTATTACAAAATTGCATTTTAATGTTCAAGTCACCACGCTCTTTGAGTGACAATATTCAACTGAAAATGCAATCTGTCATACATCTCATCAAGGCGGGTCTTCAGTTATGATGTAACTTCCTTGTTCTGTAACGACCAGGGCAGCCGGACCGAGTTGTGTCGGACCATATCTCTGTGTCAACTCTCAAAAAATGTGTAAACACCACCTCGTCCACGTCCGTGTTAGAAATTTATTCTGCAATCATTTCAGCTAACTCCTCAGTCACGAGCTTCTGTTGGCGAGATCTCTGTCAAGCTGATGAGCCAAACTTGTAACCTCTCTTACCAGCCGAGCAACTGCCCCAGCGACAGACTTAACTACAGTTGAAGTTAATAGAAAATATTTGCATCTGTGTTAGTCGTTAAAAATACATTTCCCCCAATTATTTTGTACTTATATTTCACAATCATTGCCTATGAGCAGAGAAGGATAACTGGCTTGTTGTATTTAAATTTAAGACAAGACGTCTATGAGCTTCTGAAATGCGCAGTAGCGCGTCTGGTGGAATCACAAGCATTGACTAGAGTGGCCGGGGAAAACTCTTGAAATGTTTTTTGTACAAACACATTAAAAAGGAGCCAAAATCTTCTACACAACGTCTCTGTAAGAGAAATGTCATACCTAAAAAGCATATTGGGAACGCTTAGGGAAATCTACAGAATTTATGTTTCATTGCCAAGGCTAGGTGGGGCACATCTCTGTGAGATACAACTATGCCTATCCAAATATACTGACAGGATAATATATGGGGAATCCGCAAAATAAGCTGCCGTCTCCTGGGGCAACCTGTTCCATGAAGGTGATTACTTCTCACAGTGTGCACATTGAACCCCTCTACACACAGACGCACGCACGCGCGCACACGCACACACACACACACAAACACACACGCACACAAACATACACACACACACACACACACATACACACATACACACACACACACACATACACACATACACACACATACACACACACACACACACACACACACACACACATACACACGTAACCTTCACATCTACTTCATTGGACAGCTACCACAGCAACAGTGCTCCTTTATGATTCATGGCAAGTCTCCTTCACTGACTCAGCAGACGTGTGCTGTGTTTGTTGTGCTCATGTGACTGTCACACAAATCTTCCGAGGGGCTAACTGAAGCGCACCAGCCTCCTTTTCCTCCTGTTTCTTCCTTTCCCATTTTGCCTCTCGTCCTTCTGAGGCTCCCGGGGCCAACAGACGAGGCAGTGGGAGTCTGTGTTGAGTGAGTGTGTCTGTTGAACCACATTCCTGCGTGTGCTCGTGCATGTGCTCGTGCATGTGCGCCACGTGTGTTTTACACGGGTTGGGATGTTACGACGTGCCCCGATTGAGTGTTTGCGTCCCTTTTCTCTTCCCCCAATCAGATTCGTCATATTTATTTCCCTTTCTCCAGAGGGAGCGAGCCGTACAGAGTGGTCGTCAATGAAGGCCAGTGGGAAGGGCACGCTAACGCTAACGTGCTAACGTGTTGGTTATTACACGTCGGGTTCTGAAGTAATTGTCTGTTTGAATACCAAACCATTCATGACCGGAAATGCTCTCGTCAAAAAATTAAGCTGAGCGTGAATTTCGATAAATAAATGCGTGAGTGATGCGCAGTTTATGCGTTGGAGTTGGATTCGCTGGCGTGCTTTGTGACAAGCAGAACAATCTTGTGGGAGAGTTGTTGATCCGTCTGGAACTTGCCTTCAACACATCGTCTCAAAGATGTTATTGCATGTTTTTTTATTAGATGGCGAGGAGGCTACATACCCTATGGTGTTGTTTTCTTTGACTGGATGTTGATAGGTTGATTCACTGGGATGATGTTGAACTAACTGTAACTATACAGGCAGACATCTTGGTCTTAATTCACGTAATGTTCGGCTTGGTATCAGTCTTGCTTTTTGCCATCTATCTTCTTTGGATGAAGTTAAAGAGCCACTTCACCGATTTTGCATTTAGCTTTGTATCAGTAGACAAATGGTAGTATTTTCCAATGACCCTCCTCCCACCCCTCAACTCCATCTGATAAGAGGCATATCTTGATTTTAGGTCAGGAAAAAATCCTCCAATGACGTAAAATGACCATTTTTACGTCATTGGAGGATTTTTTAAAAGAGGCTACTTCCGCATTTTTATCAACCCGCCCATATGGGGTGGGGCCTCGTCAAAGATTTTCAAAACAGTCTGTCAGCCATCTTGTTTAGCTAAGGAACAGGTAGTGGAGAAATTCGAGTTTGACTAAACACAATGGCAGCAAGTAATTTTGAAGACGAAATGGAAGAAAGGGATTTTGAAGATCTGTTGTGCGAATCCGATGTTCGTGGCTGCCTGTACGAGCCGCAATACAGCGAAACACAGTTGCGGTTGACGGAGGAACAAGAGGCTGCTGCTGCAGAGGAGCGAAGCTTGCCTGGCGGTCATGAGGAAGAGCCCGTACAGAGTCGAGCTGGGGCGGACTGGTGGTGCCAGTGCTCTCGCTGTGCGCCTATGGACACAGATAGAGTCCCGCTGCTGTTGCGAATTTCAGCGATGCCATTTTCTTCTTGAAGAAATAACTGAATCTGCATTAGAAAAGGGACCGCCAGCATGCGTAATAAAGCACCCCAGCTTTGATCCACACGAGTTTTTGAAACTTATTTCACAATTCCGAAGGTCAATGGGAAACGCCAGCCAAAGCCCGCAGGGACAAACGGACGATTCAGTATAAGTGAGTATTTATTTGTTGTTCACGGCAGTTAGCTGAGCTATCGGTTATATCCTATTGTAGGTGCAAATAGCTTGCGTTGCTAACGTTGTGCTTATTGTTTTCAGACAATATCGCCTAACAGCCTACCGTCATTTCGTGGAATGGGTCCTGCAAGGAGAGAGACTGGGGAAAGGCTATATCGTCTTGTTTTGCCTGCCTGTGTTGTTCAGGACATCAGATAGAGATTTCCAGCTAGTGACGGACAATATTGTGGCTATCAAGAAACTGCTGAAGCTCTGGAAGAGCTATGAGTGTGCAATTGTTTATATTATGTTTAAAAACAATAAAAGTTCAAAGTTTATAATGTATTACTTTGATTTAAAAAAGAGTACAGGGAAATATGAAGAAATGTATATACTTTTATTAATTACAAATATTCTCGGAACTTGGGGTGGTTGATACTAGCCCGCAGCCACTGTTTGCACCGCTCTAAATGTTCAATGGGAAAACGATGGACACTAACTACATGTCCTTTCCTTGTGTTGGATGTACATCCCGGTACAACGCAAGGCTAGTATTTAAATTGCTTTATCAAGAAACTCGTCACGGAGACTCATGTTAACCGGTGTCTTCTGTTTTCCAGTCAATTAGCTAGTAGCTAGCCTTCCCTTCTGCCTGCCCTCTCGAGCCGGTAGGCGTGGCTTGGGAGTGCATTCGTAGAGCAGCGAAACAAGGGCATTCTGGGATTTGGTGTATTTCATCCACATGAGCCAAAAACTCATTTTAATCTTTCTCTCTGACTAGATGGCACAATTTAAAAAAATGCTTTCACATTTCTACTACATAAGTGACCACGATAAGTGAGAAAAAATATGTTTTTTTCGGTGAAGTTGCCCTTTAACATTGGTTATCTTATGGGGAGAGATCGAGTAAAATTTAATTTGAGTTTGACTAATTGCACAGTGAAGCCCTGTAATAATTGATTAAACACTGATTAAAGCCCAAAGAGTTGCGTATGTTGAGATACCAGCCATTTCCATTAAAAACACTTTTGGGCTTTCTGCCCTCACTCCGTGTGTGGTTTTAGTTGGCCACCTTTTCACTTTCTCTTTGGTTGTTTTGCTACACACACCAGTTTCTGTTTTGATAATTAGGAGGTCAATTTAGGTTGCTCATTTTCAAATGTCCTTGTTTGGCCTTTCTACTCATACGTTATGTGGGTCATATCGGGTGAGTGGTGTTTTTATTAGACCTGTTTTGTTATATCTAGTAGTCACTTTCATGCACACTTTTGTTTTCATTCAGTGTCTAGTTCTAGTTTCCTTTTGTTGCTCAGTGTTTGTTTTCTGTTGTCACAAGTGGTGAGGGTTTTGTTTCCACTTTTTGTTCGTTGTTTCGTGTTTGTTTTACAATGGTTTAATAAATACCACAAACATGAGAATCTGAGGATTTGTGAGAGTCCTGTTCTGGACGGACTCACAGTTGTGTCATATTCTTTTAATTTCTAAATAATATAATTTACTGTGTTTGTAAATGTTCTTATATCATACTCCGGGATAGCTGCTTTTGAAGAACCTTTTTCATTTCATGAATGATGTCTGGATTCTTATCCAATAAGCAATTTTCTGTTTTGGATTTGTAATTGCATCAGAAAGATTATGTAATGTAAAAACTTTAGATAAAAAAATAAGTAAATCTACTTTTATTTCATATTGAATGAATACAATGTGGAATATTTATACTTTTGAGAGCCAAATATCCCTGCATGGCTAGCAAAAGGGGCAATTAGCCATCCTCAAAATATTTAAGTAAAGTACTATTGGCTAACGGATTTGGTTTACTGTAAAATATACATACATTACAGGCTTTGATAATGACCAGATACAGATATTTACTTTATTCTTCTAACAGACAACATTCTTCCAGAGTGGAGGATGGCCATGAGGTGAATATTTTGTTGCTAGGCAACAGGTGGCATTCACCAGGCCCCTTAAAGGAAAGTGGGTGGAGGGTTTAATGAGGTTGGTTCAGAGAAAACGACAGGACAGAATTTGAATTGGGTGGACAAATTGAAAATGTCCCTGATATAGAACAGCCACAGGCCAATCTATTTCAGGGAAAATTGCAAATTGCAAATATATAGGTAAATAATATTATATATATATACAGTATATTTGTAGGCATTAAATGATTTTATGAAAGAACTGTATGCAGGAGAGGTTGGGGTGACCAGTGTGTATTGCGAACCAGGGCTGAAGGACAGAGGTTATCTGCCCAGCCTTGAACCATCGTCACCAGGGGGCATGTGTGTGGTCATATCCACGCTTAGACCTCTACCCCAGACCCCCAGTGCCCACCTGCGTGTTTGTGCCAGTGTCGCTGGTGAAGCATCGAGCTAAGTCGCAGCATCACAGGTATTCATCACCTGTATAGCCTTTACTGAGGTACTTGTGTGGTCGTCCAGTTGAGTTTCTGTTTGAATCTGCATTGTGAAAAGCACCAGAATGGCATGTCCTAATCTTCAACTCGCCTGAGCCCATAAGGAGTTGATGAGTTAAAACACGTCGGAACTATAATTGAATATCACGAAACTGGAGGAGACGATATGGTACAATAGCGAACATAAATGGTGTTTGGGAGCTACAGATGGTTTGAATAGCATGTTCTGCTTGTGCCAGCCTCTACACCTTAGCTTCCAAGATCTATTTATTCCTATGTTCAGACCTGCATTATGTGTTTTACGTTTGATCTTAGAGTGTGTTTGGTTTTAACGATATATTTTGACATCCGTGTGGAATGTACAAGCACTTATTTGTTTATTTCCCGAAGAAGCAGCTAAGATTGCAATGGTTCACACAGTGCCCAAAGGCTGTGTGAGTGTGTGAGTGTGTGAGTGTGTGAGTGTGTGAGTGTGTGAGTGTGTGAGTGTGTGAGTGTGTGAGTGTGTGAGTGTGTTAGTGCGTGAGTGCGTTCGATTTCGTGTGTGCTAATCTCCTCTCAGTCCTCCATGTGCCATGAGCTGTTGTTTATCAGTCGTTTAAAGGTCATTTTGTTGTTTGTTTTTGTAATCGAGGATAGAGATGAGTTCCATGCAATCATGGCTCCGTACAACACTAGCCGTGAGCTTGTTAATGTCTTGGGACGGTTAAGAAAACCCCGCTGGCATGACTAGTGTAGTGGGGGATTTTTATGAGTATCCGAGCTGTCGGTATTTGATTACGTTCATGATGTTGACTCTTTATCACAGTGAGATTTCTCATAAACACCTGAGGAGAAAAAGTATCTCGTTAAATATCAGCCAAACAACTTGAAGGATCCATGTTGTTAAAGATAGCTCGGTATGTACAGTCTAGATCTATGCCTGCTGCTCTGATCGTTTTGGCCACATAAGGCAGAGACGAACCAGTCTAAATGAGTTGAGATAAGACCCCTGCACTATGTGTGAAGAGGCAGCTCTTCAGGGGTTCTGCCGTGGACCCACATATGTTAATGTTATTAGCTATTGCTTCAGGTCATTAAACTTCAGGTATGATGGAATAGATACTGTAGTTAGGATCAATTGTAGGGAAAACCCATCACAGCTGCTATGTTAGCGTTTATGCTCCAATTTCTATGTTTTATGGATTTAAAAATAAACAGATACATTAGGTTTGTTAACAAATTCTCTGAGTGGGAAAAAACCCCCACATATATTGTTTCTAACAAGTGGGTTCTCCAGACAACCAGTCATATTGGAGTAGGGACTTCTCCACCAGTCATATTGGAGTAGGGACTTCTGCACCAGTCATTTTGGAGTAGGGACTTCTCCACCAGTCATATTGGAGTAGGGACTTCTTCACCGGTCATATTGGAGTAGGGACTTCTCCACCAGTCATATTGGAGTAGGGACTTCTCCACCAGTCAAATTGGAGTAGGGCTTTCTCCACCGGTCATATTGGAGTAGAGACTTCTCCACCGGTCATATTGGAGTAGGGACTTCTCCACCTGTCATATTGGAGTAGGGACTTCTCCACCAGTCATATTGGAGTAGGGACTTCTCCACCGGTCATATTGGAGTAGGGACTTCTCCACCTGTCATATCGGAGTAGGGACTTCTCCACCAGTCATATTGGAGTAGGGACTTCTCCACCAGTCATATTGGAGTAGGGCTTTCTCCACCAGTCATATTGGAGTAGGGACTTCTCCACCAGTCATATTGGAGTAGGGCTTTCTCCACCAGTCATATTGGAGTAGGGACTTCTCCACCAGTCATATTGGAGTAGGGACTTCTCCACCAGTCATATTGGAGTAGGGACTTCTCCACCAGTCATATTGGAGTAGGGACTTCTCCACCAGTCATATTGGAGTAGGGACTTCTCCACCAGTCATATTGGAGTAGGGACTTCTGCACCAGTCATTTTGGAGTAGGGACTTCTCCACCAGTCATATTGGAGTAGGGACTTCTTCACCAGTCATATTGGAGTAGGGACTTCTCCACCAGTCATATTGGAGTAGGGACTTCTGCACCAGTCATACTGGAGTAGGGACTTCTCCACTAGTCATATTGGAGTAGGGACTTCTCCACCAGTCATATTGGAGTAGGGACATCTCTACCAGTCATATTGGAGTAGGGACTTCAATGCTTATGCTTAATTGTCCTGGCTTCCTATAGGGTGTTGCAAACGCTTTCCCAGGTTTTTACTGGCTATGCATTAACTATGAGTACTACGCTAACTATATAGCCAGACCTGTTTGACTGTATTCAATTTCTACCTATGACACGTATCTTATTTAAAATAAGTGCTTAAACAGTCTGATTTGGATGTTGTCATTATGCATAGTCAAAAATGCATGCATTTTCTTTAAATAAAGTATTTTAACAATAAGTTTATCTGGCAAATTGGAAGCGGCAGTCTTTTTCCTGTGAATAAGGAGCATTTGTTAGCGGAGCTTGTTAGTTAATGGGTGGAACCGTGCGCAACAACAGCTCAGAGAGCTTTGACTGGGATTTCCATCAGCTCACTTTCGCTCACATACTCTGTTCCTAACATCGCAGTTCCACACACCATTCAGTGTAACCTGCAGTAGATTTTAGCGCTCAGTTAATTTGCCTCCTGTGCAACGCCAAACAAAATGCAGGAACCATGTGTGATTTAGAAGCCTCCAATTTAACATAGCAGCTTTAGAGCTTCTGCGTAAAAACATACAAATTAATATTAACTATGCAAAAATGGGTGATATTTTTGCACAAATCAGGCCTCGCTGTCGCACAAAACGTTTGTCAACTCAGACTTGAGATTTTGTGTTTTGACTACATTTAGGATGCATACTAAAATGAGACTTTTTACTAGAGACTTCTGAAGAAGGCCAAATCTCTAGAAAAAGTCAGGTAATATTTCACATGCATAGAGAGTACCAATAAGTGAGTTGCTGTACGCACATATTGCCCGTTTTGAGCATGCAACGTGTATTTCGATACAAGCCAATGAAATAGACCTATAAACAGAACACTGGTCACAATGTCCTGTATCCGCAAACTGTCCTAGCTTGTCTAAATTACAGTATATATTCTCTTAACATCAATGTCTAAATGAGTTTAAGTCTGAGAATTTGTCCTACTTTGTGCTAAGTCTTGGTGCCTCGTACTATAGAGTAGCACATCCAAAGTGTCCTCAGCTAATAACAGATAGCAGCAACTTGTTTCACCCTCGTATCTTTTCCCTCTGCCCCGCCCCTGCCCATGCCCCTGACCCCCCCCGCCCCCGTCTGCTCCTCCGTCCTGAGGCTGAGCCTTGGTGACACGGCTGTGTGCTTTCCTAATAACTTGCTTCCGGTTCCAGCAGCATTCAGATTGGAGTCTCTGATATTTATAATCTCCAGGCACGGGGCTAATAGTATTTGCCCACTTAAATCAGTTTAGTACATGTTTTCTGTAATGGCTTTGTCTCGACGCCCACAGCCAAAGGATGTAGTGGTCGCAGGGATCGTCTCATTTAAGGACAATTTCTGTTCGTATTGCACTACTTTTGACCAGAACCCCAGATTGCATTTTTTTCTCTCTATCTCGCCTAGATTTTCATTATTTATTTAATCTAATATTTAACGATAATTAACTTGCGTGTTCCGAGAGGTTACCTAAAAAGCCTTCATGAAAGCAATTATTCCTATTTCAAAATACAATTCAAGCTATTTTATCTTAGGCCTAGTAAGATAGGTCTCTTGGTGAAACTAAGCTAAATAATCTTCAAGTGAGTTTCGATTAATTGGGTTGGTAGGACAAAATAATGGAACAATTGAAGTGAATTATCAGTCAATACCAGACGTATCTCCACTGTTAGCAGATGGACAGGTGCAGTCAAATTGTACTTTGATGCTGCTTCCCAAATAGAACCACGTTCCCTATTTAGGGCAGCTCTTTTAGACAAAGGACTATAGACGGACTGCTAAATTGTCCTCATCGATTGGGCAGAACACTGTCCTTGTAAGGCCCAGATGGCTAGCAACAATGATGGAATACTCACTGTGTGATTACACCTCCAATTGTATCGTTTCTTGTTTGTGTGTGTGTGTGTTATTTATTATGACTACAACCCACTAGCTCGCCATCCATCACTGTATTGAGACGACAAATTCTCATTTTAAAGTAGATTGTTATTTTGCCTCAGTTTTAAGTTTTAGTTTTGTCACTGAACTAAACACTGTCTATTCAGAGAGGCACACATGCAATACTTCCCAGTGATCCCTGTATAGCATTCCTATCATTCACAATCATGTTCATCTGTTATTTTTTGTCCAGTTTCTGTATATTTGCTATGTAGCCATAACAGCGCGTACTCAGCAGTACGCTAACATGGTTCCACTATCATAGGTTACAGGAGCAGAGCTTTGACATCCGGTTAAATGGTAATGTGTGTCCTGTTACTAGTTCGGCTAGTTTTACGCCCTCTGCCTGCTCTATGTGAAAATATTGACGTGGTTAGAGCACATCACCGTGGCAACTGAGGTATGGAAGGTGGTTTCTAGGCTCACATTTGGCATCTGTGCAACATGGCTTGTGAAGGCAGTAGAACCTGTACTACTGTATAAAGATGGTGGAGGGTTAAAAAGAGATGGAGTGATAGAGTAAGGGGTGGAGGGTTAAAGAGGAAGATGGAGTGATAGAGTAAGGGGTGGAGGGTTAAAGTGAGAGATGGAGTGATAGAGTAAGGGGTGGAGGGTTAAAGAGGAAGATGGAGTGATAGAGTAAGGGGTGGAGGGTTAAAGTGAGAGATGGAGTGATAGAGTAAGGGGTGGAGGGTTAGAGAGAGAGATGGAGAGATTGTGGGAAGGATTCCAGGTGTGTATGTATGTATGAGGGAAGCCTTACCAGTTCAGCTGTCTGTTCGGAGAAATGTAAATGCTATTGTAGTTTGCATTCCACAGAGCCAACATGTCAGCCTGCGATCCTCCACACAAACACTTACACACAGACGTGTATACACATTTATGTATACATAAACACACACATCAATACTTTGATCAATACACTACACTACCTAACACACTACCTAACACACAACACTGCTTAACACACTACACTGCCTAACACACTACACTGCCTAACACACTACACTGCCTAACACACTACACTGCCTAACACACTACACTGCCTAACACACTACACTGCCTAACACACTACACTACCTAACACACTACACTACCTAACACACTACACTGCCTAACACACTACACTACCTAACACACAGGTGCACTGCCTAACACACTACACTACCTAACACACTATACTACCAAACACACTACACTACCTAACACACTACACTACCTAACACACTACACTACCTAACACACTACCTAACACACGACACTACCTAACACACGACACTACCTAACACACTACCTAACACACTACACTACCTAACACACTACACTACCTAACACACTACCTAACACACTACACTACCTAACACACTACCTAACACACTACACTACCTAACACACTACACTACCTAACACACTATACTACATAACACACTACACTACCTAACACACTACACTACCTAACACACTACCTAACACACTACACTACCTAACACACTACCTAACACACTACACTACCTGACACACTACACTACCTGACACACTACCTAACACACACCATTACCTAACACACTACACTACCTAACACACTATACTACCTAATAAACTACACTACCTAACACACTACACTACCTGACACACTACACTACCTGACACACTACACTACCTAACACACTACAGTACCTAACACACTACACTACCTAACACACTACACTACCTGACACACTACACTACCTAACACATTACACTACCTAACACCCTACCTAACACACTACACTACCTAACACACTGCACTACCTAACACACTGCACTACCTAACACACTACACTGCCTAACACACTGCACTACCTAACACACTGCACTACCTAACACACTACACTACCTAACACACTACACTACCTAACACACTACACTACCTGACACACTACACTACCTAACACACTACCTAACACACTACCTAACACACTACACTACCTCACACACTACACTACCTAACACACTACACTACCTAACACACCACCGGGCATCTCCTTTTTTATGGAACTTCTTCATGCTGGCCATATGATTTCCCAAAGCCAACCGACATCTCACCACAGGACAGATATGTTTTTTCAACCGACTCAATCCACTAACTAACTCTTCCAAGAGCCTGTTACCAGCATGTATTCAGCTAATGATTTAATGATGGCCGTGAATATTGATGCTATCTTTATTTCCAGTAGTGGATATACAGTACTTCTACCTCCAACACAGAGTACAATAACAGTTCTGAACTTATTGACGGGGACAGTATACTGTCAAAAAAGCACCGTCCTTCAGGTGAGACGTTAAACCGAGGTCTTGACTCTCTGTGGTCTTTAAAAACCCCAGGATGTCCTTCGATAAACAGTAGGGTTGTAACCTCGGCATCCTGGCCAAATCTGCCCCTTGTCCTCTGTCCATCATGGCCTCCTAATCATCCCCATATATAAATATACTAATTGGCTTTATCATCACCATCTCCTCTCCACCAGTAAGTTGGTGTGCGTTCTGGCACAATATGGCTGCCGTCGCGTCCTCCAGGTGGATGCTGCAGATTGGTGGTGGTTGAGGAGATTCCCCCTTCCATGTAAAGCACTTTGAGGTCCTGAAAAGCGCTATATACATGTACAAAAATATTTTTCTAATTATTCGTTGACCACTCTTTCAGGCTCCTGTTTCCAGCTTCTGTGTGTGGGTGTTTCAACTTGCAGTGGTCCCAAATTGGCTCTTTTTTGTCCTATTATGGTGAAGGCACGCGCACCTGCTGAAATTGTACACCAACTTCCATAACAGTTGGTTCTTGTGTGGCAGCGTTCCTGTTCCAGCAGGAGGACTCGCCCTGGAAGCATGTGTGGTTGATTTTTGTGTGCTGTCTTCTCACTGCTACACACATCAACAGCACTAGAGGGCAGCAGCGAGCACGGGGGTTAACGAGAAAAACAGTTAGGCTAATGTGGGCAATTTGCTTTTTACATTTTTAACATTTCTTCCCTGTAATATACTTGAACTCATCCGAGGGGAGGCAGGTACCACCAGTGCTTAATTTGTAAATGATAAAAATACTAAGCAGAGAGACCTGAGATGGAAATAAGATATTATCGGTATGGATGTCGGGTTTGAGTCAGAAGGTAAGGGGGGTGCGTTCCCATCGCTGCTCCTTAGGGAAGAACCATGGTTATGTAGTGGTTGTGGGGGTCAACTGGACCCCCTGGAGTGTGTTGAGGTATGGGGTGACATGGGAAACCCTGAGTGTGTTGAGGAATGGGCTGACATGGGAAACCCTGAGTGTGTTGAGGAATGGGGTGACATGGGAAATTGAGTTGCAGTAGTCTAGAAGTGAAATGAATGGTAACTGGATAAGGAGATACAGTGCTTTTGAAATATTCAGACCCGTTTCCTCTCTCCTCGCTTTGCCCATCCTCGTCCAAGCTATACATACACAGTGTCTGTGTGCGTTCATGCCATGATGTTCGTCAGGACCATATGCATTGTGCACGTGTTTATGTGCACGTGCGTGTGTGTACCCCGTGCATGCGTGTCCACCACATGTAGTATGTTGTACTTGAACATATTATTGTTGTCTTTTCCGTTTTACCGTGTCAGATTACATTTGTGGACAAGCTTTATGATAATGAAAGATTAACGAACGATCATGTTAAACGAGATACGTGCGTGCGATGCGCGTCACAGAGATTCTGGGTAAGCTATAGTGAAACCGATGCAGTTTTCACGCAACACGTGACTGGGCTCTGTGCAAACCGATGAATTTTGATGGAAGTAAAGCCCAGTAAACAACATCTATGAAAAAGAGGTTTAACAGTTAACAGTTCATGTGAGATCTTGAAAGGGGCACAGTGGGTGTAGAAACGCTAATGTCAGCTGACCGGAAGTATTCTTAGTGTCTTTGGTTCTGATTGGACCGTTGATCATTTTCCGCTTGACCATTGGCTGGGTCTTATGCAGAACGATGACAGCATGGCATGTTATGGCTGGGAGAATGTAACCTCTTCAGAAGAATTAAAGCTCCAACTCGCGGCAATTA
Organism: Dallia pectoralis; assembly: GCA_029465975.1. Lineage (NCBI taxonomy): Eukaryota > Metazoa > Chordata > Actinopteri > Esociformes > Umbridae > Dallia > Dallia pectoralis. The sequence goes on along the minus strand of CM055734.1, from coordinate 14,291,359 downwards.
GTAACATACATACAATTTAACATGTGTAAGCTGAGCTCAAGCACTCTCAGAGATGATTGACTATTTGAGAAACACAATGTGGTGATTCAAATTGCGTCTCGGAGCGTCGCAGCACCGGACGCGTTTGAATGTCAAGATTTTAGTGACTCAGGCATTCTCATTGTAACATAAATAGAATAGAACAGTAATACATGATAGATCCCGTGTGTGTAATCATGTCCCTGCCTGTCTGCCTGCCCGCCGCCTAGTTGAAAGGACCAACGCGCACCCGGTGTCCTCATTCATTCCAGCGCCTGACAGGTCCGAGGCGTTTATAATGAGACCTCCCGGTTGCAGCTCCGCGCAAATCCGTGCCGGAGCCTCCGCTGCCTGTGAGATGGTTAAAGGGAGCGGAAGGTGAACTCCAGATGAATGTCGTCGGTGTGCAGCTCGTTAGATGGACACAATGGTAAGGCTGTGGGGAGGCAGGTCCTTTAGCTGGACACAATGGGGAGGCTGTGGGGAGGCAGGTCCTTTAGCTGGACACAATGGGGAGGCTGTGGGGAGGCAGGTCCCTAAGCTGGACACAATGGGGAGGCTGTGGGGAGGCCGGTCCCTTAGACAGACACAATGGGGAGGCTGTGGGGAGGCAGGTCCTTTAGCTGGACACAATGGGGAGGCTGTGGGGAGGCAGGTCCCTTAGCTGGACACAATGGGGAGGCTGTGGGGAGGCAGGTCCCTAAGCTGGACACAATGGGGAGGCTGTGGGGAGGCAGGTCCCTTAGCTGGACACAATGGGGAGGCTGTGGGGAGGCCGGTCCCTAAGCTGGACACAACGGGGAGGCTGTGGGGAGGCAGGTCCCTTAGCTGGACACAATGGGGAGGCTGTGGGGAGGCCGGTCCCTAAGCTGGACACAACGGGAGGCTGTGGGGAGGCAGGTCCCTAAGCTGGACACATTGGGGAGGCTGTGGGGAGGCCGGTCCCTAAGCTGGACACAACGGGGAGGCTGTGGGGAGGCAGGTCCCTTAGCTGGACACAATGGGGAGGCTGTGGGGAGGCCGGTCCCTAAGCTGGACACAACGGGGAGGCTGTGGGGAGGCAGGTCCCTAAGCTGGACACAACGGGGAGGCTGTGGGGAGGCAGGTCCCTAAGCTGGACACAATGGGGAGGCTGTGGGGAGGCAGGTCCCGTAGCTGGACACAATGGGGAGGCTGTGGGGAGGCTGTGGGGAGGCAGGTCCCGTAGCTGGACACAATGGGGAGGCTGTGGGGAGGCAGGTCCCGTAGCTGGACACAATGGGGAGGCTGTGGGGAGGCAGGTCCCTTAGCTTCTCACTGGTTCCGTAGAGAGACGCACACGGTGTTGCGGAAACGATGGCTGATGGCCAGAGAGACAGACTGAACATGGCGGGTGTATTCAAGTTGGATGTGTTTGAAGTTAAACGCCAACTGACCTCAGATCATTGTCAACCATTAAAAGCTGCAGAAATGATACGTGGACTGATTGCTTGTTTGTCTTGCCGTCTCTTCACCGATACTGATTTGACAAGGTTAATGATTGTTAAAAGCAATGTGTTCTTCAATTCTGTCATTTAAATGATTAGTAGGTGAATATATACATACAGAAATATATTCTAACAGGCCCCATTTAATCAACAGTCATCTATGGTCTGCTTTTATTCAATCGTTTAGAGAGGCATTGTAAGTCGGCAATCAAACGCACACTACAGTGCCATCAGAGACCTGTGAAGTGTGGTAGACAACAATATGGGGCAAGATTCATTTAGACCCATTTAATATCATAAACATGTCCGAATCCTAATCACAATTACATCCGAGACATGTTTGTTTGGTGTTTGGCTTCACGGTCCGGTTCTATGGGACCGTGTTCATTTAGGTTCCAAAGCACAGCACCATAACCTGTACTGTCTCAATATGGCAACACATCTCAAGGTTCCTATTATTGTACTTGGGACACTGCGTGATTCACTGCCTTGTCAAATGTATTTTTTTCTATGGGTTTACAGGACATATGAGATTTGGATATACAGGCCTGCCCGTGGTGGCTAGGGGGACATTGACTCTGCTTCTGTGCCGGGGGGTTTTCCTATAGTGGCAACTTTTTTAATAAAATTTTAAGTAAAACTTGAATGTAATGGTTAGTTCTACGATTTGTGTTCTTTATGTAATACTCTCAAATGTCGGTTGATTCGGTTGTTGTAAAGGACTTCATACATTGTGTTACATAATGTTTCACTTTATTCAAGTGCCCAATTATGTAGTAATAAAGTAGACAGCATCTTGTTCCTGTGCTTGATTAACAACTCGCATCTGAGCTGCGTTGTGAGTTGCCTGTCAAGTGTCCAATCACAGTGTTCTCAGGCGCAATCCAACCAATCACAGTGTTCTCAGATGCAATCCAATCACAACCAAACTGAAAGTGTTACCCCATACTACATTTGCACTGCACGCACACAGAAACATAGAAAGACTATAGTTAGAGGTTATACTATACAGTATATAGATATATGTTTTCATTACTTATATAATTAGATTACTGACAGGTTCAGAGACCGCTTCTTCCCACTGGCCGTTAGGATACACAACTTCTAGAATCCCTACCCTTTTCCACCACCTCATGCTCATCTTACACTTTATACTGGCACTATACTGACACTTTGAAATAGCTACCCGGCTACCACGGGCAATAATAGGAAAGGTCTTTTCTGTCTCTCTTTTTATTTCATTGTATTGCAATGTTGGCGAGGGCGAGATCTAAGCATTTCATTGCATAACTTGTTATTGTAATTACAAATAAACATACCTTGAACCTTGAACAATGAAAACACTTTTTCAAAAAGACACAAACAAACGGCACATACTCTTTGTTAAGTGCTCCCGACTAAACACCCCGTGTGGAACATAACTCACAGCGACCGTGACACATTCTAAATAAACCATGTATAATATTTATTATGTATATATAAGTATAATACAGGATATGTATACAGTACATATGTTTAATACATGTTTTTATACAAAAAAAAATCAAAACCAGTGGACCTCAGAGTAGGCAATGATATTGGCCAAGGAGGTTTCCACTCATTTACTTTTTTGTTAGTGTGTTCTGGCTGCTGTTATTTCCTGAACTATAATGACAGGTTGTCATTTCCTGCACTGGTGGACACACAGAAATTACATGTCCTGTTTATACTTCACAGAAGCAAACTAATTTTATACTCTGACCTCTGTGGAACTTTCCCTCCATAATGATCTTAGGTCGTTTTCTATATGATCTTAGGTCGTTTTTTATAATCAACTTGATCAGGAATACAGTGTAGACATGTGTGAATGTTTGTAAAGGTGTATTTTAGCTGGAATTGGTTGATTTATAATGGAATATCTACTTGGAGTACAGAGGCCCATTATCAGCAACCATCCGTCATATGTTGCAATAGCACGTTGTTTTTACTGATCCTAGTGTATCGTGTTTAAAAGCTAATTGTCATTTGAAAACCCTTTTAAAAATATCTTAACACTGCAAAAGGCGGTTGTGCTGATTTAAGAAGCAATGGAACCGGCGTTCTTAAGACTACAGTAGCTGGAGCATCACGACAATATCGACTGAGACAACGATTTTTCTTCTAAAACACAGCTAGAGTCTTGATCTGTGAAATGAAGGCTATTCCATGCAAGATACAGCCAAGAAACTGCAAATCACATACAATACTGTGTACTTCCTTCACAGAACAGTGCAAACTGGCGGTTCCGTGGAGGGTTCCCAAACGTTTGAACGATAGTGTACACAAACCAAGACGGTGGCCAGACAAGGAGTTGATAAAACACCATCTTTGTAACCCCCGCTCAGAACTGGGGGAAAAACCTAAACAACAACCACCAACCCTGCCAGTAGTACTTCAGGCCCAGACTGTGGGTAACAGGGGTGAATGTTCGGACTGGGACCGACCTATTTCTGGTCTGCTTTCTATCTTCATCTTCTTTGTCATCTGTCATCTTTTCCCATTGACTAACACAATCTCTGCTTCTCTTCTGCCTCGTCTTCCATTAACTGTCCACTCTCATTTCCCCCCGGTTCACTCTGCTCTTGCTTCTCTCCCCCCTCTTCCTCCTTTTCGCTTTACCCCCCCCTCTATCCCTCCAGTCATCTCCTCCTCCTGCACCACCTCTTCTGCCGTGTCTTCTGTTATGGTCCAGTTATCGTCCTCCTCTAATTATAACTATGTAGGCTCAATGGGTTAAACACACAGGACCTACAGTATGATGCATTTCCATACATACATTTATGTTGTGTATCTCGTGGCAGATTCGGCACATCGTCGCGATCAAGAAACGACGTCGGTGAGAAAGGATAACACGTGTGCCTCCTCCAGTCGTCGCCACCTAGTGACGGCTTTTTGTATTGCAGGCGTAGCGTACGCTTGCGGCCCTGCACCGCGTCTAGGTCGCCTCACAGTTAGTTGGATAGTTAGATATGGAATGCAGCCGGGTCCGATTACAATTATACACGGAGAAACATCGAACTTACAAATTCAAAAGTATTTATTTCCCTCTGACGTTTGTGAAGACATCGACAATTGTAACGTTTGAAAACATTTGAAATCCTTCGGCAACCCAAAGCGAAATGAAAAGTTCAAAATACATTTCATATTGTAGATTATCCGAAGCACCCACCCTTCTCCAGCGTTCTCTCAAAAACAACTTTATGTGGAAAGTTAACAATAAAAATGCATTTTCACTGATAATTAAGGTCTTTACACCTCTATGTCGTAACGCTCTCAAAGAACAAGGACGTGTCCAACACTATAAAACCAAACAACAAAGAAGCAACCATCCGTTTAACAAACGAAGTGGCTGTTTCAGACTCCCATGTCTTCCGGACAGCTATTCCTCAGAATTCACTTAATTTAGTCATTTTGATACTTGACGATTTCAGACGATTTCAAAGTAATATTGTATTTGAGCGCTGGCCAGCCAACGGTGCTGGCTCAGAAACACAGCGGCATTTTCAGTTTCAGAAACTTGATCCAGCGGCCAAAGAAATTATTGCACCAAATAGGCACACCAGAAAAAATGCATCATCATATTTTCTTCAGTCTGATCCAGATTTAGAGCTCTTTGACCCGTAGAGAACGGGGTGGCTTGGGGCTACCTGCCAACCCAACACACACACACACATTGCCAAGGGGAGAGTTAGACTCGGTCATGATCACACCTGCTTATTGCGTGTACGAATCACACACACACATCGCTGATCAATAATTCAAGAGACGATACTAAGCCACACCAACCATTTCAATTGCAGGGCAATATCTCAGAATGAAGTGGTCTGCTTGTCACTGTGCCCAGAACGCTGCACACACACTCGGGCACACATAAACACACACACACACACACACACACCAGTATTGTTTCCATCGTCTGCTCCTCGTGGGTTGAGAAAGAAGTTCACAGCCGTACAGGCAAACAGCATCTGCAGCATCTGCAGATGGCACGCTACCTGGCCCACCTCCTTTAGCTCGCTCCCCCATGCTGAACATCGTCAGCCTTTGTTCCGTTCACTCATCATAAACGGAGACAAGAATGCAAATGAACCTCACTTTATTTCCATTTACAATATCTAAAATTGCCCGGGCGAATGCATTTGTTTGTATTCCTGAATCTCACACACATTGAAATATATTTTCACAAATCATCTAAAGAAATGTGTTCATGCCATCGCGTGTGATTGGCATGTTCCATTTTCTTCCCTGTTTCTAACCTTCCCGGTTCGCGATCACGACGCTTCCCCCTGCAAGCGCACATCTCGCCATGTCCTTCTGCTTCTTATCACGCCGTTTTCTCGACCGACAATTAGACACGAGACAGAGTAGAACCCGTTCCCTGAGGAACAAACACAATTGACCACAATGACGCAGCTGCGTTGTCTGGCCAGCAGCTCGACCCGTGACACTTCGTATGAGGTGAGGGCCGTCTGATGTAATCATGAATACATGTTCTATACCTGTATGGGGAGGGGGGCTTGGCCTTCTGTACTGTCCATAATGTTAAAAATAAGCGCCATCAATCAGGAAGGTCCTTTAGTTGGCGCCCGTCAGTCACTCGTCCAGTTAGGAGGACCTACAGATTATTTAAACAATACGTGTCACTCACCTGTCTCCCTGCAGACACCTGCCAACTGTGCAGGGTGGTCCGTTATTGACTTAACTAGCGGAACACACTGTATCAAAAAGACCGACCGCCATCACAACAAAATAAAAGAAGCTCGTAGTTATTAACCAGAAAGCCTTCTAGAGGAATTATTCAGTTTTTTTCCTGGTGTTTTCTGCTGTTGATTTTAGATGGCACTTAATTTAGCAAATGGTCAATTCCGGTTGTATTTCATTCTTCTGGGCCTCGGGATATCCCCTCAGACTACGAAGCATGGCAGGGGAGAACACTTTTAGTTTGAATTCCTTGCGATGTCTTTGAAATAGATCATATAACCTGCTTTACTCCAAATGATTCCAGTGTCCTCTGATTTCCTCTCAGCTTGTGCCGGGCATATATTGACCATAATTCTATAGCAGGTCCACTTCACTCACATTCACCCACATGCGTTCATCTTAAGATCCCATGGTTGCTGTAAACACTTTCGCCTGGTACAGACACCACAACTGAATCTTAATTGCTCCATACATCTGAGACCCTAACCCAAACTCCAGACTATTGGGACAGCACTTACTCCCTGTCCCTCACAGGTTAATCTCAGGCACCAGCCCAATGGCAACATGCTTTCTTCGGTAGCAATCGACTCTTGTCAATGACATTGAGGGTGTTTGTAAACGAAAGGAGAATGTACGTGTTTTCCATTTCCTGGACCCAATACGTTCACCTGGCCCAGTTCTGGTCCAGTAAACGTACGGGCTTTTCCGAATGAACACCGTAACCACGGGGTCTTCCCAGAACAAAAATGCACCGGATGACAAGGGCATTTGTTATATTATTATTATTATATTACGCCATATGGTTTCCATGGTTTCCAATATATTCAACAGTGTGTATCCTTTAAGGAATGCGACCGATTAGACTCGCGATTTCATCTCTCCTGTTTAAGATGTGACCGGCGAAGCGTCGTTGAGTTTTCTCATTTTGCACGCTTAGCAAATCTGATTTGCAGAATTGGTCTATTCGGTGGCAAGAGGTCCAGGGAGAAAGGCGTGCGTCCTAAATGTCATCCTATTTCCTACTGGGTCGTGGGCTTACGGTGCCCTTTGAAGGAGGCAGGCAGCCATTTGGGACGAGTTGTGGAGATGGTGAGCCTGTCTTTAAAGGGTGCGATAATAGGGGTTAGTGGAACGGGGGAGAGAATGTAGCTCAATGTCTCAACTCTAATCACATTTGGTGGAAGGCATGTTTCCGGAGAGGCTATTTGGAAATGTTTTTTTTTAGACTTGTTTCATCCTTATTTTCCTCAGGGGAGATCGAGTGCTAAAACGTTTAGATTTAGTCAGGCTGGAACAGCTCGAACCACAGGAAATAGTCCGCGTATGAACGGGAACAAAGATGGATAGTTGCTGTGGCTTTTTGTTTTTAAGTTCTATGTGACTCTGTGGACTTATTTCTCACGTAGGCTAAGACTATGGTAAAGCCTTGACCGGATACACAGGGATGTGATGGGAGAGAGAGAGAGAGAGAGAGATAGGAGCAGACAAAAGGGAAGTCAAGCGAATGAGTGTCAAGCGTTGACCCAGAAAACACAGAGTGACAAGCCGCGGGACTGGCCCTTTTATACCAGCATGTATTCTGACTTTGTGAAGCAGTGAGAGATGCAGAATGTTGAGATTAGACAGGCTGAAGACCTAATAACACATCTGATAGCACATCTGAAACACAACTGATGACACATCTGATAGCACATCTGATAGCACATGTGATTACACTTCTAATTGCACATCTAATTACACATCTAATAACACATCTAATTACACATCTAATTACACATCTAATTACACATCTAATTACACATCTGATAACACATCTGATACCACATCCAATAACAAATATTTCATCTGTAAGCACATCTAGTGTCTATTTCCTATAAGACCCAGGACCCATACTATCTGAGTTAAGGCAGAGCATTTAATTATTCTCTTATTGCTGAATCATCCAGGTGGGCTTGATGACGACACCTTTTTGCTCTGGCTATTTCTGCCAGTTTACAACCGGAGTTACCGCCTCTTGTAAATTCAGCCACAGAAGATGGAAGATTTGGAGTGGGGAAGGCTGTCAGCTTATTGCACTGGAAACGTATTGCATGGGAGACTGCAGAACCCCCAATCGTCTTCCATCATGCCATTATGTGGAGATCACAATCATAGACAGGGTCTCTCCTGTCTGCTCTGGACAGCATGCGCCCAAACAGCACCGGCTGGAGTTTGGTACGTCAGTCTTTCTCTGTCTTTATTCTTCGTTTTGTCCGTTTTTCTCTGCGTTTTCTCTGTTCGTCGTGCCCAACTTATTGAGCGGTGGGGATCTCTGTCTGTGTTGGGGTTACCATCCAGTCTGCCGCCTCCTGCCGTGACTGGATCCCCCATTTCTCCCACAGCCACTGGCCCGCCAAAGGTCAGCTGTCACCGGGGCCTTATTACCAGCCTGGACCAGACTGTGTGTGTGTGTGTGTGTGTGTGTGTGTGTGTGTGTGTGTGTGTGTGTGTGTGTGTGTGTGTGTGTGTGTGTGTGTGTGTGTGTGTGTGTGTGTGTGTGTGTGTGTGTGTGTGTGTGTGTGTGTGTGTGTGTGTGTGTGTGTGTGTGTGTGTGTGTGTGTGTGTGTGTGTGTGTGTGTGTGTGTGTGTGTGTGTGTGTGTGTGTGCGTGCGTGCGTGCGTGCGTGCGTGCGTGCGTGCGTGCGTGCGTGCGTGCGTGCGTGCGTGCGTGCGTGCGTGCGTGCGTGCGTGCGTGCGTGCGTGCGTGCGTGCGTGCGTGCGTGCGTGCGTGCGTGCGTGCGTGCGTGCGTGCGTGCGTGCGTGCGTGCGTGCGTGCGTGCGTGCGTGCGCGTGCGTGCGTGCGTGCGTGCGTGCGTGCGTGCGTGCGTGCGTGCGTGCGTGCGTGCGTGCGTGCGTGCGTCGCGTGCGTGCGTGCGTGCGTGCGTGCGTGCGTGCGTGCGTGCGTGCGTGCGTGCGTGCGTGCGTGCGCGTGCGTGCGTGCGTGCGTGCGTGCGTGCGTGCGTGCGTCGCGTGCGTGCGTGCGTGCGTGCGTGCGTCAGATGCTCAGTTGGAGCTAATGCAGTAACCCGGGTATTTCATATTCGGTATTTCGAGAAGCAATAGTGGTTCTTTGTCTGATCTGGAATGTTATTTTATGGAGAACTATCATATGCTTGCAGTGTGCACGTAGGGATGAACCCTGTACCACCACACACACACACACACACACATGCACACACACACACACATGCACACACAAACACACACACTCTTGGAAATGTTTTTCCCTTCTTGTCCTGATGCATGCCTGTCTAAGAGGCCCAAACTCTCACTCCCTTATTTATATCTTCCCTCCATACCTTTATCTCTCTCTCTCTCTCTTCCCCATGTGTACCTTCCCCCCTTTATACACACACATAATGCACTATCCACTACCCACATCCTCTCTGTGGCTGTGTGGATTTACAAGTGTACCGTTGACCTCATTTAAACCCTTCACACCCACGTCCACCAATCAGGGAGTCACACTGGCCTGGCAGACGAAACTCAATCAGCCGCACACTTCTATTTCCAAATAAAAATGAACAAAAGAAGGGAGCAAGGGGAGTCTTTACTTCCAATAATCTGTCCCTTCGTCCCAATTAAAGCCTTGTTTGCATAGTGGTCTGCACAAATATAGTTCCTCTTCCCACTGGCCTGGTCAACTGACGAGTGTATATCACTTACTGTGTGTGAGAGTTTGTGCACTCTGACAGCAAAAAGTTCAGCATTAGATAACCTCTGTGGGTCCGTGCTTAGCTCTAACACTATGTGTCAAGCCAAACTGCAGCAGTGTGTGGGTGTGTGTGTGTGTGTGTGTCGTGTGTGTTTTGACCTGATCTTCTCGGGTCTTTTGTCACTTCCTCCAATGTAGTAATGAGGAATAACAGTGCCCGCACAATCATTACCCCGGGCAGGAGGACACTAACTTGAATCCAGTGTTACAACACACACTCACACCAATCAGATGACTACATTACCCACAATCCTGCTTTAACTGTATTATGTAATTAGCTCAATAGCCTAATGTTCCATCATTCTGTCTCTACCTTTTTTTCCAATTTCCTTCAGCTCTTCTGTTTGTGTATAAGTCAGTGCTCCACTATGGTTACCATGTGTGGCTGCCTGTTCTCTGTGCCATATAAGTTAACGGATGCAGTGATTGTAGGAGTGCTTTCACGTAAACACCAGCTATATGCAGATATGCAAATATGCAGCCAGCTTCTGTGCAGCCAACCATTCCATACCATACCCTACCCAACCCATTCCTAACCCAACCCCTATCCAAACCAGTCCCAACTCAACCCCTACTCAAACCAGTCCCAACTCAACCCATTCCTAATCGAACCCCAACCCAATCCCTACCCAAACCAGTCCCAACCCATTCCTAACCTAACCAAATCCATACACAACCCAATTCATACCCAAACCAGTCCCAACCCATTCCCAACTCAACTTTCCCAACCCCAACTATACCCAAAACAGTCCCAACCTCAATCAGCCCCCCAGTGACTCCGGAATGGCAACACACAAACACACACACACACACACACAAACCATAGAGACCCACACTCTCATATTTCAAATGGTGCATTTCAATCCGGCAGTTTAGTTGTCAACATGAGTGAGATGTTCATGACAAGAAACTGTCATTAAATCTGTACCTGGTGTTAGACATGGTGTTTTAGAGAAGTGGTTCTAAACCAGGGGTCCAAGGAACCCAGGGGGTAGTTGGCATCTCCACATGGGGCACTTGGAAGTACTCATAGCACCATAGGCTCAATAGTGAAGTTAACATGAAGGGGTAACATGAGCGGGTTCCCGCGAACAGAGAAAAATCCTTCTGTGGAGCAGTTATTGAAAAAGAATCACTGTTTCAGAAAAAGTGTCAAACAATGACTTAAAACTGTCCACTAGAGGCAATGGTGAGCTCAAATCCATTTATTATAGACTGGTGATTTCCATGGTGTTGGCTGGGCAGTTAACCAAGCATGTACAAATGGCGTGATTTTGAAGCCACAATAAGGCAAACATTGTTTTTAGCTTTAAGCCTTTCCATTACCAGAAAATGAATCCCCAACTTTACACGAGCTTAGGCCAACCTCACCTGACTATTACCGTAGTCTAAGTTTATTATCAAACATTTACCATAACCATGTCATACATCATTTTCAGATGCCATGCATAAATATCTTCACATATCGACATGTGTCTTCATATATAAATGTTTACTTCATTGTAACTCAGCCATGATCCAATTTTTCTTGATCTTATACAGGGTTGAACCTTTCCCCCCTGACTAACAACCTAGAGGGAGTACCAGGAGCACACGCTATTATTCACACGCTATTATTCACATGCTATTATTCACACGCTATTATTCACACGCTATTATTCACACGCTATTATTCACACAGAATTATTCACATACTATTATTCACACATTATTATTATTCACATGCGATTATTCACACGCTATTATTCACATGCGATTATTCACATGCGATTATTCACACGCTATTATTCACACGCTATTATTCACACACTATTATTCACACGCTATTATTCACACGCTATTATTCACACGCTATTATTCACACATTATTATTATTCACACGCTATTATTCACACACTATTATTCACACGCTATTATTCACACGCTATTATTCACACGCTATTATTCACACATTATTATTATTCACATGCGATTATTCACACGCTATTATTCACACGCTATTATTCACACATTATTATTATTCACATGCGATTATTCACACGCTATTATTCACACGCTATTATTCACACATTATTATTATTCACATGCGATTATTCACACGCTATTATTCACACATTATTATTCACACACTATTATTCACATGCTATTATTCAGACACTATTATTCACACGCTATTATTTACACGCTATTATTCACACGCTATTATTCACACGTTATTATTCACACGCTATTATTCACATGCTATTATTCAGACACTATTATTTACACACTATTATTCACACACTATTATTCACACGCTATTATTCAGACACTATTATTCAGACACTATTATTCAGACACTATTATTCACACACTATTATTCAGACACTATTATTTACACACTATTATTCACACACTATTATTCACACGCTATTATTCAGACACTATTATTCAGACACTATTATTCAGACACTATTATTCACACGCTATTATTCAGACACTATTATTTACACACTACTATTCACACACTATTATTCACACACTATTATTCACACATTATTATTCCCACACTATTATTCACATGCTATTATTCAGACACTATTATTTACACACTACTATTCACACACTATTATTTACACACTATTATTCACACACTATTATTCACACAATATTATTCACACACTAACGTAACAAACATACAGTACACACAGGGTATACACACATGTACAGTACATACAGTACACACAGGGTATACACACATGTACAGTACATACAGTACACACAGGGTATACACACATGTACAGTACATACAGTACACACAGGGTATACACACATGTACAGTACATACAGTACACACAGGGTATACACACATGTACAGTACATACAGTACACACAGGGTATACACACATGTACAGTACATACAGTACACACAGGGTATACACACATGTACAGTACATACACTACACACAGGGTATACACACATGTACAGTACATACAGTACACACAGGGTATACACACATGTACAGTACATACAGTACACACAGGGTATACACACATGTACAGTACATACAGTACACACAGGGTATACACACATGTACAGTACATACAGTACACACAGGGTATACACACATGTACAGTACATACAGTACACACAGGGTATACACACATGTACAGTACATACAGTACACACAGGGTATACACACATGTACAGTACATACAGTACACACAGGGTATACACACATGTACAGTACATACAGTACACACAGGGTATACACACATGTACAGTACATACAGTACACACAGGGTATACACACATGTACAGTACATACAGTACACACAGGGTATACACACATGTACAGTACATACAGTACACACAGGGTATACACACATGTACAGTACACACAGGGTATACACACATGTACAGTACACACAGGGTATACACACATGTACAGTACATACAGTACACACAGGGTATACACACATGTACAGTACATACAGTACACACAGGGTATACACACATGTACAGTACATACAGTACACACAGGGTATACACACATGTACAGTACATACAGTACACACAGGGTATACACACATGTACAGTACATACAGTACACACAGGGTATACACACATGTATGACCACTACCCCATGTCGAGCCTGAAGCCAACAGAACCCTAGGCACAGAGGAGTATTGCAGTTTTATTTTGTTCTTTTCAAAAGGAATTAAAACATATCCTGATCAGTTGACCTTAAAAAGAAATGCATTAGACATGAGGGTAATTATATTCCTACTTTCAGCTGTGTGGTTTTTGTGTGTGAGACATCATGATGCCTCCAGTCCTGACAATACAAATACTGGAGCTGGAAAGTCCCAGGTTAGGAGCAGTGGTGCTTCCTTGCTGTGACACCCAGGAAAAGACCAGTATTATGGCAACGTGACTACTGTGACAGCCAGAGGAAATATCCAGTATTATGGGATGGTGACTACTGTGACAGACAGAAGAAGACCCAGTATTATGGGATGTTGACTACTGTGACAGCCAGGGGAAATATCCAGTATTATGGGATGGTGACTACTGTGACAGCCAGGGGAAATATCCAGTATTATGGGATGGTGACTACTGTGACAGCCAGGGGAAATATCCAGTATTATGGGATGGTGACTACTGTGACAGCCAGGGGAAATATCCAGTATTATGGGATGGTGACTACTGTGACAGCCAGGGGAAATATCCAGTATTATGGGATGGTGACTACTGTGACAGCCAGGGGAAATATCCAGTATTATGGGATGGTGACTACTGTGACAGCCAGGGGAAAGACCCAGCACTTTTCATTCAGTAAGCAAAAACGTCAATACATTCATAAGAGTACTATTCTTCTTTATTCCCCTCCAGTCAGCTCTGTTCCTGCAAGTCACAAGAGTGCAAATTCAAAAAAATATCTGTCATTTCTTTCATTTAGAACAGAGTGGCTTAGGCTTCGCTTTCCATTAGACTGCTCTGTTTGGATGGCGGAGAGAACAGGAAAAGAAGAAAGCAGGAAACAGACTACCAAAATGTCCACTGTCAGCAAAACTCATGGTCTTTCCACTTCGGTGTCTAGGTATTTTATTTATTTATATAAAGAGCCGTGTGAAGCTTTATTCACTGCCATTGAATTGCATTTTGAGGGAAATTGCAATGTGCCAGACGGAAGTAGAAATGGAATGATAAACTAGGCCGGTGCAAGCGAAGGACATGAGAACGTATCATTCGCCGCCTGAAGAAAGAAGATTTCATAGCGTATTTGCTGATCTTCTCTTAAATTCAACGACCCTCCACTTAGCCTAAAGCTACTGTAACCCCCTCAGCGAAGGCTCGGATTAATTAGCACGGAGATATGCTGAGAAGGACATTAAAGGACACAGTTATATAATAGACTTGGTTGGACGTAACACGATGCTAGGAATATAATGTGGATGGTTCTCTGTAGCTCACTTGGAGAGGGCTTAGCACATAAAAAGACAGACGTTGGTTTCCATGGGGGAAAGGAGGAAAAGAAAAATAAGTCTCTGGTAAATTATTGAGAAAGAAAAATACGTACAAAAGAGTGTAGAAGTATTCACGCAAACTAGTCAACTTGTAAGGTACAACGTTCTCAAGTTAAAAGTCCTGTAACATTGGTCTGACTAAGCTTGTTCTGTTACACGGATCCTTAGGGGTGTAGTGAGGATGAAGTCAAGTACAGATCCGCCAACAACGTTCCTGAGTATTTATTGAAAATTAAACGTTTGACAACAAACAGTGAAAACATAGACTTATAGAAATTAAATCATGCTATAGAGCGACTAACTAAATATATGAAAAACAGCTCTGACTGAACACGAACGACACTCACCTACTCTGGAAATAACTTGTTAATAAGGCCACGCCCAGCACAGTGGAAACCAACAACTCAAATAGCCCTCTTGATCACCCAACTGAAACCTGGTGTGTGTGATTACAAAGCCCGACCGGAAATAAAAGGTGGCCAACCCAAATCATCCCTTAGTGAGGACCTATTGTCCTCTCTTGTAACACGTTCTCTGACAGGCCACTGGCAGTCCACAAGATACCCAACAACCGGGTGGCTAAACATCAACAGGGACATGGTACCAACAACAGTATATGTCTCTCTCTCTGGTCTGTTCACACTGTCTCCGACCCATAGAAGCCAAATCACCACACAGCGACCGAGAGTTTTACATGATTCACCCAAAGTTCTGGTTCAGCTGGGCTGAAAGAGTCAAGTTACATTAGTTCACATAAATGTAGAAGTTCTAACCCAACGATGTGTAGGTCTCACCTTTCTACCCTGGTGTCGCTTTCTACGCCGCCGCCCAACACCTCGTTTTCGCTACAACAAGTTCACTTGTCCAAACATTGAATCTGACCGTATAAAAAAGCTTAACATTTTCAGATTAGTCACACATTTTAAATGTGTGTGTGTGTGTGTGTATGTGTGTTTGTTAGCGTATACAACATGGACATCCAGTCTGAAACAGATCTAGGGACCAGTGTAAGCCTGAGTCCTCATTACTGGTCTCGGTCTGCCAACCTGTCTACTCTCAGCCTGACAAGCGATTCACAGTCATCTCAACTAATGCATTAGCTGGCAGCGCTGCTCGGTCGGTTTATTTCCCATAATATAAACACAGCTCAGCATTATCCCTGCTTCTCATGTCAGCTCTTGTTGCAGCAACAGCGCCGAGCCATGGAGGACAATGTCACTGCGATGTCAATATGAGGTTAGAGGGACTGGACGGCCATTATGGCTTGTGTTTCAGTGTGTGTGTGTGTGTGTGTGTGTGTGTGTGTGTGTGTGTGTGTGTGTGCGTGTGTCCATTACCCCACATCCTCCTACACACAGACACCTGAGGAAATTGATATATCACTGCACATGCTGATTGGCAGGGACACATGCCACTTCCTGTCATGACTCAAAGTGCACTACATGCACACTACATGCACACTGCATACACACTATATACACACTGCATACACACTGCATACACACTGCATACACACTGCATACACACTACATACACACTGCATACATACTGCATACACACTACATGCACACTACATGCACACTGCATACACACTGCATACACACTACATACACACTACATACACACTGCATACACACTGCATACACACTGCATACACACTGCATACACACTACATACACACTGCATACATACTGCATACACACTACATGCACACTGCATACACACTGCATACACACTGCATACACACTCCATACACACTCCATACACACTCCATACACACTGCATACACACTCCATACAGACTCCATACACACTCCATACACACTGCATACACACTCCATACACACTGCATACACACTGCATACACACTGCATACACACTGCATACACACTCCATACACACTCCATACACACTGCATACACACTCCATAGAAACTCCATACACACTGCATACACACTCCATACACACTCCATACACACTGCATACACACTCCATACACACTCCATACACACTGCATACACACTCCATACACACTCCATACACACTCCATACACACTGCATACACACTCCATACACACTGCATACACACTGCATACACACTCCATACACACTCCATACACACTCCATACACACTGCATACACACTCCATACACACTCCATACACACTCCATACACACTGCATACACACTCCATACACACTCCATACACACTCCATACACACTGCATACACACTCCACCCGCACACTACATGTACACTCTGCATTCCGCTGTGTCCCTAACTCCCCCCTCTTTTACTCAACCCACCTGTGTCCCTAACTCCCTCCTCTTTTACTACACCCCTCCGTGTCCCTAACTCCCCCCTCTTTTACTCCACCCCTCCGTGTCCCTAAGTCCCCCCTCTTTTACTCCTCCGTGTCCCTAACTCCCTACTCTTTTACTACACCCCTCTGTGTCCCTAACTCCCTGCTCTTTTACTACACCCCTCTGTGTCCCTAACTCCCTCCTCTTTTACTCCACCCCTCTGTGTCCCTAACTCCCCCCTCGTTTACTCCACCCACCCGTGTCCCCATCTCTGTCAGTAGTGATGAAACCAGTGCTGATACAGGGCCTGCCACATCACGTTGACATGTCCGACTTGGACCCAGAGATTGGTGGCAACAGGAGTGTGTTGAGGGACAGCTGATTGGAGCGTTCAGGGCGGAGAGTAGAGGGAAGTCATAATGGCACCGGAGAAACAGAGAGAAAATAAAACCTCCCGGTCCCTCCCAGCCTACTCGTCTCTGTGCGCCGCGGCTCCGGGAGTAGACTTCACGGCGAGGATGTAAATTACAGTGTCATGCAGATCAATCCTGTGGGGCTGCTGTCACTGCTGAGACTGGGTTCTGTCAGGGCCAGTCAGACAGGACCCCCCCCCCCACACACACACTGTTCCAGCCCGTAGAGCCTTGTTCCTCTGAGCTGTGTCTGTCCTACTCCGGGAGAGTCTGATGCTGACGCTCTGCTCCTCCGGGCGCCTGTCTCCCCGTACGTTTAACCGTCATGTCTCCTGCTGTGTCACTGGATGTGCGTCTGTGTGCGTCTGTCTCTCCGTTCGCATGTTCACCCTTTTGTCTTCCTGTCCGCCTGACTACCTTTTTCTCTCTCTCCTCAGAGGAGCCGGGGCAAACTAGCTGAACGAGAAGAAGAGGGAAGGAGTGGCAAAATACATCCCGGAGGTCACCGGCAGGGAGCCAAAGAGAGGAGCAACAGCCAACGCGCTAACGAGAAGACGAAAGACGGGAGGCGGCGCCTCCTTTGTGAGACGGCCGGAGCGACGAGGGGTCTCAGTCCGTTGGTCGCCCTGGAAGTAAACAGACATGCTCTAGCACGAAGAGACGAGACTGGAGAACCTCACCAGAGTAGCAGCCAATCAAATCCTCTTTCACTCCACCCGGCCCCCAAGCTGCGGGCGACGATGCCCCGGGGGGCGTTGTGACGGGGCCCAGCGTGTTTCGGGAGGCAGCCAGGCTGTGGCAAAATGCGTCCGTGGGCGGGCTCATGGCGCTGGATCACCCTGGTGCTGCTGGCGTGGGGCACGTTGCTCTTCTACATCGGGGGGCACCTGGTGAGGGACGGCGAGAACCCGGAGAGGTCCAGCCGCGAACTGTCCAAGATCCTGGCCAAGCTGGAGCGTCTCAAACAGCAGAATGAAGACCTGCGACGCATGGCAGAGTCTCTCAGGTAATATCCCCCGTGACGAGAATGTGTGTGTGTGTGTGCGTGGTGGTGGGGTTGGAAACGAGTGTGTGTGTGCGTGTGTGTCCATGTGAGTACGGGTATTCGTGTTATTTATTGTCTGGCGGTTTGATTTCAGTACTGCTCTGTCATGTCCGTAATTGCTCTGAAGTCCAGACGTGTAAACACTTCACACAGCTGTTCTCGGATTCAATTCCTTGCTTTTGTAATTAGACAGTATTGGCTGGAAAACAAAGGTTGGATTCGTGGCAGGAAAACAAGTGCGGCTTTTTGACAGACACTGCCCAGATGGGTCCCCAGTCGGTGACAGTGTGTTGCTTGTGGTTATTGAACAGATTGCTTTGGGACTTTTAGCCATATGCATAAGAGCAGTGTTGCCATAAAGTTTCTTCAACTGTGGTGATGAAGTCTCGCGAAGCTCTCAAATATAAGAAACACAAATTCAATGTCAAAAATTATTTGGGGCGGATGAAAAAACAACAACAGTCGACTATCCGTAGGAGAATCATTAGTAAGTAATTTTTATTTCCGCATTTTTTTATGAGGACAGGCAGAGTGAAGATTTTGGAACCATCGCCCATTTTTTTTAAGTGTGTGTGTGTGTCTGTGTGTATGGGTGAAAGCGTGTGTGTGTGTGTGTGTGGGTGTGTGGGTGAAAGCATGTGTGTGTATGTGTTTGTAGCCATGTCTCTGAACTAAAGTCATCCACGGGTCAGGTGACAACCTTAAAGATGCCTGTTGTCTGTGTGTCCAGAGGCTGTTAGGGAGCTGTCAATCATGCCCACCAAAGCCCCGCCCCTCTGCACCAAACAACTGCTGAGCAGACTGACAATCCCACACACACACACAAACACACACACACACCATATAATGAGTTGGTCTTGACTCACATATGTAACCATATAATGATTAGTTGGTCATGACTCACATCTGTAACCATATAATGAGTTGGTCATGACTCACATCTGTAACCATATAATAAGTTGGTCATGACTCACATCTGTAACCATATAATGAGTTGGTCATGACTCACATCTGTAACCATATAATGAGTTGGCCATGACTCACATCTGTAACCATATAATAAGTTGGTCATGACTCTCATCTGTAACCATATAATGAGTTGGTCATGACTCACATCTGTAACCATATAATGAGTTGGTCATGACTCAAATCTGTAACCATATAATAAGTTGGTCATGACTCACATCTGTAACCATATAATGAGTTGGTCATGACTCACGTCTGTAACCATATAATAAGTTGGTCATGACTCACATCTGTAACCATATAATGAGTTGGCCATGACTCACGTCTGTAACCATATTATTAGTCGGTCATGACTCACAGCTGTAACCATATAATAAGTTGGTCATGACTCACATCTGTAACCACATAATGAGTTGGTCATGACTCACATCTGTAACCACATAATGAGTTGGTCATGACTCACATCTGTAACCATATAATGAGTTGGTCATGACTCACATCTGTAACCACATAATGAGTTAGATACAAGATACAAGACTCGAACAATTCTCACTCAACTCCAACGGATTCACAGAAGACGCACTTTCTACTCCACTCCACACACCTGCCATCTAGACAAGAGGAAAAGCTATGTCAGAAGGCTGTTCATTGACTCCAGCAATGTGCCGGAAATCACATGGGCAAGCATGTCCCCATAACAGTGAACAGAGGAGTCTGAGTTGTTCAGGAGCTTGACTGACTCCTTGATTCACAAAGTGACTCCTTGATTCACCCAGATGTTCCAGGCCAGGTGAAACGGCCTCATTGGTGTTCAGTTGCGATTTGTGCATAAGCTAATCCTGTCACATGGCAAATCCAACGTTGAGTCGTGTGGCGTCCAAACCGTCTCCGTATCTCACACCGTCTCTCCTCATTTAGTCGCTCCCTCAGCATCTTACCGGTTTGACTGACACGCCACCCACCAATCACCACGCTGCTCGGACACGGGGTCAACACAAGGTCGCTTGTACCGATGTGCCTCTGGCTCCTCCCTCTCCGCTGCCGTCAGTCACCTGGCGCATCTCACGCAGCGATGACAATCGCGACTCCACCTGACACAGGCCAGCAAGAGAGTGTGACGCTCAAGTGAGAGAAGGAAATAGTGTGTGTGTGTGTGCGTGTGTGTGTGTGCGTGTGTGTGTGTGTGTGCGTGTGTGTTTGTGCGTGTGTGTGCGTGTGTGTGTGTGTGTGTGTGCGTGTGTGTGTGCGTGTGTGTGTGTGTGTGCGTGTGTGTTTGTGCGTGTGTGTGCGTGTGTGTGTGTGTGTGTGTGCGTGTGTGTGTGCGTGTGTGTTTGTGCGTGTGTGTGCGTGTGTGTGTGTTTGTGGGTGCGTGTGTGAGAGAATGACAGCTGGTCTGACTGATGAGGGCCTGATCGATCCACAGGCCTGCAGTCAGAGAGGGGGAATGAGATAGGAATAGGGAAATGATAGACGAGGTGAGGTCTACACCGTGCTGAGGCGTAAGGAGCGGGTGGAAGAGAAGGTTGGTGAGGAGATCCACATGAGCTGATATGATGGACACACTCACACTCACATACTAAATAGGGCTAAATTGTCTTCCGTGTTTTTATTAGCTGGTCGGATCCTGTCAAGCTCAGGACATATCCTTCAAGACTGAGAGACAAATTCAAGTTCAGATATTTGTTCAGACCAGTACTTGTGGGCAGTATCTGTCTGAAAAGTGTCCGATGTTAACTCAGGAAGTGACACGTTCACCTGTGTACGCTATGAAAACTATATCTGACAAAACTCTGGTTCATCTAAATGTTACGATTGGCGTAAAAAAAATATATAGTGAGAACCGTCTGTGGACAAAACCGATCTGTCAGCCTGGTCCGGAGAGATGAGCCTTAAAGAGCTGAAGAGTTTGGCCCTGGATTAGCCCAAACCTCCTAGCGAATTAGGGAATATGAAGTGGTGTGTGGAGGATTGTTAAATAAACCCATAGGTGTGTGGGGTCAAGCTGAGAGGTTTGGAGTATAGTGGTTAAGTGGTAGCATGTGCTGCTGAGATTTCATTACAGAGCCCTTAACAATTGTGGTTAGCCGGAAAGACAGGGTCTTGCTTTTGTCTTTTCGTCTTTTACACACACACACAGACATAGACACACACACACACACACACACACACACATTATTACACCAGCATACAAACTCACACAGCCCCTCCCCCAATAATGTCCCTTCTTGATGTAAAGGTAAACAAATCTAAATAATGTAGCCCCACATTAATTGGCAGTATGTCAGTGCATTACATACGTATTTCTTTACCTGGATCAGGTAAAACCCACCAACTTCAACCTGCTGTATCAGGTTCTGACCTTATCTTGACTCCCCGCTAAATCCATGGTTACCAGACAGAGATGAGCCAATGAGGAAGTAACTCACATTTTCTGAGGCGAACAGGGCAGAGCGTTTGGGATCTCAACTGTTTTTTCCGCCTCAGTGGTCAGTGTTGGTCAGGCTGTCCTTCCATCACTCGGATGTGCATCTTTGTGCTTCCTCATTCCCAGGCTGTCCTTCCATCACTCGGATGTGGGGCTTTGTGCTTCCTCATTCCCAGGCTGTCCTTTCCTTCACTCAGATTCGGGAGTGTTCTGCGTTCTATTTTGACATCCACTACTTGTTTCAAGTTTAATTAAACTAAACTCAATGGTTCTCAACTGGCTCTGCCTCTGGACTCAAATTCAACATGGTTCGCTCAGTTGTGGTCCAGACTTCAAACATTGCTGAAATAAAGGAAACATTGCTTTATGTTTAACTGTTGATAATTACATATTTTTGCCTTTTTTTTCTAATGAAAGTCAACCAACAGTGAAAATATGTTTTATACACACTGATGTAGAATGTTTTACAGTAACAAATGCATTTATGAAGTATACTTATTACATTTATATATACCTACATATATATATATGTATTACTTTTAGAATGATTGAGTCAACAGGACTCATCTTGGCATCCTACCAGGCCTGCTCTTGCTGGTATAGAGGCTAATGACTTCCGTGTTGAACAAACCGTGAGATTAGAACCGGAGTTCTAGTTTAGTGAGATATGCTTGGACTGTCCCACACGTGCCGTGGTCAAGCTGTGGCAAGTCTATAAAATGCAAGGACAGAACAATTTGGGAGAACCGTATGTTTAAAAAAATTCCATGATTTGGTCCTGAAGAGATGCACAATAGATGTTGGACACTTTTAATTATCCCCGTGCCATTAAACATTTCAACGAGAAACATCTCATTTACAATTTAAATGTAAAAGTATTGCCAGATTGTACCTCATTAGATGAAACAAGACTTTAAATACATTTCTTGTAAAAAAAAACATTTGTATTTTGTATAACCTGAAATCCATAAAAAATATGATTTCAATAGGTTTCACTTCCCTGTAGGTTTCTGTAGTAAATGGCCATGTCCAAAATGACAATAAACTGTCCTATCTGCACATCTGTCATATTTAACAACACATTATTATATATAGGTAACTCAGTCAGTAGGGTTAGGGTAATTTTGATTTTCTTAATCATTAATCTCGCCAATCATTTGATTTAACCGAAATGGAAATCCAACTTATTGAGTTAACGTTGGTTCAATAACTCACTCAATCATAGTAAATAAGGGAAACGTGACTAAATCACTAAATGTGCAATGACTTTTACCACTTGAGGTTGCAGGGCCGTGTTGAATTCCAACCTCCTCCACGATCTGCTCGACAGCTTCTGGTTCTCCTCCGCGGGGGGGCAAATTGAGTTTTCGTGCCATGAAGACTTATTAGCGAAGCCTATGTCTCGCTTCACGGTTGTCTCGAAGCATCTGCATGTGCTCGGAGCTATTTATATTCATGTTTACCAACAGAGGATTCGAAAGCATTGACGCGTTTACATTTTCCATCAGACTCGTGATTGACCTGGAATCCATTTTGATCCACTGGAATCCATTCTATTCGCCTCACGTTTTCTATCTGTCTGCGCACGTACACAAAAACAGGAACTGGATAAACTGAAGGCCGTTTGGAGAAAATGCCTAAATTGCACCCTGAGCGCTTTAAACATAACTGGTAATATGTCCAACAAGATGTGAACGATCCAACAACAACGAACCAAAGAATATATTTACAACTCCCTGCGTACAGACAGCAACCTGATATGGCAAATGATGTTAAACACATGCTGTGGAAACAGACTAATGAGGACTCCTCTGATTCCGCTGACTGTAACATATTCTACATAAGGCCCAGAATGCCGTTCTGCGCAACTCAATTGACAGGCTCACATCTCACGTCCGTACGTGTGAAGAGGTTAAGACAGTACATCTCATTAAAATCTTTTGTTAGGGAGAAAAACGGGTTGAGCTGCCTTAGTTGTGTCGCGTAGGAAGTCCAGAGGCTCTCAGCTCCGGGGCCAGTTTGATTCCATGTCCACACTCGTTAACATAAATGCCCGTAGAAAGTCTTCGCCACTATTAACACAGCATTTTTCACATTGTCGTGTCACATTGTCAAGACAAATTAATGCATCAACATTAGGATTTATTATGTATCTACGTCGCACCCTTTTACAGAGCGGCATTCCGATTTTGCGTAATTGATTTATATATCGGGCAAACCAAACTGAAAACTCGTGATCGTATAAGTCTCACTCGGCTTTTTGAAGCAATCCTAAATTAGCACAATGACCTTCAGAATCAGCGCGCGCCAAGTTAATTGGCCTCCACCTGTGTTAAATGTAGTGAATCACATGATTTACGAATAAATTAAACTGTTCCTGTCAGTGCCCTTTTCTCAAGAGGTGATTGCAAAGCAAACACTTAACTATAAGCACATGAGCATCTTCCATCTCCTTTCAGGGTTCATTTTAATTGTTTACCAGCGGTTGTGTAATTAAGCAATACAGCACAAGGTGATGTGCTATAATCAACTCCAAACCCCTGACATGCCCTGATGCTTTTATGAAGTTACAAATGCAATTAGAGCAGTAATAAAAGATATGCTATCCTACCCCTGGTATACCATAAACAGTTGGTCTGCCGTGTGCCACCAAAACAGTGCCAACCCGCCGAGGCGTGAACTCAACCAGACCCTTAGAGGTGTCCTGTGGTATCTGCTACAAAGACATTAGCAGCTGACCCCTGGAGATGTCCCGTGGTATCTGCTACAAAGAAATTAGCAGCTGACCCCTGGAGGTGTCCCGTGGTATCTGCTACAAAGACATTAGCAGCTGACCCCTGGAGGTGTCCCGTGGTATCTGCTACAAAGACATTAGCAGCTGACCCCTGGAGGTGTCCCGTGGTATCTGCTACAAAGACATTAGCAGCTGACCCCTGGAGGTGTCCTGTGGTATCTGCTACAAAGACATTATTAGCAGACCCCTGGAGTTGTCCTGTGGTATCTGCTACAAAGACATTAGCAGCTGACCCCTGGAGGAGTCCTGTGGTATCTGTTACAAAGACATTAGCAGCTGACCCCTGGAGGTGTTCCGTGGTATCTGCTACAAAGACATTATCAGCAGACCCCTGGAGGTGTCCTGTGGTATCTGCTACAAAGACATTAGCAGCTGACCCCTGGAGGTGTCCCGTGGTATCTGCTACAAAGACATTAGCAGCAGACCCCTGGAGGTGTCCTGTGGTATCTGCTACAAAGACATTAGCAGCTGACCCCTGGAGGTGTTCCGTGGTATCTGCTACAAAGACATTATCAGCAGACCCCTGGAGGTGTCCTGTGGTATCTGCTACAAAGACATTAGCAGCTGACCCCTGGAGGTGTCCCGTGGTATCTGCTACAAAGACATTAGCAGCAGACCCCTGGAGGTGTCCTGTGGTATCTGCTACAAAGACATTAGCAGCTGACCCCTGGAGGTGTTCCGTGGTATCTGCTACAAAGACATTATCAGCAGACCCCTAGAGGAGTCCTGTGGTATCTGCTACAAAGACATTAGCAGCTGACCCCTGGAGGTGTTCTGTGGTATCTGCTACAAAGACATTAGCAGCTGACCCCTGGAGGTGTCCTGTGGTATCTGCTACAAAGACATTAGCAGCTGACCCCTGGAGGTGTTCCGTGGTATCTGCTACAAAGACATTAGCAGCAGACCCCTGGAGGTGTCCTGTGGTATCTGCTACAAAGACATTAGCAGCAGATCCTTCAAGTCAAAGGTGATGCCAAAGTGGATCAGACATGTTGGTCCCGCACATCCCACAGATGCTGCATTGGACCTGGGGAATTTAGAGGCCAGGGCGACGCCTTAAACTCTTCATCACGTTCCTGAAATCATTTCCGAACACTGTGTTCACATTACTCTGCCCTTTCATTCTGCATTCAACACGTTCACTACAAGAACTGATTGTTTGTTTTCCATCTAATATTAACAGGCCTTTGGTAGGAGATAATTAATGTTGTTCACCTCACCTGTGTCTGAATGTTTCGGCTTGCCTGTGTATCGTGGCAAACAGTCAATCATCATTCAGAATGTAAAGCTCCTGGTTACCGGCGTAACTGAATGTCCACTTGTATAGACTGTCTGTATTCCTGTATGTTGTCGGCCACTTTAGTCACCATTACAACAACTAAACAACTGTATGTGTGTGTGTGTCTCTGACGTTAGTGTGTTTACATTAGTGTACGCCTTTCTGCACACAATTGTGTTTTAGTGCACAAGCAAGCAAGGGTGCTTGTGTATTTTGATTAAAACACTTTTGCACAAATGATTAATTGACATGGTCAGAAAATAGATTGAAGCCATATCAATTGTGAAAGCAGGATGGCAGCATTTTAGCGTTCATCATACTTCACAATGGGAACTGGAGACAAGCGTACGTGTACATTTGAATTGGACTAAAAGGATACGAGCGAAAACAATTTGAACTCTAATTAGCAATTAGGCCGTTGAAAGACTGTCAGCTGTAAATTTGCTTAGCTCACCTAAAAACTGTGCTACTGAGCACAGCACTCTTGAATGCCTGATTACGTTAAATCAAGATCGATGATTGAGGCTACACACAAAGCAACCAATAGCTACACACACACACACACACATTGAACAATGGGACTCGAACTGTATATTAACATGAGCTGAGAAAGTGGAAATAAGTCCAGAATAAAAGTACTTGCGGCAGTGGGGTGAGTCGGTTGTCTATCAATCGCAAGGTTGGTGGTTCGATCCCCGGTTCCTCCTTTGGATAAAAGCGCTATATAAAAGCGCAGCATTTACCATTTACTCGCGCACACGTTCTCCTAAGCCCAACGCTTCCTCTGGTTCCTAATCCATGTCTGTTAGGATACCGGAGGGCCAGGTGGAGGAGGGAGGGGCCCTGGCTGTGGAAAGACTACGCTCCCTGGAGGACCAGCTGACCAGAGCCAGGCAGAAGATTCACGGCTTCCAGAGACTGACCGGAGATGGTGAGAACTGGGATGTATATCTGATGTGTTAAATCTGTCACTATCAGACGTGCAAGAATGGTTGAGATGTATGTGGGTCTCCTGTCTGTCCGGTTCTGTTCCATCCACCCTCGTCCCTACACTCTGTCCCCACCCCCGACCCCAGGTCCAGGCCCCAACCAGGAGGAGCTGAGGCGGAGGGTGGAGAACGGCGTGAAGGAGCTCTGGTACTTTGTCCGCAGCGAGGTCAAGAAGCTAGGCCACATGGAGGAAGGGGAGCGGTCGAGACAGACGGAAAACCTGTTACAAGACCTGGGACATCAGCAGAGGTCAGAGAAACACAAGAAGGGAACTGTCCAGCCCTCAGTCCAGCTCCTCTCTAGGTTTCTTCCTAGGGTTTCCGACCCTGCCATGTCTTGTTGTTGCATTGCTCTCTATGATGTTAGGCTTGCTTACTGTGTATTCTCTTTGTGACAAGTGCTCATATGAATAGGGCCTTCTGTATACATTTGAATGACTGATTGATTGAGGCAGAATGAGAGTTTCCCTTTTTCGGCGTGGGCTTCATTCTAGAGGTTATGGAGAGAGAGAGAGAGAGAGATGAAGAGAGCAGAAACGTTGACATGAGACACATTCATGGACTCATCCACCCTCCACCATCCATCCCTCTTTCCCTCTCTCTTTCCCTCTCTCTTCCCCTCTCTCTTCCCCTCTCTCTTTCCCTCTCTCTTCCCCTCTCTCTTTCCCTCTCTCTTTCCCTCTCTCTTTCCCTCTCTCTTCCCCTCTTTCTTCCCCTCTCTCTTTCCCTCTCTCTTTCCCTCTCTCTTCCCCTCTCTCTTTCCCTCTCTCTTTCCACCCTCCATCCCTCTCTCCCTCCAACTGCAGCTCTTTTGATTTATTGGGTAATTGTAAATCGGTCAATAATTGCCCACTAATTGGAGCAGGTAATCAGTACTCCGCTCAGCTCCACCGCTTGCCCATCCCTGTCTCCGGCCGGAGCGTGGAGCCCAAAGCCAGAAGCCAGGAGCTGGGTCGGGACGCATATGTATGCCTCATATAGAAAGACAAGCAGCGCATGCACCTACTGACAGAGACACAGAGACACAGAGACACAGAGACATAGAGAGACAGAGACACAGAGAAACAGAGACACAGAGAAACAAACACAGAGACACAGAGAAACAGAGACACAGAGAAACAGATACATAGAGACACAGACACAGAGACAGAGAAACAGAGACACAGACACCGAGACACAGATACAGAGAAACAGACACAGAGAAACAGAGACACAGACACAGAGAAACAGATACATAGAAACACAGAGACACAGACACAGAGACACAGAGAAACAGACACAGAGACACACGCATACCGAAGGAGCTCCTTTCCTCTGCCAGAACCTGCTGGGTCTGACTGCCTCAGTGGAGGATTCTACCACAGATTATGATGAATCCCTGGTGGGTTCATGGTTGAGAAGTTCACCTGAAGTCAAACGCACATTGTTGTGGTTTAAGATAAAAATAGAAGCATGAGTAATCATTATCATCTGCCAGAAAGCTTAAGGAAGTGCAGGCGTGTGTGTGCTTTAGCTTGGGCGGTTTCCTACGCTGACATTGTGACATTGGGATTGAGCCATGCTGGTCTGTCTGTGCTGATAATCCGTATTATGTGTCGGTGCTTTGTAACACACTTTGTGTGTGTGTGTGTGTGTGTGCGTGTGCGTGCGTGTGCGTGCGTGTGCGTGTGCGTGCGTGTGCGTGTGCGTGCGTGTGCGTGTGTGTGCGTGTGTGTGCGTGTGCGCGTGTGTGTGTGCGTGTGTGTGTGTGTGTGTGTGTGTGTGTGTGTGTGTGTGTGTGTGTGTGTGTGTGTGTGTGTGTGTGTGTGTGTGTGTGTGTGTGTGTGTGTGTGTGTGTGTGTGTGTGTGTGTGTGTGTGTGTGTGTGTGTGTGTGGGTCTGCGTGTCTGCGTGTATATGTCTGCTGTTGTGGGCAGGTCTATCATGACAGATCTATACCACCTGAGCCAGGCGGATGGAGTAGGGGACTGGAGAGAGAAAGAGGCGTGGTACCTGTCTAACCTGGTGCAGAACCGGATCACCTATCTCCAGGTACACACACACACACACACAAAACGTAGACACACACACACACACACACAGAACATAGACACACACACACACACACAGAACGTAGACACACACACACACAGCCCCGCATACACACATACACACACAGAACGTAGACACACACACACAGACACACACACCCACACCCACACCCGCACACACACAAACACACACACATACACACACACAGAACGTAAACACACACACACACACACACAGACCCGCATACACACATACACACACACAGAAAGTAGACACACACACACACACAGACCCACAAACACACACACACACACAGAACGTAGACACACACACACACAGACCCGCACACACACAAACACACACACACACACACAGAACGTAGACACACACACACAGACCCGCATACACACATACACACACACAGAACGTAGACACACACACACACAGACCCGCACACACACAAACACACACACACACACACATAGACACACACACACACGCACACACACACACACACACAGACCCGCATACACACATACACACACAAACACACACACACACACAGAACGTAGACACGCCTCCCTACCAAACTCCACACCACAGTATCACCTTAGACAATACAGAGGCCCGTGAGCCTGCGTCAGTTCCCCTATCTGAGGGTACTGCGGGCCTGGGGAGGGAAGGAGGTGGGGGTATGGGGGGGGGGTGGTTGTACCGCCCTGCGGCATTAATCAGCCTCAGTGTTTGATGAAGAGTGAGGTAGCCAGTGTGGTTGGGCGGAGACGGCAACGGGAACAGCTGCTGTCACCACCACTGAGGGATCACACCACTCCATCGGCCCCCATCACTAATTTATCATCACACACACACGTCACAGGCTGGCACGTACCCACCCACACACACACACACACACGTCACAGGCTGGCACGTACCCACACACACACACACACACACACACACACGTCACAGGTTGGCACGTACCCACACACACACACACACACGTCACAGGCTGGCACGTACCCACACTCACACACACACACGTCACAGGCTGGCACGTACCCACACACACGTCACAGGCTGGCACGTACCCACACACACACACACGTCACACGTCACAGGTTGGCACGTACCCACACACACACACACGTCACAGGCTGGCACGTACCCACACACACACGTCACAGGCTGGCACGTACCCACACACACACACACATACACGCGTCACAGGTTGGCACGTACCCACACACACACACACGTCACAGGCTGGCACGTACCCCCGCACACACACACACACACACACACTGATGTCCGTCTGTACTTTTTGTCTCCCTGTGTCTCCTAACCCTAACCCTAACCTCTCCACATACATTCACATGTGGAGTTTCAATAGACAAAGCTGCACTTTCACACTTCTCCTCATTAGTTCTTAACCAGCTGTGAATAGGTGGTATATTAGATGTTCCTCTTTTTTTCCGTCTCTTTCTTCGTTTCCATTTCTAGTAAAACACAAACATGCATTTTAAAAGTACTGTATTTGAAATTAGAAATGCAGATTTTGAGAGGCTGCTTTAGTTTGTGGCAGATGTTTTGTTTCAGTTGTACCTTTGTTACGATTGAACGGTGTCTGTTTGAACTGAATTAACCAATCATTTTTAACAGACTCAAGTAGTTCACAGCTTGTAGGCTTATGGTTGTTTGTCAATGTAATTTAACCTCACGCTCAGAAAAAGATTCTCTGTGGTTGGATGGTACAAAGCTTCCTTTCAAGACAGGAGAAAACAAACCATTTGATTGGTGTTTTTGTCAACTGTAAGTGTGAAAACTTTTGGGGCCAATATCGAGTTATTTACCTGAAACATACAAACACACACACACACAATATGGGCTTATTTGGGCAAAACCTCACCAGAGTTACCACCAATATATATATATATTGTTTTGGATATAATTTGACCAGGGTTTGACTCCACACCTGTCTAAATGTGTTCATTGGCCACTGTCACTATCTAGATGTAGTGCAAAGGAAAGCCAGGCGCAGAGTGTGTATATCCGTTGAAAATCTAGTTTTTTTTTTATCCAAGCAAACCGCAAACGGTAAAAACACTAAACACTGCACAAATGAAATGAAATTACGCATATACAGTGACTTACTGATAACTTTTAAACAGCACTCTAACACCATGCTTACCCTATACATTGATGTGGCATAGATACAATATCTTACCCCGTGCACCAAGACCCAGTGACTTTTATAAAAACATAATTACCAAATCTAAACATGCTGGCCCACTCTAATCACCCACATCAGATTCAGGTGACTTCCAACTTATATAATTACCCCAAGGGAGCTGCCCACCCTCTTAGCCCACTAGATGCTCTCAGTGAGCCAGGAATTGTTACAGCCACAACTCATTTGAACATGTGAATAGGCTCTTTAGTTATCTTTAGGTATTACACATATTAGGCCTTTAAAGATTATAAGCTGGGATTTCAAATGACTAGTGGTTATAGTTAACCATACAATGCGTTTAAAGCTGCCAACATAGTGTATGTTGGGTAAATCAACACTGTTCAAATTAACTTTTTTCAAATGAACGCGAGACAACGCTATTGGCACAGGTTCATGGGTCATCCATCACTTCTACTCAATGTCTTCATTAAGTCGGTACCAGTGGAAGAATTCTTTAGACTAGCATATAATGAATGTAATCTTCTGTTTTTATAACCGCCCATTTTTCTCTACATGGCCTTCAGAAGCTATTCAGACCCCTTCACTTTCTCTACACTTTGTGTAAAATACTGATGTTGTTATAGCTTTTTTGTGTGTGCCATCTATGCACAAATCGCCATAATGGCAAAGCAGAAACCCAGGAACGTCAACAACTTTTTCGTGATAATACAAATTGAGCTCAGAAGTGTCCTGTGTCATTCGATCATACTCGGGCTGTCTCGAGAACATAATAGGATTACACATGTGATACCATTGTTTGGATGTGGTGTATGAAGGCACACGCCTGTTTATGTATTGTCCCCCACAGTGCATGTCGGAGCATGTCAGTGACATGACATATTAGTTCACTTTGTAAAATCCCTCTCATACACAGATCAAGACACAACTAATTTGCAATAATTTCAATGTTCTGCCAGCTTTATTGTCCGTCTGAAATGACTAGAGGGGAAGAATAAAACCCATTTAAAGCCTTCATCATCATAATTTCTCGTTTTTCATAAACCCTCAAACGAATATGAAGGCTTTGGGTCCCCCGCCAATTTACCAGTCACCTGCGGCTATGTTCTGTATTAACAGGATTTACCTTCAAATAAGTGGTAGAAAGGTTTTTAATGGGAATCGTATATTCATCACTCAATTGTTTCTATTGAAAAACACATAATGAGTTCCATGGTAAGAAAGCAATAAACCTTTAGTGAAGTCTGAAGAGGCAATGTGTCATTTCATCTGTCTTCCCTTTCTGGTATTTTATTGTCATTGCCAGTTCGACTTATTTTGAATATCTGGCGTAATACAACAATGAATATGACCGAGTAATTGTTGTCTGCAAATCAACTGAATATTGAGAATTATTCCCACTAATAATGCATATTTTGTCCTCCGTAAATGGTATTTTGAACAGACAGTGAGCTGTTTTTATTACTGCAGCCCTTCAACAAGCCAAGCATTGTAGATGAGATGTATTACAATTGAAAGCACATACACTATTCACTTCATGAGTATTTATAAACTTCGAAAACTTGACCTTTAATGTCCACTGGTGTTACACATGTATTGTAAACAAGCCTGGTGTGACCGCTTTAAGAACAGATGAGCGAACTTTTAATCAAAAATTGCACAAAGCCACATTGTGCTCTGTACTACTCTGTGCTTCTGTGCTCATTACAGCATTAAAGTTGATTAGCTGCTTATGTGATTGTCACAAAGACACACCGCGTGTGTTAAACCTTCAGCGTGACAAAGAGTAAGCTGTAGAGCGTTGTGTAAAGAAGCTTACATTGGAAATCATTCAACAAATGACAGAGAGCCTGGGACAGTTCTAACCCTTTTATGCAGAGATAAGAGGCTATTATTTTACGGGAAAATGCCGACAACACGCTGACCTTAACTGTGCATGTCATGGCCTTTATTATGAAGCATGCATATTATTATACGACGATGAGCCAAAAACATTATGACCACTCGACAAAGGTGAAGTGAATTATCTCCTAACAAGGGCACATGTAAAGGTCTGGCTAGATTATATGGTAATTAAACAGTTGGCATAGTCAAACGCGTTGGATGCTGGAGAAAAGTCTAGTGACTGTGTCAAGGGCCAAATCGTTAATGGCAATTCTGGTGGGTTGCTCCAGTTCAGAAGTGTTTGGAGGTGGGATAAACCACAAACCTGCAACAGGGTGTTGGGTGGACGGCGCTAGTCGATGTACAATCCATGGCTCAGCGGGTCCACGCTGTTTTGTTGTTGGTCAATGAGACGGAAACATTTAGCTGCTGTCTGCTCTGGATTGTACGTTGAGCGTTTTCCCGTTACATGGATTTATAAATATATATTTGAATTATATTGTATGTGGATATCACTGGCATGAACTACGTAAAAAAAACTGAACGTCTCACACACAGACAGGGACACTCCCACATTGCCTCTTTAAATAGTTGCTAAATACTCACTTTGTAATTCTTGTCTAGAACATCATCTCAGCTGGACAGCTCAGAGTGCTGACAGGCTACATATGGCCTTTAGATTAGCTAGGGGGTGCCACAGATGGTGGGGCAGTAGGCCGACACTGTCCAGATTTAGAGTGGTTAGTGATCGATCACACACCCAGTGAGAGAGCTGTGTGCTAAGAGACAATTGCTCAGGCTATTTATGAACTTTAAACTTTAACAATGGTAATTCAATCGCTGAAATCAAAGACGTACACAAAAGTTTGTCTTTGATGTGACTTGCTTTTTTACATCTGCTTCTGTTGTTCACAGTATTCTTTATTTCTGTCTGTAATTCATTTGGAACTCCACATAATGTTAGCTCTCCTCATTTAAACAGGTCAAACAGACAAGTGCTGTGGTCATGTTAGCGCTCTTCAATAAACAGGTCAAACAGACAAGTGCTGTGGTCATGTTAGCGCTCTTCAATAAACAGCTCAAACAGTGCCCTTCATTTTCAAACAGACAAGTGCTGTGGTCATGTTAGCGCTCTTCAATAAACAGCTCAAACAGACAAGTGCTGTGGTCATGTTAGCGCTCTTCAATAAACAGGTCAAACAGACAAGTGCTGTGGTCATGTTAGCGCTCTTCAATAAACAGCTCAAACAGACAAGTGCTGTGGTCATGTTAGCGCTCTTCAATAAACAGGTCAAACAGACAAGTGCTGTGGTCATGTTAGCGCTCTTCAATAAACAGGTCAAACAGACAAGTGCTGTGGTCATGTTAGCGCTCTTCAATAAACAGGTCAAACAGACAAGTGCTGTGGTCATGTTAGCGCTCTTCAATAAACAGGTCAAACAGACAAGTGCTGTGGTCATGTTAGCGCTCTTCAATAAACAGGTCAAACAGACAAGTGCTGTGGTCATGTTAGCGCTCTTCAATAAACAGCTCAAACAGACAAGTGCTGTGGTCATTGTTAGCGCTCTTCAATAAACAGGTCAAACAGACAAGTGCTGTGGTCATGTTAGCGCTCTTCAATAAACAGGTCAAACAGACAAGTGCTGTGGTCATGTTAGCGCTCTTCAATAAACAGGTCAAACAGACAAGTGCTGTGGTCATGTTAGCGCTCTTCAATAAACAGCTCAAACAGTGCCCTTCATTTTCAAACAGACAAGTGCTGTGGTCATGTTAGCGCTCTTCAATAAACAGGTCAAACAGACAAGTGCTGTGGTCATGTTAGCGCTCTTCAATAAACAGCTCAAACAGAGCTCTTCATTTTCAAACAGACAAGTGCTATGGTCATGTTAGCGCTCTTCATTTTCAAACATGTCAAACAGACAAGTGTAGTGATGTTAGCTCTTGGCAGACACACTGCCACTACGATTACTGACAACCTTTCCCAGCCTTAACCGCCTAATGAGGGAAATACTCGCATAACAGAGTTAACTGCTATTTAGGAAGATGTTGGCTCAATATAGTGAAGCCTAAGCAGAGTTTGTTTGAATACAATGTGACGCTTAACGGACCGGTTTTGCCGCTGTTTGCCTGAAGTGGCTCAGCGCTTCTGTCATTAATTAGACCCTTCAATTTAAATAAAAACATGTATTTATCTCGACTGCTCATCCTGACTGGTCTACAGCTACGGAGATATGTGCGTCGCAAACTGCGGTGTACTGTGTGTTCTGAAACATTTCTATCAGAACCAGTATGAACTTTTTCAGCAATTTGAGCCACAGTAGCTCGTCTGTTGGATCGGACCACACGGTACCAGCCTTCACTCTCCACATGCATCAACAAACCTTGTCCGCCCATGACCCTGTTGATGGTTCACTGCTGTTCTTTCCTTGGACCACCTTTGGAAGGTACTGACCACTGCAGACCGGGTTCACCCCAGAAAAGCTGCAGTTTTGGAGAAGCTCTGACGATTTGAGCGGCTTGGCCATTTTCTCTGCTTCTAACACATCAACTCTGAGGAGGAGGAGGAGTGTGTGAGTGTGTGTGTGTGTGTGTGTGTGTGTGTGTGTGTGTGTGTGCGTGTTTCCACATTAAAAGAAAGGGAGCAAGAGAGAAGAGAGTAAGAGAAGAGACACACAAAAGACGTTGAGCAGGTTCATAAAAATCCGTAGAAAGCTGTTTAATAACACCCGAGGTCACGAGGTCAAATGTACTTTCCGACGTGCCCGTGTCTCGCCCGTCTTTTTGCCGTCGTTCTCTTCGTCTCTCCATCCCTCTAACTCTCCGTGTTCCGTCCGTCTTTCCACAGAACCCACAGGACTGCTCCAAGGCCCGTAAGCTTGTGTGTAACATCAACAAGGGGTGTGGCTACGGCTGCCAGCTGCATCACGTGGTCTACTGCTTCATGATCGCCTACGGCACCCAGCGCACCCTCATCCTGGAGTCCCATAACTGGCGCTACGCCACGGGGGGGTGGGAGACCGTCTTCCACCCAGTCAGCAACTCCTGCATCGACCGTACCGGGGTGTCCACGGGACACTGGTCAGGTAGGCATAATGGGTCCTGTGAAATGGTCAACCGCTGGATGTTTAGAAACAAAACAAGATTTAGTTAGTTCACCCGGCTGCGACCAACACGCCGACAATTTCGCCTGAAGATTTACCACTCTACCCAATTGACATTGACCATTCTGTCAAATAAAACATGTATAAATGTACCCAACTGAAGGTTGCCCGCTCCACCAAACACCGACCCGTCCAACCAATAAAAACCTTTCCCGGTCATCCGAACAAAACAACGATATCACCATCTCACGAAACATCGACTACTCGACCAATTATTGCACCCAACCAAGCGCTAACTGATTAGCTTCAACTCAACGTTGACCACTATTGACTGCGGTTGCCACAGACCAAGCCTCCGTACAAGGAATGTAATAAGGGTTAAACAGTTTTCAACTAAATCATTCTGTTATAGTAAACCTCTGAGTGATTTCCCATCTGCTTTTTCCCATCTCTCTCACTCTACAGCTGCCTCGTTCT
The DNA here is from genome assembly GCA_029465975.1 of Dallia pectoralis. Taxonomy (NCBI): domain Eukaryota; kingdom Metazoa; phylum Chordata; class Actinopteri; order Esociformes; family Umbridae; genus Dallia; species Dallia pectoralis. Next base: position 14,254,502 of record CM055734.1, on the reverse strand, counting down.
TTATTTTTCTGTGCCTCTCCCTCTGGCTTTTACTATCTTGGACTTTCTTTTGCACTTTCTACTGCTTCTCGAGCCTTTTCTGTGTGCATTTTGCATGCCCTACTGCACGCCCTCCCTGTCGCTACACCAATTGGCCCTGCTTGGTCTTTGTGTGGTGATTTCATTTCACTGGTTCATTGCTTATTTGAACTGGTTCCCTTAGGATCTGAGGCACTTATAGACTTGGACTGTATATGTGTGTGTGCTCGTACGTGTGTGTGTGTGTGTTTGTGCTTGTGCGTGTGTGTGTGTGCTCGTACGTGTGTGTGTGCTCGTACGTATGTGTGCTCGTGTGTGTGTGTGCTCGTGTGTGTGTGCTCGTGTGTGTGTGTGTGTGTGTGTGTGTGTGTGTGTGTGTGTGTGTGTGTGTGCGTGCGTGCGTGCCGGCAATGAGACTAAAATTGCGGTTAATAGAATTACACATTTTCTGTGAATCCTCACCAGATTTTGCCTCAGATTGTGACTTAAATAGTAGTGAAGTGCATCTGAGGTAATTTGCCATTCATTTATTCATGCAGTTTGCAGAGGTTGAATTGACACTCTTTGTCCCCTAATAAGGAACTTAGGGGTGGGATAAGGAGTTCTTAACTGAGCAGTTGTGCCTTTGATACATAGTCTGGTCCCCCCTCGCTGTCCCACAAAACCTGCCATTGACGTTATATAAGCGAGGAGAAAGAGCATGGGAATATGTTTTTCCGGTAAATAATTAATGCGTTGCCGATTTATATTCAGCTCATGCACCGTGGCCCACATGCACTGGAACCAACGCTCCGCTTTGTTGTGTTTTCTTGTTTCTGGTTTTGTTTTTGCTATTGACAATCTTGTTGAAAGGTATTTTTAATGAGTAATTATGCCCTTGGGTTGATTATGGGTTATAAAAGCTCTTGGTTGCTTTGCTGGGTTTACTGTCACAGAGCAAGTCACTTGAGTCAACGATTTCAATATTACGTTTTTTTTTTTTTGTAAAAACGCATTGACGATTATTTCATCAAAATAACTATCCTGTAAACGTCTATGAGAAAGGATACAGTAAGCCAGTTTATAATGCTGAGTATTAGGGTTAGTCTTGTTTTTAAGGGACATTGTTGATGTTTGTTTCACACACAAAAAATATCTCCTCAAAACTGTATTGAAGAAGCGAATGTGAATGTAGGTTCCACCTCCTCAATAACAATTGCAATTAAAAAAAAATGTAATATGTATTTGAACGGTTTTCCCTGGAAATCAATAGTAGATAGCTCTGGCTCAAAAATATAGTTCAATGTCACATCGTAAAATCACTTCCAAATATGTTGGCATGATGGATCTTTTCTTGTGTAATGCAGAACCAGTATTGTGCAGTGTAATCAGCATTGTAATGTTTAAAATACTCCATATGTTACTTTGGGATTACATTCATATTTAGAGATATTAGAAGACAAATATGAATAAAACCAACACCTATTGCCAGATCAATCACATTTAGACTTTACATAGGTACAGTGTTCGTGAAAAGTCTAAAAACATTGTCTTGTCTCCCCATTGTGTTGTATTTTGGAGTTGAATAAATCATTAAATAGAAATACATTAAATAAAAAATAGGGATACCCTTTAGTATAAATAATAATGAGGAATACAGCATTTATATCGTTGTTCTTTGCAGTTATCTGAAGAGTGACCCACAACCACCAACAACGTCCAAAATTAGCAAAAACAGTCTTTTAGAAAGTGGAGAAATGTTGACACGTGTACATCTGATGGAGGTAAAGTCACTGAAAAACACGCAATGGTCATATCAAGGACTTATCCAAAATGACACAAACCATGACTACATACTTATTCAGATCTCACTTGTTCCTCTATCCACAGTGTTATGTCTCTAAGATGTGTTCATTGGCACTCAGAACACACATCACCACACCACCACACCACCAAATCACCAAAACACCAAATCACCAAAACACCAAATCACCAAAACACCAAATCACCAAAACACCAAATCACCACACCACCACATCACCACACCACCAAATCACCAAAACACCAAATCACCAAAACACCAAATCACTGAAACACCACATCACCACACCACCAAATCACGAAAACACCAAATCACCAAAACACCAAATCACCAAAACACCAAATCACCAAAACACCAAATCACCAAAACACCAAATCACCAAAACACCAAATCGGAATTACAACACAATTATCCCCAAAGACTGACACGACAGACAGAAAGTGTGTAGCTCCTATCTCGACTGACCCTGTGTGCCTGTGTTTTTTCACATCAGTGTGTGTGTGTGTGTGTGTGTCATAGTGTGTGTGTCCTCTGTATACTGAGGCTTTACAGTCTCCATGTGAAAAGGCTATCAGAAGCCCAGAGAGGGTGACCTTCCTAATCAGCCAAGCAGAACCCTTCTCTCTGACCACTCTACCCTGAGCACATGCCCAACTTGAGGCCACTCTCAGGGGGCATCTGGTGCCAAAGTGCCAGCCTCGGGGAAGTAGACAAACTCACCTTGGCCTTTAAAGAAGGACGGCTAAAGAGCAACTGTCACTCAGGCGAGAGAGGTGATAAAGACAGTGAGAAAGTGAGAGAGAGAGAGAGAGAGAGAGGGTTGTTGTTTAAAAAGGACATGACTTTCTCATTTGTTTTTTCAAACTTTCTTTCTCACTTCGTTCAGCTTTTTGTCAGCGGTTCAGTTCTATTCCCTTAGCCCCACAATTGTCACGTTTGTTACAGATGGACTGGAACCGGAATGAGGCTGTGTCCGGTCTATTTTTACGCTGATCCATTGATTGTAAATTAATGAAGATTGAAGTCTAGAGCTGCTTCCTTATCGTCGCCATTGGCTCTGCTCATCTCCTTCTTCTCTGCTCTGCTCCTGGTTGGATGACACGTTGTAGGAGTAGAATCAACTCACACCAATCTGTTTTTATATTGGTCCAATCGGTTTTTAGATCTGTCCAAAACCAGGTGACAAGAGGCCCTATTGGTCAATGTGGGGTGAGTGCAGCCAATTGGAATAGTTTTGTGGGCCCTGGGTGACACTAGCCATTGTGTTACCAGGGCAAACTACACCGTCCCACACACGGTAGAGCCCAGCCCATCCATCCACTTGTGCAGCATACATTATAATAAAACCCAAGCAATTTGTCGCCGCTTGTCCTGCCTCATGTCCTGCCTCATGTCCTGCCTCATGTCCTGCCTCATATCCTGCCTCATGTCCTGCCTCATGTCCTGCCTCATGTCCTGCCTCATGTCCTGCCTCATGTCCTGACTCATATCCTGCCTCATGTCCTGCCTCATGTCCTGCCTCATATCCTGCCTCATGTCCTGCCTCATGTCCTGCCTCATGTCCTGCCTCATGTCCTGCCTCATGTCCTGCCTCATGTCCTGCCTCATGTCCTGCCTCATGTCCTGCCTCATATCCTGCCTCATATCCTGCCTCATGTCCTGCCTCATGTCCTGTCTCATGTCCTGCCTCATGTCCTGTCTCATGTCCTGCCTCACCCTGCTCAGACACCAGCCGTATGCACGCATTCTCCCATTTTCCTCATTGACTGTCTTTAGATTCTGTCACTGCTGTTGAAGTGTTAATGGCTTCTTTTTACATGGCTCTATTAAAAATGAAATGGTAGCCTAGATAATCACAAAAGTAGAATGGGGCATTTGCTAAATTATGTGTTGAACTAATATGTAAAGGCAGTGTAGTTCCCTTTGAGGATATGGGATTTTTTTTAAGGAGTGGGAAACGGGACATTGAGCGCTTGGAGCAGTGTGCGAAAACTGCTCTGTAAGCAAAAAATGTATTTTATATAACTACTAAGCTCTACTTCTATACTCTGGGCCCAGCTCTCCACTGACGGGAATCAGGAAATATCAAGCATTTACAGGCAAACAATACAAAACTATGTGATGATAGTGAATGTTCTCCCGAAACAAAGAGGCTTTTCTGAGCTCGGTAATACTGCCAGAAACTAGAAAACTACTGCCAGAAATACTAACCTGGTGTGATACACAAACAAATCATTGTTGAAGACACACTTGTTCAGTATCAAAGAGAGAGTAGGAGCCAAAACATCGATATCACATTTCGTAACACTGCAAACTACATTGAGAAAAAAAGAGGCAGAGTGCACTGGCTGAAATACCAGAAGACTATTCAGGGCTTCCATAACTCCATGTGCGTGTCTCTGTCACAGCAGCCCTACCCATCACAGCAGCCCTACATCACAGCAGCCCTACCATCACAGCAGCCCTACCCAACACAGCAGCCCTACCCATCACAGCAGCCCTACATCACAGCAGCCCTACCATCACAGCAGCCCTACATCACAGCAGCCATACCCATCACAGCAGCCCTACCCATCACAGCAGCCCTACCATCACAGCAGCCCTACATCACAGCAGCCCTACCATCACAGCAGCCCTACCCATCACAGCAGCCCTACCCATCACAGCAGCCCTACCATCACAGCAGCCCTACCCATCACAGCAGCCCTACCCAACACAGCAGCCCTACCCAACACAGCAGCCCTACCCATCACAGCAACCCTACAATCACATCAGCCCTACCTTCACAGCAGCCCTACCTTCACAGCAGCCCTACCTTCACAACAGCCGTACCTTCACAGCATCCGTACCTTCACAGCAGCCCTACGTACACAACAGCCCTACCTTCACAGCAGCCCTACCTCCACAGCAGTCCTTCGGTGGACTTAGGTGTAAAATTAGGTGTGAAATGGTTTGTGTGTAAAAGTTAATTCCACAAGTGGGCCTAACATTTCTTTCAGATCCGTTTACCAGCACATCAACCTATGCTACTGTTTCATTTCAACGAGTCTGAGTACATCTGTGTAGACTCTGGTAGAAAGTGCAAGCACGGATAGAGCGATACGATAAATATGGATCATCCTTCAGAATACAAAGGCAGGCTTTTTGGTGTGATTTTGCGAGCGATTCAACGGAGAAACGGGAAGCAACCCTCTAAGTAGTTTTCTTTACTCCACAATATATTATGTGGAGTAACGGATAATGCCGCGAATGTTTGCGAATATGCTGTTTTTCTACACTGTAATAGATGCAGTCTTATTGGTTACCTTAAATATCTGTGTGTGGTGAGATTCATACATTTTCGAAAATGCACATATATATTTATCAATGGAAAACAACTGAAACCCAAGATTCTTTCAAAGCTAAACTCTGTATTGCAACAATAAAACGGCATACACAATGGAAATATGAAACACACATTACATAAAACATTCACAATTAACATCGCAAACTGGGCTTGCTTCTGCATTCAGATATTATTGGCATTATTGCACCACTTTTGCAGTGAGAGACAGATATACACAAATGCCCATCAGGCATCAACTGGGGCATGTGATTTGTCTTTATTGGACTGATATGATTTCAGTTGATTTAGAACCAAAGGCATGTGTCACATGTAATCACAAAGATGAAAAGAAATGGATAACCATTATTGTACAAACAATTAATTTACTGGCATTTGTTACATTTCAGTTTGGATTCAGGTTTTGGACTTTCACATTTATTTGTATCATGACATAATCAATCGTGTTTGATTTGTACACATAGATGAGCAAAGCCTTTATTTAATTTTTTTTATTGAACATTTAAATTGAACATCAAGATGAGAAAAGCCACACCCCGTTAAATGTGTATTGGTCAATAGCAGCTATGTTATTCATACTGTTCAGTGGTAAGCATTGATAACATAGAATTTGGTGGATACAGAAGATCTCAAATATCTATTTACGTGAACATTGGTCTTTTGATACGATCGTGGTAATGTTCGAAGCGTTTTAAAATGTCTGGGAAAAAAACATTATAGCAAGGTGAATATAGCCTAATGACATATATGTTAAAAAAGTGGATCGGTTTGCACGACTCTAGAGCCCTTGGCCAATATACAGGTTTCTTACAGCCCCACCTTGTGTTGTGTTGGTCTTTTGGTCACAGGCCTTTACTTTGATGCAAGTTTTAGGCCTTTATGGGCCGTTTTATCTCAAGAGAATTCTGATCAGTAATAGATATAAACTCTGTTTTCCAGAATTTGACCAGGTTGCTAGACAGTTTGAAAGTATGTTCACTGTAGGATAAAGCTTCTCTAATAGGTTTCATACAAAAGCTCTCCAAATTCCTAAGAAGTCCGCTCATCCAAACTTGAAGTTGTTTTTCTAACCTTCGACCATGCCTCATTCCGTTTATAAATAGCATCAGATATTTCTGGCATAAGATAATGATAACCCAGATGCTCTTATTCGCGCCTGTTAAACCAGAGCGTAACCAGTGCTTCTGTGTAGCTCTCTAGTATCTCTGCCCCCCGTCCTCTCTAGGGGAGGCCCATGACAAGGACATCCAGGTGGTGGAGTTACCCATAGTGGACAGCCTACACCCGCGGCCCCCCTACCTACCCCTGTCCATCCCTGAGGACCTGGCCCAGCGTCTCCACCGTCTCCACGGCGATCCGTCTGTCTGGTGGGTGTCCCAGTTTGTCAAGTACCTGGTCCGTCCCCAGGCCTGGCTGGAGAAGGAGATCCAGGACACCACGACCAAGCTGGCCTTCAGGCACCCAATTATAGGGTAGGTGGATGTCCCCACGGATATCTCGCGCTGCCCGAGCGTCGCCGGTTCTTATGGGAATCATTGTTGTTGTCTGCTTTGTGTTTCTCTGTCGCCAGCTATAGCTGTCCCCGTTAGTTAAATCGATAATGATATTTGAGTAATTAGAAACTGTAGTTCAGGGGTCTCCAGCAGGTCGATCGTTACTGGTTGCTCCCAGCTGATTTATGGGCAGTTTGCGAAATAATTAATTCTGAGGTAAATGCAGTTTGGATGTGTAACGTGAGAAGGCTTTACCTGGAATGCAGGGTCTCCCCAACTTATACAACCGTTCTTCAGTCGTCGCTGCAACTGATTTAGCTGCCAAAATTGTAGTTATGAAATTTCTATGCAAGCTAGGCGGGAAAAACTCTATTTCTTTTTAAGAACTAATATCACTTTTTGGAAGAGCAATAGTAGACATTTTCTAACCCCAAACTCTCCAACTGACTCATACTCCACTCTGTTGCCCTGTCTTCCTGTCTGAAACTCACAAAATGTCTCTAGCTTCATCACGTTCTTTCTGTCCTTTTCATCCTCCCGTCTTTCAATCTTTCTGTGCCACAGAGTCCTTCTATGTTCATCGGTTTCTTTCTCTGTTCTCTTTGCGTCTTTGTGTGTCTCTGTTCGCCTGGCATTCATTCTTGTTTGTCAGCTGGCCCCACTGTACTTTTCATACTACCGAGGTTTTCTAAGTGGATTCATTTCATGCACTTTGAAGTTTATCTCTGTATAATGAACAGTTCTTTACAAATGTAATGCTTTATTATTATTGCTAATACTATCCTGTTTCTTGATACTTCCTCTCAGTCCTCTTTGATTCTTCTTTATTGTGACAATGAGTCATGGTCTCTTTAATCCCAGCCAGACTTACTTTCTCTCACATGTTTTTCTTACGTATTGTCTTTTGTCTCTCACTTCACTTAGCTCCCATCCCGAATCTCTTTCCATGTTTCCCGCCATTCATATTCATATTTGCCTATCTCCTTATCTCCTCTCCTCAGTCTTCCCCTCTGTTCTCACCTGTCTGTCACTCGGGAGCCTATTGAAATGAGCGTCTCCAAAGAAAGTTTTGTTTCCTCCGCGTCTTTTCTCTTTCTCCTCCACGTGGTATTATATAGTGCCTGAGTACTTTTCACAGCACCAAAGGCGGAAAGAGGGATGGAGGCTGGGACGGAAAGGAGGGGTAAAAAAGAGCTGGAGAAATGTAGAGGATAAGAGGGAATGGAGTGTGTGGGCTGGGCTCTGGTTTGGTAAGATGAAGGTACAGTGTGGGCTATGGTGGGGGGAGGTGGGGGTGGATAATTAGGAGAGAAGAGAGAAATAGAGGTGCTGGAGGACGAGAGCGTAGAGGGGGTGGGGGGGGGGGGTCTCTGAGGACTCAAGACAACGTGGGAGCCAGCTTTGGCACCTGCCTTACTGCGTCTTCCTGCTCCTGTGAAGAGCAAAGCTGCTGCAGCAGAGCATCTCCCCACCATTGACCTGCGACACAGCAGACAAAGCAGCTAAACACATTAGTAAGCACAGTCCTAGTTCCAGCCAGGTCGATAGTCTCTACCACATCTATATTCCCAGACACATCTATATATATAGTCCCAGACACATCTACATCTATAGTCCCAGACACATCTACATCTATAGTCCCAGACACATCTAAATCTATAGTCTCATACACATCTACATATATAGTCCCAGACACATCTACATCTATAGTCCCAGACACATCTACATCTATAGTCCCAGACACATCTACATATATAGTCTCATACACATCTACATCTATAGTCCCAGACACATCTACATCTATAGTCCCAGACACATCTACATATATAGTCTCATACACATCTACATATATAGTCCCAGACACATCTACATCTATAGTCCCAGACACATCTACATCTATAGTCTCATACACATCTACATATATAGTCCCAGACACATCTACATCTATAGTCCCAGACACATCTACATCTATAGTCCCAGACACATCTACATATATAGTCCCAGACACACATACATCTATAGTCTCATACACATCTACATCTATAGTCCCAGACACACATACATCTATAGTCTCAGACACATCTACATCTATAGTCCCAGACACATCTACATCTATAGTCTCAGACACATCTACATCTATAGTCCCAGCCACATCTACATCTATAGTCTCAGACACATCTACATCTATAGTCTCAGACACATCTACATCTATAGTCCCAGACACATCTATATATATAGTTCCAGACACATCGACATCTATAGTCCCAGTCACATCTACATCTATAGTCCCAGACACATCTACATCTATAGTCTCAGACACATCTACATCTATAGTCCCAGACACATCGACATCTATAGTCCCAGACACATCTAGATCTATATTTTCAGACACATTTACAGTCTCAGACACATCCACAGTCTCAGCCACATTTACATCTCTAGTCCCAGACATACATACATCTATAGTCTCAGACACATCTACATCTATAGTCTCAGACACATCTACATCTATAGTCTCAGACACATCTACATCTATAGTCCCAGACACATCTACATCTATAGTCCCAGTCACATCTACACCTATAGTCCCAGACACATCTAGATATATATTTTCAGACACATTTACAGTCTCAGACACATCCACAGTCTCAGCCACATCCCTAGCAACACTCCCTCGTCAACTCACCCTCGACCACTCACAGGCGGAGTGGGCGAGGGTGAGATGGAAAATGTATTTCTCAGAAGACCACCCTGGTATGATGGCTTCAGGGAATGGGTTCGAGAGTTGGAGAGACTGAAGATGTTTCCTTTCAGCTTTGCACCTGTAGAGAACCCCCACACCATCTACCCCCTTCCCAAAATATTTTGGTTCATATATTTTCTCTGATTCATCAGTGTGTTCAGGTATATAAAGATGCGTGTTTCTCCAGTGATCCTCCGATAGACTGGGCTGACTGATCTTAGGTCAGTTCTGCTAATTCGACGCACTGTGTATTTCCTCCCTGCCTCTCCTTTTCTCATTTCATTTCTCTTACTTTCTCCCTCACGCCTACACACACCCAAACACCTTCGTTCACGCTTTCTCTCGGGTCCTGGCGCTTTCTTCCACGCTGGTTCACACAGTTTCTCCAGTATCTCCCTTTTGTTACATTCCAGGCGTTTAGCAGGTGCTCTTATGCAGAGTGACTTACAGTTAGTACGTTCACCTTAAGAAAGCTCAGTGTGACAACCACACAAACCATTTACAGGAAGAACATTTTACTCAATTAAGTAGCTGCCAGCAGTCAGTGGTGGATGGAAAGAAAATCTACAATAAGTAAAAACCGTTTGCTCACAAAAGGAAGTAATCCTTAGTTTACAGTTTACAGAAGGCAGGCTTTCTGAAAACAGGAAGGGCATCTACTCTCCGATGAAGGAGTGATTTGCTTTGTGTGTGAGGTCGCGTGAACCGACAGTAGTGTATCACGACCGGACCCTGAACTGACTTCCAGGTTGTTTGCCCTCTTGGAGGACAAGGTTGAGTTGTTGACTGTGAATTAGAGGAATAAACCGGCCTTTCTCTGAAAGAAGAGCAGCTCTGTCTTGTCCAGGTTGAGACTTATGTGGTGGTGAACGAGGATTTAAACCAACGCTCAATCAATCCGTGCTCACTCGTTCTTCCAATCTCTCCCCCTTCTTCACACCTACCTCTCTTCCTCCCTCCCTAACCCCTTCTCTCCCTCCCACCCTTCCTCCCTCCATCCATCCGTTTCTGTGCAGGGTGCACGTTAGACGAACCGACAAGGTGGGAACTGAGGCTGCATTCCATCCAATAGAAGAGTACATGCAGCACGTGGAGGAGCAGTTCCAGGTCATGGCCCGGCGGGTCCACGTGGACCAGAAACGTGTTTACCTGGCAACAGATGATCCCTCACTGCTGCAAGAGGCTAAGACCAAGTAATGAATCATTTCATATTGTAATTCCCAATTCTAAAGACAAAACGAAAATCGCAGACATTTCAGACATATTCAACTTTTGATGGCTACTGTTTTGGACACAAATGTGTGTGTTTTTGACATTGTTGGAGTGTTTCTGTTTCTGTGTAAAAGTCCATATCTTAAGTGATTTGTGTTCTACAGGTATCCTGACTACGAGTTCATCAGTGATAACTCCATCTCCTGGTCCGCTGGTCTGCACAACCGCTACACTGAGAATTCTCTGAGGGGAGTGATTCTGGACATACACTTCCTGTCCCAAACTGACTTCCTGGTCTGCACCTTCTCTTCACAGGTACGAGTGCAATTTATGACAAAAACAGAAATGTACAGTACATCATCATGTTGTTACTTATTTAAATAGTCAGCTTATATTGTCAATGTCATGTTAATGTCATGCTAAAACATGAAAATGAAACGCTTGTTTTAGGTGCAAAAACATAACTAGAAAATACAAACAATAATTTGGTATTTCATGTCTGATGTTTTATGTGGACCTCAGCAAGGAAACCACCCACTGCTACAATGTACACTGAGGATGCAACAAAATAAATTACATAAACACATTACTCTAACAAAACCCATATCAGGATTGTTCACACTTCCTGGTCACGTGACCCGTTTCCTATATCTGCTGTGTGTTTCCTGTGTATCTTCTTCCTGGTTCCAGGTGTGTCGCGTGGCCTATGAGATCATGCAGACGTTGCACGCGGACGCCTCCTCTTCCTTCCACTCGCTGGACGACATCTACTACTTCGGCGGCCAGAACGCCCACAACCAAATAGCCATCTACCCCCACCAGTCGCGCGGCCCTGAGGACATACCCCTGGAGCCCGGCGATGTCATCGGCGTGGCCGGGAACCACTGGAACGGCTACTCCAAGGGGGTCAACCGTAAAATGGGGCGCACAGGACTCTACCCTTCCTACAAAGTGAGGGAGAAGGTGGAGACCGTGAAGTACCCCACCTACCCAGAGGCGGACAGGCTGCTCTCAAACTCGCAACGAAAGTAGGGACCAAAACATAAGGATCAAATAGAAAGATAAAGACTCTTCAGTTAGAGAACCGGGATGAAGAGATGGTAGTGGGTAGACTGCAATGGCAGACTGTGTGTGTGTGTGTGTGTGTGTGTAAAGCATTTACATGTTTGTGTGTGACCGTGTATTCTGATGAGCCAAATCATTATGTCTAATATGCTATTGGTCCTTCGCGTGTCGTCAAATTGGCGCAGGCCCGCAAAAACCGCGCCAACTTGACAGGGAATAGACCCTACAAAAAGGTGTCCTGTGGTATCAAAGTCCTGTAAGTTGCGAGGTGGAGCCATCCTGGACTGGACTTGATAGAGCAGCACATCCAACAGACGCTCGATCGGATTGAGATTATAGAGGTTTTCTCAGGATCCTGAGATTTTAGAGGTCAGGATCCTGAACTATGAACTATGAACCATGCTCCCTAAACCATTCCCGAACGTGTGCAGTGTGGCAGGGCTCATTTTCCTGCTGAAAATGGCAAATGCCATCATGGAACTTCCCGGTCTGCAACAATGTTGTGGTAGGTGTCTAATTAATGTCCAGATGATTGGCCGGACCCAGGGTTTCCCAGCAGAACATCGACCACAGCATCACAATCCCTCCACGGGCTTGTCTACTTCCCACCGTGCATCCTGGTGCTATCGCTTCCCCCGGTAGACGACGCACGTACAAGGTCGTCCGTGTAATGTACCAGAAGACGGGATGCATCGGACCAGGTGACCGTCTTCCACTGCTCCGTGACAAATTCCTCCCATACTTTACCTTCTGACGGTTCGGCCAGACGGAGCAGCCTTCGTTGCCTTTGCACATCGATGAGCCCTGGGCACCCTGAACCCTGTCATCGGTTTTTGGTTTGCCCCAACTTCCGACTCACCGGTGCTGACCGGGAGCACCACACAAGCATTGTCATTTCAGAAATACTCTGACCCAGTCGTCTGGCCATTAATATGTGGCCTTTGTCAAAGTCACTCAGGTCTTTACTCGGGCCACTTCCCCTGCATCCAACACTTCCATCTCGGCAACATTGACCTTGACATGTGCCCTTGATGTGAGTTGATTATAGTTATTTCTTCACCCGTAAGTGGTCATAATGTTTTGACTCATCAGTGTATGTTTGTGTATATGTGTGTGTGTGTGTGGGTCTGTAAGTTAAGGAAACTGCACTTACGTTTCTCCGTCCCCGTGCACACAGGTGGATTACGTAGAGTAGAGACAAGAAGAGACATTGAGTTGGAGTGGACTTGAAAACAATTAAAAGCCTGTAGCCAACTACACTTGCTCTCTCCGAGGCAGACTGGACATGGAGTTGACCAATTGGATTAAACCTGGGGTCGATTGATGAAAAACTATTAAAAAACTGGAAAACAACTATTATAAACTGGCCAGCAGACTTTCATCTTTATTTATCTGTTTAGGTTGTTTTAATTGTGTTCTTGCCTTATTTAATTTATGTACTGTATATTGTATTTTGCCATATTTGCTCACTGCATTCCTTCCCTCTGATTCCGCTCCAATAGGGCTGTCCTTCATCATCCTCATCTGCAATTGCTAATATGCTTTAAAAAAAGGGATTATTAGTCTTCTATTTTTGTGCCAATTTGCTGTGTGTGTGTGTGTGTGTGTGTATGCCCAATGCTGTTTGGGTGTGAGCGCGTGTGTGTGTGAGCGCGTGTGTGTGTGAGCGCGTGTGTGTGTGTGTGAGCGCGTGTGTGTGTGTGTGAGCGCGTGTGTGTGTGTGTGTGAGCGCGTGTGTGTGTGAGCGCGTGTGTGTGTGTGAGCGCGCGTGTGTGTGTGTGTGTGAGCGCGTGTGTGTGTGTGTGTGTGTGTGCACGCGTGTGTGTGTGTGAGCGCGTGTGTGTGTGTGTCTGAGCGCGTGTGTGAGCGCGCGTGTGTCTGAGCGCGTGTGTGTGTGCACGCGTGCTTTTCAGAGATACAATGTGGTACCCGTGATCTGTGAGTGACATCCTTATTCCGGAATAGCGCTGTCCAATTAGACTAGTGGGGACTTGCGGACCGGACCATCAGCAGGGGCCCTCACTAGAACAAACCATCAACGGGGATGACGGAGAACATTGAGGATCTGCGTATGTTGAACAGATCTACGGTGACTTGATAGAGAACCATAGGGTTCACAGAACGCAGAACTCTAGACTCACCAAACACAACACCCGGCTAAGGTCTTTTTGACTTGTATACATCAGTTCTGTCTACCCGTTTGTTGTCGTTTTTCTGTTTTGCTTTTGACATTACGACAAATTAGGGGAAGAAAATCGAATGCCTTTTGAAAAAATTGACCAAGCTATGTCATACGAGGTTCGTTGTAGGTTGTGGCCATTTCTTTCCCCCTTGCTTATGTTTCAGGAGCGTTGTCTTTCATAACTATGACTAATTAAACTTGACAAACCAAGTGACACGTGTCTTATCCTACTAACTTGAACTACATTACCTTAGAGAAATGTACAAGTTATTCCCACTCTACATTCAAACTGCTCTGCAATGTGGTCGTGAATGACGGGATGGTTTTTATTGTGAAGCTATCCAGAATGTCAATGTCCACAAGTTAGTTAGGAAATGTAAGCGATAACTGTCAGCCTGACACCAACAAGATGGCCGACAGGAGTACACCATAAGGGTTTAAAGGACTCCATTTGTATACATAAATCACATATCACGATGATGTATGTGATATCTGTTTCTTTGGTGATATGAACATCATGTGTGTAACTCTTCAAGACTGAATTATTTTTTGCACCCTTGAAGACAAAATATTCACAGAATTGTGGTAAGAAATTGCTGATTTCTGAAGACTCAATAATTGCGATATTTCATCTCTAAATGTGGAAATGCAAAGCTGATCAGTTTATTTCAAACAGTTGTAAGTTAGGTTATGTGCTTCACGGTATTTTCTGAACCTTTCAGAAAAAGTTTCTGAGATGCCCAGAAAAAGTTACAAATAAATGTAAGAATTCAAACGTTGTTCCAGCCATGTAAAGTGTTAGTTAGATGGTATGCGTTTTGACACAAAGATCAATTGTGTTAGTTAATTTGGCTCTGGTCTTGATACTGTCATGTAGGGTTGTCCGTTCTGGCAAAGGAGCTACAGCTGTTCTACAACAAACGGCACACGTACCTTATTACTGCATCCTCCAAGCTAGCATTAATATGAAGACCTCTTGGTCGTGGGTTGATGAGATATTGATTTCTTGCATTATATATGTATGTGAATATAATAAAATAACGTACCGCCAGAGGACCACACAGTACATTCTCAGATTCCTTAACAAATTCCTGGCAAAGCACTGTGTTTTTATAGGGCCGTGACAACAAGTGAAGGCTATCCTCACACACCCACAACATGCATGTGCATTTAAAGACAGATCAAACACCTTATGCTACGCGAGAATACAGACGTACACAACATATCTGACACTCAAACACTAACAGACACAATCTAGGTGAATACTTTAAGTAGTTATTTCATAGTATTTTAAGTGTGTATCATTGTTCTGGTAAATTAATGATATGTCTATGAAATGTGTGTTTTTTGTTAATTGTTTTGTATTCAGTGGTCTCTAGGAAGAACAGCGGCTGTGGTGGCAAGAGCTTGTGGAGATAGCTGGAGAAAAATGTTATCTGTAAGATACTGCTGTTTTGGGTGACTTTGTTAGCATAACTTATCACGCGTATTGGGCGAACAAGGCAACTGTAAACTTGCGGTTCCCCATGAATAATAAGCGCCCTACCTGAGGATTTATGGTGATAGATAGACTCAGTACACGGGTGCATTTTGGCAGTGCAAAGTTTTGTATTCCATATATCTATCCGGAGGTTTAGAATTTACTGACATTTGGTCAAAACTGTCTGAGACATTATAACGTACTATATGAATGGAGACAAAGAGGTGGACTTGGCTTGGGGTTGAAAATAATTAAGCCAACTGCCTGGACCACATGAATAAACATATAAGAGACATGTGAATGTCAACTGACAGACACTTTATCCAGAGCGAGAATTTAATCCTCCAACCTCGGAATTATTTTCTCAATATTATTTCACAATGTCTTCAACGTTGATCTCTTTTCAAAATGTAATATTTTAAAACATTACTTTAGTGGTGGAGACACGATCCGGGTGTACGAGGGAGAAAATAGTTTCTTTCAGCTTTTTGCCCGTCTGACAAAGCTTCTGACCAATTTATCCCGGGCTGACAACTAGAGACCGACGGACTATCCACTTATTTTAAGCCATGAGCACGTGATCACTTGTACCGGGTGAAATCTGCCTCGTGGGCTTTCCAAACGCACAAGTCGACCGCTGGGCAGTTAATTAAAACATGATTGACGCTGTCACCGCGTCCCGTAACAGTAATTTAAGGGCGACATTAGTTCAGATAATTATTCCGTTAATTGGCCTGTGATCCCCAGCGGAGACACATTCAGGTCCGATTCGCTTCTCTGTTTGCTTTTGTATTAATTGGTAAACCATTTTGAGTTTATGCACAGGTTTTAGGAAATCCAATTTGCCACCTGAAAAGTTAGACCAGATAAAGCGGCAGTCCGTTCATTGTCGTGATAGCCAGAGAGCATCTGGTCGTCATGGCGGCGGCATGTTTTTCTCTCTTCCCTCGCCCACTTGTCTTTGTCCCCTGATCAGTGATCGGTATAACACTGTAAATGTCACTGTTTCATCCAAGCTCAATATTGTTGTCATAACCTCCTCCTTCCTCAATGAGTTTGACATCTTGGCAGGCTTACTTCCTGATGTTGGCTCATCACGTATATTATTGGGTGGCTGTAACCCAATTGCATGCTCTGCCTTGAATTGGTTGCTTTCCACCATCCTTCTTGACCCGTTTCCACGTCTTCCCTCCCTTTTCTCCAGTCCGCTCACACCCAAGGAAGGCAATGAAAGTGCCTCACTAATTGATTCCTCCACTTCTACCCTGATTCAAAAGTGCAATCACAACCGTTTCGCTCTCCATCTTCCTACACTCTCCTCTTATGAAATGGGCAGCTCTTTATCAGATGCTGCTACAGCGAACGGGTAAGCCTCATTGTTGCATGTGTTCTGAAACGCAAAATGCAGAGCAAATGCCTACAACCTGCTTACAAATGCTTCGTTCTGCAAGCCGGCTGTGCACTACGAAGGAGGTTTTTAACATCACTGCATGCTATTTTTATATATATACGCACAAAGTGCTACTCTATTATATTCTCAATTATGTCTTGTCTTCCCCTTTCACCTTCCAATCCAGCAACTCTGACTTCCGAAATCCATGCATGAAAACTTGTGTCTGGAAGCTGTTTTTGTATGACCAAGAAAAGACGTATATATGCCACAAGCTGAGCACCCGTCGCTGGACTGGTTCTTGTAGGGATGCCAGAGACGGTTCATCTGGTTTAGCGTATGAGATCAGAGGACATTAATTATCGAAGGGCTGTCGATGCCGAAATGCTCAGAACGTGAGTTGGCAGTCGTCAAAGTTGCCGTGAAACATTCCGTGAGGAAAGTGATGGTGCTGAAAGCTGTGTCTCAGTGTCCGGCCACCTCCTTATAGAATGTGTTCACAATAAATCAGATAAGGGCGTACAATTGGCTCTACTCATCGCTCTCCAGTCACGGGATCATTTGACAGCCACCTATTTGTTCATCCCGTCCTTAGTATCTATGGCAACTAGCTTGTTCTGTTGGCGCCATTGATTCGTTTACTTTTCTATCCTGTTTTGTCATCTCCCCTCGGCCGCTGCACATTCAGTTTCTCACTATGACTACGAGATGCTTTAGATTTTACGTACTTGTGCCCCCCCTCTCTCAATGTCTACACTCCCACTTTCAACCTTAGGCCAGGGTCCTTCACAAAGCTACTTCTTCGAGATCATTTTATCATGCGGTTGTCCCATCAAGCCATTTCGTGACACCCGTGTTTTTTCACCTAAGGGGACTCCAATGTGAGTTTCATGATGAACCTATAGCTCTAATCGTGTACCGTGTTTTTAAAGGTGTTGTTCCGCTCCAACGGACCCTCCTCCCCAGGGTTCCACGGTGCTGTAGTGATGGCCATTAGCGTGTGGCTACAGCGTACAGGAGATAACAGGTGATTAAGTGTCCCTGCATTCTGCCATAGCCAAAGAGAAATGGCTTTGAGCTTCTTATCTCTCCGGCTTCACCATGCTCCACGCAGTTTTACATTAGGCTGCCCTGTCATTCTTCCGACTCTGAATTTGATAAAACCCCGGGAAAGGAAAGCCAAAATGCGAAAATGAAGAATGCGCTCATAAGCAGAGAGAAATTGAGCTTCTTCAGTAGGAAATACTATCGACAGGTCTGTAAAGACAAGTCATTCAGCGTGGCTAATTTCATATGCAACGGTCCTGTGTTCAAACATCTCCCTGAATATTTTCTTCTACTTTGAACATTTGCCTGGAGCATGTGCACATTGACACTATTGCGTTGGTTACATTATGCTGGACTAGTTCAGTCGAACCCAGTTAAAATATTCACGGAACAAAACCAAAGGCCAAATCCTTAATCGACAGACTGAACAAGAAATTATTTTATAAAAGCAGTAATGTCTCAGTCTAATAAATTCTCATTAAAATCAATTGAAATTTCTTGCTTCTAGGCTTCCCAGGGGGACAAATAACGAATGTGAAAATGTGGTGTAGTGCCGTGTTTCATACTTTATTCTGTAATGGACGAACCAACATGCTAATACAGTATGTGATTTCTCCTCGGCAGTTACGCGGTGACGTGGGAAAAGTGGCCCTTCACAGTATTCTGTTTGGTCCCTTGCCTGTTATTGTGTGAGCCAGTGACGGGACAGTGAGCATGTAGCCTAGTGGAGAGACAGTGGGCAGGTAGTGGAGAGACAGTGAGCAGGTCGTGGAGAGACAGTGGGCAGGTAGTGGAGAGACAGTGGGCAGGTAGTGGAGAGACAGTGTGCAGGTAGTGGAGAGACAGTGAGCAGGTAGTGGAGAGACAGTGGGCAGGTAGTGGAGAGACAGTGGGCAGGTAGTGGAGAGACAGTGGGCAGGTAGTGGAGAGACAGTGGGCAGGTAGTGGAGAGACAGTGGGCAGGTAGTGGAGAGACAGTGGGCAGGTAGTGGAGAGACAGTGAGCAGGTCGTGGAGAGACAGTGGGCAGGTAGTGGAGAGACAGTGGGCAGGTAGTGGAGAGACAGTGGGCAGGTAGTGGAGAGACAGTGGGCAGGTAGTGGAGAGACAGTGTGCAGGTAGTGGAGAGACAGTGTGCAGGTAGTGGAGAGACAGTGGGCAGGTAGTGGAGAGACAGTGGGCAGGTAGTGGAGAGACAGTGGGCAGGTAGTGGAGAGACAGTGTCATGTCATCTGACTTAGTGTCGTTTCTGTCTTTCTGAAAATAGAATAATTAATGGCATTGGGAAAAAAAGTATTAACAGTATTGAATCCTGCTGATTGGCTAAAAGAATGTAGGTCATTTTTTTACATTGCTATTCATTTTTCTTTCATTTGGTGTTTTTCTTGCTATCATCTTATTAGCTCTCTCGCGGTCCCTCTTGCTCCCCCGTTTTGTGCTTCTCTCCCCATCTCTTTCTCCACTCTCCCCCATTTGTTCCTCCTCTCTCCCCCATTCATCTCCCCCATTCCTTCCCTCTCTCTCCTCCATTCCATGTCCCTCTTAACCCCATCCCTTCCCTCTCTCTTCTACATTCCTTCCCTCCCCCATTCGTCACCTCTCTCTCTCCCCCTCTATCTGCTGACTCCCCCGTCTTCCTCTCTGGCCCCCGTCTCTTTGATCCTGATGAGTAAGCAGAAAATAAGTGTGCCCATGTAATTAACTGTGTTGCTAGAAGGTTAATAAGTTCCCCTCTCTCTCTCCTCAACTCCTTGCTCTACTTCTGGTTCTCTCTCCCCGGTCTCCCTGCCTATTGGCAGAATATAGGCATTGTGTTGTGTCTTACATTACAGAGTGTGTTGCCTTTGGCTAGGGGAAAGGCTAAAGACACGGAGAGCAGATTGACTGAGCGACTGCTGCAGTGTCTTCTCCACAACAAAATCAAGGACAGGGAGGATCATTACGCGTCTTTTATTCAAGTTTCTTATCTGCGTAGCCTAACTCAATCTTTTGTGTTTTTGATTATGTCTCTTATACTTAGATCGACCTGGCGAGAGGTTGTCAGGGCCACCTTCCCCATCCCCAAGCTGTGTGTGAGACGGTTAAACAGTGAAAGCCGTTTATCTGGGGGCCAGACGTTGTGTTCGTTCACATTTGACATCACAGATTGGACGGTGGCAAATCAGCTGCATCAGGCACGAGCACACACTACAGCCAGCATGAGAAAACATATTTCGAAATACACTCAACGTTTATGTCTGGTACTGCATTAAAAATCCAGCTCAAAAGGGAACACTTATTTGGCCCTCAATCCTGCACTTTAGATTTGTAATGATACAGTGACTGCAATGCTGAAGTGCAAACGGTCTGCTTTAGTTGGGGTATTTCCATCTATATCGAATGAACACTTTTGAAATAGCCACACATGTTGTGCATAATACTGATTTTAGGATCCAAACGTGTTCAGACAAACAGCTTCACAGCTGTTCCCAATTAGGCAATTATGTTTGCATTGTTTGCTCGCGCACAAGAGGGTTTTCTATATCCGGTCTTGATTACAGGATTCACATTGGACTCTGTTGCCGGTTGAGATGTTCATTATGAGAGCGATCAATTCTTTTTACAGCTTATTTTGTTTCTCCTAGAAAATGTGTTCTCCTGACAATTGAACCGTAGATATTTTTCTCTGGCAGACTTATGTGTGTGTGTGATTTGGTGAAAGAATATACGAGGCAGCTGTACGATTAAACGAGCTGTTGGATGGCTGCTTACAGCTGCGTCTTCCTCGTGATTACGGCCACGTCCACAACTGACTCTAATCTGCCTACTCACTATAGAACTTATTAATATTTCATAAAAAAACGTCTTACCAATTATTATTTTAACAGAAATGGATATTGGGGGATAAAGCATGCATATCAAGGAGCAATACTTAAATGAGCTTCCTGTAAGTTTATTGTGTGCCGCAAAAAAAATGAAGTGCCAAAAAATATAAATGTATGCTTCACATGACTCCCCTTCCTGGCGCTTCTAGTGTTAAGGCTGATATAAATAATTAACCTATAATTGAACCTTGTGGCACACCTGACCTGGTATGTCATAACTCTATGGAATCTGAGTGACAGCATTAAAACTGGGTACCGTTTGACAGGATGTGCACACACCACTCTAGATGCATCTAGGATTCAGCTCACGTACAGCATGGTCCACAGTATCTAATGCCTTTGACAACCGCCTATTACAGTCAATGACTACTGCAACACAACGTCCAGTATTCAATCTAAAGCAGAGTGACGACCATTTAAAGTATTTCATGTTGCTTTTAAATTGCTGTCACTTGATCTGAAGCCTGATTGCTTACCACTCAAAATCGTGCTTGGTGTTTCTTGATTTGAGACCCCAATGCTCTTTCTGAATCTAACAATTTAAATATGGGTAGAAAGTTATTGAGTGAAGTGGATTCATCTTCTTTCAATAAAGGTAGGATAAATGTTAATTTCTGAAATGTCATTAAAGCCTAGAGGTGAGGTTAATGGAAAAGCAATAACATCTAACAAAAGCTGATTAGGGAGTTGACTTTCTGTTTTACAACTTGGCAGAATTTTTGATGGACCATTGAGATTATTAGTAGGTACTACTATTTAAAGAAAGTGGACGAGATGAGGTGAGGCCCCTAATGATGGAGACAGATTATGGGAATAATACCACTAACAGGACCTGGAGGGAGATCCACCCTCCTCCACCCTCCTCTGCCCTCTTTTTCCTCCTCCCTCTCTCTCAGCTATCTCCCTCCAGCTCCTGTTGGTAGTATTATAACATACTCCGTCTCCACAAACCTATGGGGCCTCACCTCATCTCGCCCACTACAGATTATGTCAATAGTAGTACCAACAGGAGCTGGAGGGAAATCCCTCCTCCCCTCCCCTCCGCCCTTCTCCTACCTCTTTTTCCTCCGCCCTCGCCCTCAGCCATCTCCCTCCAGCTCCTGTTGGTAGTATTATTCCCGTAATCTGTCTCCACCTCCTCTTCTCCGCCCTCCTCTTCCACCCTACTCCTTCCATCTCAGCCATCTCCTTCCAGCTCCTCTAGGTAGTATTATTCCCATAATCTGTCTACACAATCCTATGTGAAGAGAGTGGGATACACAGTGAAAACAAGCAGACATTTTTTATGAGTGGTCTTCTGGTGTAAATGTACTCCCGATCATCATTTGCGATAGGCAAAATGACATTTTAATATGTAGTCCTCTATGGATCCTTGTTCTCTATGTAATGCTGGTCTACATGGTTATTGTGTTGCCCCACATGCTAACGTTAGTTGTTTGAGTGTGTGCCTGGACATACAGGAGTAGCTTGCTAGCTAGTGCACTAACATGCTAATGTTAGTTGTTTGAGTGTGAGCCTACATATACAGGAGTAGCTAGCTATAGCGCGATAAGATGCTAACGTTAGTTGTTTGAGTCTGAGCCTAAACATACAGCAGGTGCTAACTGGCGCGCTAGCATTAGATGTTTTGAGTGGTAACTGCCCAGAGGCTTTTCTTTACAAAGATTTGTGTAGCTGAGCTACCTAGAAGAGTGCAATATTAATAATCATATAGATACTAACAGATAAGAGTAAAATCTAACCAGTGATGGAGCCTACACGTACAAAAGTAGCTAGCTAGCTATTTCCCATCCTGCTAACATTGTAATATTCGTGAGGAACTGCAACACACTATAGAGGTTATAAAATGCCACATTTAAATTCAGTTCGATCATGTCAATGCAGCAAGTACAGAGAAATTTGAGAGGAAAACCTGATAAAGTCTGCAAGAGATCTTGGACTGCAGAGTAGATTGATCTTCTAGCGGGTCAATGACCCCAAGCACACAGCTTAAGCCCCACAAGAATGGCTTGAAAACAACTGGGTAAATGTCCAGGAGTGACCCAGTCAAAGTCTGAACATATACAATTTAGAATATGTGTATAGCATTGAAAATTGCAGTACACCAAAGGTCCCCATCCAACCTTACTGAGCTTGGGCATTTGTGCAGAGAAGAATAGGATAATATTTATGTGTTTAGATGTGCAAAGCTTATAGAGATTTACAGATTTAGAAAACTTATGCAAAACATTATTTTCTGTTTAGTATTTCATTTAGATCAATACGTTTAATTTTTTTACTTTGACAATGTCTAGCTTTGTTGTGTTGAGCACTGGCTCAAAAAAAGCTCAAGATTTAATACATTTTAATGTATGTTTACTTTTGAGATGTACGGAATCTGAATTAACTTTTAACCCTGCGTCTACCGATAAAATGTAATAATCACTATAATACAAAACAAGTGGCTAAATCTAAATGGCAGATAGTAGGCCAGGACAACAAACGTGTTTGCTAGTGTGAAAGGTTTAGGGGGCTTGATGCCTCGAACCATAGTGTGTGAAGAGAGTACCTTTCAACAGAGTGATGTGCAGAGTTGTATGTTGGCAGGCTGACTGGCACCTCTGTTATATCTCCATTCAAGGTGTCAAACATGCTTCTCCCCACCCTTGTCATTTCCCAGTACTTTCTATGTTGAATATGTTTTGTACGCAATTCAGTAAATTGCTGAGATTCCACACAAAGCCCACACAAATCCTAGTAAAAATCCTCAGGCCAAAAGCTGTTGTTTTTTTGCAGCCAGAACACTATCTTTGTGGGATAGAACAATAAGATATCATCTAATTTAAGAGTGTGGTGTAGCTAGTTTATTCCAATTCAAAGACACTGGCTTGCTAGCCAACCTAATTTGGATACCGGTAATTATGTTTTCATGTAAACTCCTACAAATGAGCTCTTCCCCGAACAACCAAGGGGAGCTCTTCCCCGAAAAACCAAGGGGAGCTCTTCCCCGAACAACCAAGGGGAGCTCTTCCCCGAACAACCAAGGGGAGCTCTTCCCCGAACAACCAAGGGGAGCTCTTCCCCGAACAACCAAGGGGAGCTCTTCCCCGAACAACCAAGGGGAGCTCTTCCCCGAACAACCAAGGGGAGCTCTTCCCCGAACAACCAAGGGGAGCTCTTCCCCGAACAACCAAGGGGAGCTCTTCCCCGAACAACCAAGGGGAGCTCTTCCCCCAACAACCAAGGGGAGCTCTTCCCCAAACAACCAACCAGAGCCTTTCACCAACCCACCACAATGCCATGAACTTAACTTCCAAACATCTTTGCTACATAGGTTGTATTCAGCAGGCAGTATTCTAAAGGAAATCTAAACATATTCAATGAATATTGTTTGGGTTTGTTTGCTGTGCCTCCAGAATAAGTTCAACCGTCACTTAGCTGTACTGCAAGTGACAGTTACAGCCAAATGGTGATGGGTAGACTATATCCACTAATTGGCTGGCTCTATTCTTAGTCATGCCCTACCAGGCCAGTAATAGTGTATTTTACACTGCCCTTTGGCTTTTCCCCATCTGCGGGACAATCCTTTGGTGAACTTTTGGTGTCAAAAAACGTTTCTACAGTACATGAAAAAGAAGAGGTTTTTCCCGATATGGGCATCTGTAGGATTTGCTAGCTACAGCACATTCCCAGTGAGTGGAACCAGCCCATGGTGGAGGGTCTGACCGGGCTCCAACTGTAGACCACAGTCAACACACCAAAGTGGCAAGATCAATATTCCTGAGAGTACCCGCCAAAGCCTCCTATGAAATGGAGCATAAACAGATTGTATCTGCTGACACGCACACACACACATCTATATACCCACTGATGGTAGACATCCAGGGAAGATCTATTCAACATCAGAGATAAATGAAGAGAACGCACAGTGAATAATTTACGCCCAACCAAAATAAGAATCAAAAAGCAGTTCCCGCTCACAAGCCCAGATAGATGAGTCCCCTGGTGTCCCAGCAGGGCACAAAGCTCCGGGGAAGCAGCGGGGAAGGATGGGGGAGGTCGAAAGAGCCGGGTGTAGGGGTGAATCTCAATTGTTTGTCCTTGATTCCTTTCACCCTCTTTTTTGTAAACACTCGCTAATCAAACCATGTAATGGTAAGTCAATTGTATTGTTCCTCGTATTGACATTACAATACCTTCACCGGCGCTATGTATACGCATTAGATTCCATTTTAATTCATTTTTCATTATTTATGAATACATTTTAGAGTACAATACAGCTTTAAGGCATCTTGTATACAGATGCAAGCCAGCGAAACCAATTATTTATCCCAAATAGACAAAATAAAATAGTCTATATCAATATTGAATTCAATTGAATTGAATTTGCCAGAATTTAGAAAAAGGTTCTTCAAATGTGCCAATCAGGAGTAGGAGATAAGAACATTTAGGTAGCCAATGTTCCCCAAAGCACGGTAAAGTTTATTATAAAAAAATGAGAGAATGTAGCACAACTGTAAATATGCCTAGAACAGGCTGTCTTCAAAAACTGTCCGTCCAAACTAGAATGACACGAGTCAGGGAGTCCACTAAGCAGCCGATGACTAGTCACAGCCTGTCACAATAGTAGATGATCACGTTTTAAGCTCCATCGTATTCTATCAGTTCTCATCATACAAGATAACAACACTGTATGTTTATATAATTATGTGTGACATTTGCTTCATACCTTAAAAACAAGCAAACTGTTGAAGAGATGCTGAATAGACAAGATAGTAGGAGCAGTTTGCTTTTTTAGCTAAGCGTTTTTAAATCAAATAAATGTTTAGTGCCAGTGGTGAAAAAATGCAGTCAATATTTTTACTTTTTTACTTTACTTCCCTACAGAGTGAAAAGTCATATATTGGTATCCCACGTCAATGTGTTCTGTTTGCAATATTTGTTTTGTTTGCAATTGTCTGCTGAAGTCAGCATAACACGGTGATAAGTGGCGTGACTTTTCAGAACTGGTCCCAGGTAAGATGGCAGACCTATTGGCACATCAGCTGAAGCTATAATTCATATCTCCCTTTATATCTATGGTGCCAACTCTCTCACTGGAATCTGCTGAGTCTGGGAAAAGGGTCTGACAACTGGGAGTTCAGCGGATTCTGCGGATTTGCCAGACACTGACCCGGGACGGTTGTCCACCACAATTAAATCATGGAGAGATCTATGGATATGTCTCCATTTGGCTAATCAATGACATAATGAATTCCACAAAGTACCAGTATGTCAGCCCTGAACCTCGTCTCCTCTGTCAGGGGATTTGGCCGTTGACGGACCTTTAAAGACAATGACCACAAACATACCTCAATCAACACGGAAATGGTTGCACAAACACAAAATCAATGTTATACAATGACCACATCAGTCTCCAGGCTTGCCTTTTTTTAATTTAAGCTTCTTTTAACCAGGCTGACTGAGAACAAAGTCTCCTTTGCAATGGCGACCTGGCCAAGATAATGTAAACAACGTGCAAGACAACATACATTTACACAATAAAAACCCAGAACAACAAGAGTGCAAATTGTAGTGGGACACAACAAGGCAATACAGGATCAAGAGACAATATAAAGGAAATACAGGATGAGGTCTAAGTAGGTCAGTTGAGCAGCATTGATATGGCAATGACAACTATATTAAATACAAAAGAGTTTCTATATACAGAGTGTAAATGTTTAAAGTGCATCTAGCTGGTAGGTCATTAGTGTGCACAAATAATATGACATTGGGTTTGGGAGGAAGAGCATTTGAGCATGTCTGAGCAAATAGAATGGTTCAAGAATGTAAACAGGTATGACAGCAGTGCAGGTGAGAAAGGGCATAGTTTAGAAGGCGTGGCTGAAAACCAGACGACATTTAACACGTACAGTGATTGGACAAGAGTTCCTACAGGAGTAGTTTGAAGGCAATGGGTGAGATAAGGGTTTTAAGTTTGAGGTTTTTTTGTAATTTGTTCCAGTCATTGGCGACAGAAAACTAGAAAGATTTGTGGCCAAATGTTGAGCAGGCTTTCAGGGTGATTAAGGCAATGTACATGCTTGAGCGTTGACTGTAGATGGGTAGAGCTATATTGACTAGGACTTTGCCAGCTGAGACTTGTAACTGAGTTGTAAATTGAAAAGCTGTGAATTGAAGATGGTGGTCCACGAGTACAAACACATACAGCTAGCAACAATGTCGAAATGTGGTCCAAGATCCTTCCAACAGTTTACGCCAACGTTGTAGGCATGCCAGTAACTAAGAAACCGATGTTTTTCTAAAAATACACTGCTCAGTGAAATGTCTGGTTTTTTAAAAGAAATATTCTGTTGAATAAAAATCACATTATGAACATACAGTACAGTACATTGGTTGTTTTTTTTGCACTCACTTTTGCTCAATTTTTGTCAAATGTGCCAGTACTACTAGTTAACTGTTACTGGTTGGCTGGCTGACTGACTGGCTGGCTGACTGACTGGCTGACACAGATGGATGGACAGTGGGATGTATGGGAACATAAATCGAAGTATGAATGCTACGTCTCCAGGGCAACAGTACAAATGTATGCATTAAAAAGTGTAGTGTCAGAAGACAGGAAGGATTATTGAATTGATGGAAGGTAAATTGTTTCATGGGAACACCAAACTCACCATAGACAATCAGCTACTAGCCAGAGTCATCTCACTCCTGTCATCAGACTGGTACTCCCGCAGTTGTCATGACAACTTCTTCACCTTTGTATTTCGACATGAAACAACTGATATTCAGCACTACGAACCTCCCATCAGACTCTACCCGACACAGAAAATGCCTCCCAAACTACACCCTAACCTCTCCGCGGGGCTCCCCTTTGAACAAGGGTCCATCTGATAACTTAATAGTGCACTTCTATCTAGCGAATGGGGCGCCATGTGACAGACAGCTTAAGTCCACTGAACCTCTTCATCTTCGGTAAGCACTGGGCCTTATCTAAGCTCTCCTTTCTTATTAAGGCACACCTCCCCCCCCCCTCTTTTCTGTCAGATAGATGGGAATAGGAGTGGACTGCTCCAGTAGGCTGTCACAGGGAGCTGTTAGCTCCAAGTGTTATCACCACCTGTGATGCTGTCATTCCCAGTGGCCCCCTCCCCCTCCGCCCCCTCTTACCATCGCACCAGCTCCCAGGTAAACACACAGGGTTTACCACACCACTGGCAATCATACATCATGTGACAGGTCCCATCCCCCACCCCTGCCCCCTCTTACCATCACATCAGCTCCCAGGTAAACACACAGAGTTTACCACACCACTGGCAATCATACATCATGTGACAGGTCCCCTCCCCCGGCTGTATGATTACATTGTTTGAGGGAGGGTCCACTCCGATGCCTCTCCGTCGCCCGGGAGACATAATCAGCACCGTCATAACGGGAGACGCCAGGGGCCGACCCTGGAAACCATGAGCCAAGATGTGGTCGCAGCCCGGGACAACGGCTAATCAATCCCTTCATCTGGCATTCCTTCCGTTCTCTCTCTCTCTTTATTGTCTCCTTTACCTGATCTCAGAGCCTCACAGTCCTGCCAGAACACCACTGGTTTCTGAATCCTGCAGTTTCACTTGTCAGGTCCTTCATTCCAGTGAAGTGGTTGACTGATTTCTCCATTTGGCCCCGCACGCACACGCACGCACGCACACACACACACACACACACACATACACATACACACACACCTCTGTATACAGCTATACACAAGTGCATGTGGTGTACACATCTGGCACACAAACACTTTAATAACTTCTTGTGTGTTTATGGTTTGTATTGGTTTTTGCATGGCTTATGAGAGTAGAGGGTAGATGCCAACCACAGCTGGCACTGCAACAGTTAGATTTACACTCAACTAGACATTGTAGGGATGCGCATTGTCATTTGAATTTTAAACATTTTGTTAATACTGAGTACTTGGAATAATTAATTTCAAAATAAATTGTCCTGAGAACGTGCTTCCTCTGAATACAATTAAAATGCCAATGTAGAATATAGAGCATGACATTTCGAATTAGTATTTAAAAATCAATCCTTCCATAGAGATTGGAAACTTGGACGGGTTTGGTCTCAACAATATGAGTGTTCTGTAGCTGAGTTTCGGGATATTTGAGAAAAATGTAAGATTTAAATGATACAGTGATGTCCAACAGTCATCCTTAATACATGCACATCACAGCAAATGTACTTTAAAAGGATTAGTTACTCATTGGTTCTTCAACAGTAACGAAACTGTTTACTTTAAACCCAGAATTCGGCCTTTGAATAACCCTTTTAAGTAGAGTTGCTTCCATTATTTCCCTTCCCCAATTTTGCCTCCCTTGTCACTTTCGCCAACATACTGACAAAAACTGATATCTATCATTCTATAGAGTTGACCTTCGAGAACACATCAAAGACTCAAGCATCATTTACATTCATTTATCAATAACCCTTGGAGGAAACAGATAAAAAAGTGAAACGTGTCATTTCTTCTAGAGGTGTCTGTAGTTAAGAACACATCGGTCTAATAGTAACGGTGCCCTACCTAGTCATCGCCCAGTTTCTGCTAACTTTTTATTTGCATGTTAGCTGTAACTTATCACAGGGTATTCAGCCAACAATGATTTCCGTGCCAGCATTCATTTGGAGGTGGCATCTTGGAGGTGTGGCTTTGAATATAGAACAAGGTAATGCCCTCTTAATGTGCCAACTCACCTACCACCCCCCCACCAGTATCTAACTTGCTGGAGTGATGGGCAGAAACAATGACCTGAGGACCTGTGCACAATTTATTTCTCCCGCTCACAGTTAACAGTCACACCAAACGTTATATCCTCGTCTCTGTGGCGTTTATCAGCGTCTCGCCGTGACCAATCACTGACATCTCCAGCCATCCGCAATTCCGGCGTCAGCTGCCAGCGGCGACATCGGTCGAATGTCTTCAGTAGCCAATGTAAAGCCGAGGAACGCACACGATGATAATGTCAACCGTACATTAATTTGTCCAAATTCACACCATTTCCAAAATGTCATTTGGAGACGGACCCTGATTCGGCCATATAGACCTGTGGGTTGATGCACTTTATACAGGCAAAAGACAACACACAAATACATACACACACACACACTTTCGTCTGACATTCCATAATTGATTCTACATGACCTGTTTCCATGGAAACTGTCCAGTATTAATGTTCTGTTGTTTCCACTGCCAATCGAGGAGCTAATTTGTAAAGAAATGAGCGCCTTGGAAGATAAAGAAAGCCAGGTTGGCAGCATTTGCATAATGAATGGCCGTGCCACGCTAGATCAGTCAGAAGCAAGTCACCGCTGATTGCTTTTGGAGGAATTTCTTGTCAGCGAGGGTTCAGTTACTACAGCATTCTGTGCCTATATCCGTTGCGCACCACTGTACCAAAATTGACGTATTTCCCAATTCGACCTCTAAAGCAAACGGAGACATTTGTATCCAACCCCAGGCAATTGGGATAACGAATGCTGTTGATTTGTTAGATTTGTTGTTGATACGGCTGTCTGTCTAGACACTAAGGTCACTACTGTGGCCCTGATAAACCCTCAGGGGATTCGTCACACTGTTCCCGTTAAGTGTGATCTATTCTCTGCCAAATAGCATTAGGGTCAAAGGTGTGGTGGAGGTCATACGCTGGGATACGCTTAATTCTGCAGTTTCTGTAATGGTAATGTTTCGAATATTAAATTGGTAATTTCCACTCAAAGTCAAGAATGTTTCATTTGTCAAATGCACCGGATGTCGTAGCTTTATATTACAATTAATGTCTTGTGACACGCCGTGTGACCTCAATGCAGTTATCGTTAATCTACGCAGGAATCATTACTATACTCAGTAATCATGAATCCACGCAGTAATCATGTATCTACGCACTAATCATTTATCTATGCAGTAATCATTTAAACCGCGATAAACAAAAATCTGTGGTTAATGCTGGGCTATTGTCAGTGTGACCTTTCTCTACGGCGCACCTCAAGTGTATTAATCAAGATCTACACGAGATACGGTGGCTATAAAGTCTACACACCCCTTTAGAAAAAGGAAATAATGTCAGAACTTTTCCCAGCTTTAATGTGACCTATAACGTGAAAAATTCTAAAGGTGTAAATTACCAAAGTTGATTAACCAAATTTCCTGGAGAGTAAAAAAACAAAGTTGATTAAATACAATTCTGTTCACGGCAATATTTACAGTATATGGTTTAAAATTGGTAGACTATTTCAGAAGCAGGTAGCCTATGAAATGCCTTGAAATATGAAGTAAAAAGTAGAAGACAGTAGAAATACGGTAACGCCAATGACGAAAAACATAAACCGTTTTCTGGTTCCACAAATAGCTTCTTACGTTCATATAAATGTTAAGAACTTACATTAATAAGCCTGGCAGAACAGGAACCCAATTTGTTTGCATAAATCCTGTATCCATTTGCCAAATGCCTCTCCTGGCCCTGTACACCACAGAGGGTGATTCTGTGTGTTGGATACGAGGTCCTATCACATTCTGACAGATGTGTTGGTGTATCGATTTGTGACTGTGTTGTGACCGTCGTCACTCGCGGCCCGCAGGGAAGGATATAAACTCATATCAGAATGACCTCCCCACAAGGTACGTCCCCGCTTTGTATGTGTGTGTGTGTGTGTGTGTGTGTGTCCATAAGTGTTTAGATGATGTTTGCAGGATTGACACAAATGTGAACCTTCAGGCTCTATCTAAACCACTTAAGCACTCTTCATACACTTGGGAAATGTGTGTCTTTCCTAATGCAAATCTTATACTGGATGTCTTTAGAGGAAGAGGATGTTATAAATAAATCAAGGTTGAGGATGCTTCAAGTTTCAAAGCACACACACGCACATGCACGCGCACACACACACACACACTTCACCACAAAGTTATTAGAGCAGAGAGTATGTTGAGACAAATACGCCTATATAACATTACAACAACTAAAATGAAACTTATTAGAGCAGAAAGTATTTTGAGACAAATAGGCCTATATAACATTACGCCATTTGTGTTTGTTTCTTTCAATTAAAAAAAACACGAACATGATTCTATGCCTGCAATAGGTTCCCAGTTCCCACCACACCACACCAGCCACAACAGTCATGACAGATGAGAAATATGTTTGAGAGAAATATTGTGTTTGAGAAAAGAACAAGAAAAACATTTTGCTTACAAATATGTTTACATCCAACGATTAATGGGAGCATTCTCGGTCGGATCAGAAGAACATTTAGAAGGACTCCGTCTTTTAACGCGTATCTTGTCTTTACATGACTTCCTGGTGAGGAGACGGAGCGATGGAGTGCAAAGTGAAGGGATGGAGATAGGAAAGGGAGGTTAAATGGAGAGTAAACTGAATGGAGAGGCAGACAGAGGAACCTGGGAGGATAGGACTGAGTTCAATTGAAGGGGCACTTCTGAGCCAATGAAAACCCAAGCCCTGATAGTCTTTGCTGATTGGCCCATTAACCCTCCTCTTCAGGCTGGGAGAACCACTCTTCGCATAGACACACAGACATACACACAGAAATACACACGGAAATACACACAGAAATACACACACACATTTATTGCCCCAGTTAATTAACTGGAACATGACCTCATACTCATTGGGCCGTTTATTCCAGACAAAATGGATCATTGGATCATTAGCCACAGTATTTCCCCCAGGTCCAGGCCAGGTCCAGGCCCTTGCATCCCCCTAAACCCCATGCAGTTCAGAACACCTTTCCCTGTTGAGTTACTGCAAGAGGTGGAGTGGGTTGCCAATTTGGCCTTATGACTCAGGATGGAAAGTGGGTTTTTAACTCTGAAGTCTGAAGATACTTTGTAGGTTGTAGATAAATGTATTGTGAATGATGAACATTTTCTAATTCATTTTTCGATTTTTTTTTCTCAAAGTTGACATATGAACTCTGAAACCAGTGATAATGGTAACCTTATTGTCACTTTCTCTCTCTCGCACGTGAGCTCTCTATCTATCTCTCATATTAAAGTGATTTTTATTTTACTGTGATGGGTCATACAAATAAAGCACCTTGAAATGTAATTGAATAGAGTAGAAAAAAACATGAAGAGAAGTCAGGTGTATCACAGAGATCTGTGTCTGTGTGTGTCTGTGTGTGTCTGTGTGTGTGTGTGTCTGTGTGTGTGTGTGTCTGTGTGTGTGTGTCTGTGTGTGTGTGTCTTTGTGTGTGTGTGTGTCTGTGTGTGTCCGTGTGTGTGTGTGTTAAGTGCCTCAACACCTTCAGCTTCACACTACAGGCAGAGGTGTTGTGTTTTTTGGAGTGCCATCACACTCCTCTCATATCCTAATGTTCCCTCATTTTTCATTGGCCCTTATCTGTGTTCATTTAGTTGATTGGCTGGGAGGTCTGTGGATGACAGCTGTCATTCCACCTGCTGGCTCCGTGGATTTGCTCCAATGCAAATATGCTGCAATCTGCAGCTACGAGTTTCTTCTGCTGGCTTCCTGCTGGGCCAAACCCCGTTTGATAGACTGTTCCTATAATGACTGGTCCACTATAATCTTTCTCCTGCGTCACTGCCATTGGCGCTTCACTTTTGATTTGGTCTAAGGCCATCTATGTGCTAGTAAAGATTATAAATGGACAATTTACGTAGAGCGGGGGGGCCAAGGTCACACACATCAATCTAAATCTCCCCATTGAGTGTGGGTGAGGTGGGAGAAGAGGGGAAGGATATTGAGTGTGGGTGAGGTGTGAGGGTAAGGACTTTGGGTGTGGGTGAGGTGTGAGGGTAAGGACTTTGGGTGTGGGTGAGGTGTGAGGGTAAGGATATTGAGTGTGGGTGAGGTGTGAGGGTAAGGACTTTGGGTGTGGGTGAGGTGTGAGGGTAAGGATATTGTTTGGGGGATGATGAGTGTGTGCGTGTGCGTGTGTGTGTGTGAGTGCATGCAAATGTGAAACCGTATTGCAAACATGTGGCATTCACAAATACATCAAATGGAAGGGACTAGAAATTTCTTATTTATTTGCATGATTATTCACACCCTTTTATGAAACATTCCAACATGCCGCTTTGCTTGATAAAAATCAGTGAGCTTAAGGATCCCCCACACACACACACACACACACGCGAACAATCTTTGCTCATTTACCTCATGGGTAAACTTTATTCTTATCAACGCTGAATTTATAATTGTGTCATGGCTCATTAGCATTGTGATAAATTCCAGTCAGGAATCTGAACAGGTAATATCTTATTGTGAGTGCAGACATCTGGTGGACGTTCAACCAGGCTGGTGTAATGGAAAAATACTTAGCTAGAGCGCATACTGCAAATTAACTACTTTGCAGATTAGGACAGTCGTGATAAAGACCTCTTTTACTGTAGTATGTACACATGCACACACATTTATAGTACATTATTTAAATCCATCCATGTAATTATAATCAAAAGGATTGAAACAATTTGGAAGTCTTATACCCTGCAACTTCATATTAATTCCCCAGCGAAACAAGAACAGGTGAAATACAGTATTTGTGTGAGACAAACTATAAAGCAGAGCTTTTCATTATCTATGTGATTTATAAAATAATCTATAAGCTTGCCAATAGATTTGAAACGTAGCTCTTCAGAAAAACATATTTTGCATATGAGAAATGATTGCGTTAAAATAACGTCTCCGACTCTTGTTTCTGTTGTTTATTTTTTTGTGTTAACTTTTGCTCAATTCCATGATAATTGCCATGGCACACAAAGATCAATACCGGTAGCCTGCATTGACAGCCAAAGCTGGTAGTTCCGCACCTTGTGAGTAAAAGTATCAGGACTTCTGCCGCACCTCTTTCTTCGGGCAGACTTCGTCGCTCCTCATCATCGTCCTTCTAGCCATCCCGCTCCTTGTGTTCATCCCTCCATCTGTTTTGTCTTGTCCTGTCTTGTCAACCTCCACACCTGGAGCTCATCCCTTCATTATAACTGCGTATACTGTATATAGTGTAGATATAAACCCCCTGGTTTCCCAGCATCTTTATGTGTTATTGTCCCATGTTACGTGTTACGTGTTTTTACAGCTGCATCTGAGCTTGTAGTTTCTTATGTTTTCAATCTAGGTTTGATCGCTATACATTGGTTAGCCGCAGTAAGGCGTGTACATAGCCACTTGTTTCGGCTGTATTCAATTAAATAAAGGTATTGCAGCCTGCATCTGCCTCCACTCCTCTAACGCGTGACAATAAGGCCGGCTCAATTTAACGGCCGAATGAGCTGCCAGCTTGCTCACCTCCCGCAGGCCTTGACCCTCAATAACGATATAACACAGAATTATACGTTGGAATGTAAATCAAAGCATCTACGTACGTACTATCTGCTGTTGATGATGGCACAATTTCTTGTTATGCAGGTTATCAGGTCAAAGGTCATGGACGGTGATGTCAAAGTCCTAATGTGAGCAGTAACCAATAATCACATGTGCAACAGACTCAGGGTGTGAAATTCTACACCTTACGGATGATTATTCAAATGAATAGAATATAACACAGATTGGCTTGTTAAAAATATTAAAACAGAGCTGACACAATAACAAAACACCATTCAATTTGCATCACTGATTTCGTATTTTTTTGTACAAAAAACTAGAAACATATATGATAAATGGACACTTTTACCGTAACAAGACTCCAACTTATAAGAGCCAACTCTTTCTGTGTCTTATATTATCCATTTTTCTTTACCTGTCTCAGTCTGACTCTGAACAAAGCTTTTTGTAGGTCTAAGTATATCTCACTGTAATAGCAAAATAGGCTCTGTCTCTAACTCTCCGATTGAACAGCTAGAAGTGATTTGTAAAGATATACCCTTTAAAGACATATCAAATATAGTGACTTAAAAGCATTTAGGTTACAGTTTTTCTGTGAGGTTATATGGCCCTTTCAGACCCAAATGAATCTCTGGAGATTTCAAAGCACCAATCGTGGCTGTTTTTTTTTTGCTGTTGCAAAGAAATCCATAATCAAAAGGTAGACCATGACTAGATCTGGATCTGCCAATAAATCGTCTCTGGATGCACCCTGTGAAATGACTGACCTGACTTTTGGTTTGCAAGGACAGCCCCAGATGGAATAAATCCATCTGCCCCTTGACACGTATTAAAAAGTTAGTGCTCATCCAATATCTAGACATCGTAGTGGTGTGTAGGCGATAAAGGGCCTTTAATCTCCTGAGCCGAGATGCAAGTTGGACGATGGGGTGGTTGTATAAAAATGGCCCCACAGTCTCAAACGCCAATATCAGCCTCTCAATGGGATCTCTGATTTGTCTCCATAGATTTTCTTTAAATTTCACAAACGTTGTTTAATATGTGATCGTTTACAAGTTCTCAGTTAGATTATTCAACTGGCTTCTCAATCATTTTTAGGTATGCCATATCTACTAGCTGGTCAAATGTAGCAGTTTAGTTATCCTACCCAATATTTTTGACAATCCTTATTTGAATTCTTCATGCAGAGAAGCCTTCTCTCATTCTGGATACTAACTCATAATTCTCATGTAATGGGGTCAGTAATAAAAAGTTCTGGCCTTGACCTGTGGCGAAAATAGAGTGTGTTCTATTATCATGTAATACATTTAGTAAGTTTGACTAGCTCTGTCCAGGAATTGCTCTGTCCGGGGCAAGCTCTGTCCAGGATCAAAATGACATGTTATGGATTGTCCTTAGGTTAGCTGTATCACTGTCTAGCCAGGAAGAAATTTAAAATGTATTTTCGTTTGCCAACGATATCATAGCAGTGTTTATCTCTAAGAGGCAATGTTGGGATCAATTCAAACGGAAAACAAGAGTGAATATATACAGTCCCTGACAAAAGTCTTGTCGCTTGTGTACAAATTGACCTGAAGTGCCGCTGAAATATATTTCTAATCAAGATGTTTTTACAAGAAATGGCTCATTTTAATCCCAACAGCTTTTGTAATAATGTTTCAGTGCAAAATTAAACTGTCAAAAAGTATTCTAATATTCACAGCTTGGTAAAGCCCATTGAGTCAATTTTTGCAAAGACATAAGTGTTGTCGCCTTGTCATATGAGCTTCACCTGTGACTAATAATGGATCAATTAGGTCTCAGGTGTGTATAAAAACAACCACAGTACACTGGACCTTCACATCAACTGCAACTAGACCTCTGCAAACATGCCTAAGATTCACCCTGAGACTAAAGTTTTGATTATCAAGAGGCTGAAAACCAGATCCACTGCTGATGTGGCAGACACCTTCAATGTGTCTCAGCGTCAAGTACAGAGGATAAAAAAAACATCTGAAGACACTGGAGACGTTTTTGACAAGCCCAGGTCAGGCAGACCCCTCAAGACAACTGCTCGAGAGGACCGTTTGTTGGCTCGAAAATCCAAGGCCAGCCCATTTTCCACTGCAGCAGAGCTCCACGAGACCTGGTCACCTGAAGTCCCTGTTTCAACCAGAACAGTTTGTCGGATTCTGTCTCAAAATGGCCTCCATGGTCGAATCAGTGCCCAGAAGCCAGCACTAAACAAAAGACAATTGAAAAACCGTGTTGCATTTCCAAGGCCCAAAGCCTCCTAAAAGGATGGACGCTGGAAAAGTGGAAGAAGGTGGATTTTTCAGATGAATCTTCTGTTGAATTACACCACAGTCACCGCAAATATTGCAGGACACCTACTGGAGCCCGCATGGATCCGAGATTCACCCAGAAAACAATTTTGGTGGCGGAAAAATCATGGTCTGGGGTTACTTCCAGTATGGGGGTGTGCAAGAGATCTGCAGGGTGGAAGGCAACATCAATAGTCTAAAATACCAAGAAATCTTAGCTACCTCTTATATTCCCATCCATAAAATAGGACAAATTCTGCAGCAGGATGTTGCACCATCACATACTTCCATCTCCACATCAAAGTTCCTCAAGGTGAAGAAGATCAAGATTCTCCAGGATTGGCCAGCCCAGTCACCAGACATAAACATCATTGAGCATATGTGGGGTAGGATGAAAGAGGAAGCATGGAAGACGAAACCAAAGTATATTGATGAACTCTGGGAGGCATGCAAGACTGCTTTCTTTGCTATTCCTGATGACTTCATCAATAAATTGTATGAATCCTTGCCAAACCGCATGGATGCAGTCCTTCAAGCTCATGGAAGTCATACAAGATATTCAATTTGGACCTCACAGCACCACTACTTAATTTGCTGACATATTTTTGTATTTTGAGTAAATGTGTTCAATTTCTGTATAGGCGACAAAACTTTTGTCTTGCCAAAATTTGACCTTTCTGTCTTGATTAAATGATAGATCTTTTTTCAGTGAAACTAATTCATTTCTGTGGATTAAACATCATTTGGGAAGGTTTTAGCTTTTCATATGAGCTATTTCTAACACCAATTGATTAATTAAAAGTCTGGTTAATAGCAGGTGTTTCTAGAAAATAGATAAGCGACAAGACTTTTGTCAGGGACTGTACATATAAATATATATATTATATCCTTCTTGATACAGAGAATGAAGACTTTAATTCCCAAATAAATAAAGTCAGAAGCCGATCGTTGCGAAGGCTGGCTCACTTAACAATCTTGCCTTTGTTGTTCCATAGCTTTATACTTGGCATTGGCTAATGTTATACCCAGGGAAAATATTGAAAGAGCAGATTCGCCTAAGAATCTAATTTATTAAAAAAAGCTAAACATAATTTGCGTATGAGAAAACGTTTTTTTTTCTTAGGTGCCTAGACATATCTCAACTATAGTATTATTCAGCGTTAATGACAAAGCTAAAAGTTCATTCAATGCAAACATCATGGCTGACAAAGGACAACCCTGTCCTGCACCACATCCAAGTTTAAAATTTGACGACTGGGTTCCCTTAGTTAGGACAACAGCGGGCAATTATAAAGTATCTCCATACATAAACGAATTTCCTAATCCAAAACAAATGAAGCCATTCCACCTTGGTCTGCATCAAGCAAGATAACGAAGGCATCTGGACTGTGCAGGTTAGCATGCTAGATAATGAAGTTAGAAGTTGTGGAACATTATAAATATCATATATGCCCTTTATGAACTCTGCGTGGTCAGTATCTATGAATAAAGGGAACAGTGCATCAAGTCTATTTGCCAAAACATTAACCAGAAGCTAAACATTCAAATTCACAATTGAAATGGGCCCTAACGAGACAGATTTGTCAGAAATGTTGCCCTATGTTGATCCTATTTTAAAATCAAAGAGATATTCACTTGGTGTGAGGTAGTTCCAAAAGAATACGAAAGCATTTCTTGTGTTTTGAAAATGTTGTTTCAAAACACTAAGTGAGTATTTATATACCCACTTAGTGTTTTGAAAATGTTGTTTCTCTTTGCTATGATGAATGACATTCGTGGCAGATCTTTGACATATACTGTGTGTCACGGTCCGTCCAAGGTGTAGTGCGTGGGGAAGCCATGTGCAGAGTCGTATATCCGTTTTGACAGGTTTATTTAAAGACACGAACTTAAAACAAACCGTAAACGGCGACAAACACTAAACTGTTGATATGAAATAAAAGGTGCGCATATAGCGTCTTACACAAATCCCATATAACGACAACAGTAGTCTAACACACTCACCTCTAAAATAACGTGTGACATGTAACAATGCGAAGCAACGAGTGCACTGCTCGCGACCCTCTTATATCCCATTGATTATAAGTGCAAACAGCCGTGAGACAAACGTAAACACGGAAGTGAAACAAGTGCATCACCGAAATATGTCCGTGTAGCAACGCCACCACACCAATCGTGACAGTATCCCCCACTAAAAGGCTAGCTCCCCAGATAGCCGAACGGAAACACAAAACCAAGACAAGGGAGCAACAGGGAGAGAACCCACAGTCAAACCCAAAAGGGTCAGTCCAGGACCGCAGGTCCAGCCCTGAAAAGGCCTCGGTGGCTGAGAGGCCGCCATCTAGTGCGGCTGAGAGGCCGCCATCTAGTGCGGCTGAGAGGCCGCCATCTTGTGCGGCTCAGAGTCCGCCAACGTAGGCGACGTGGTGGCGGAGGCCATCGTGGGCGCAGTCGTGGCGGCCGCCATCGTGGGCGGTGTCGTGGCGGCCGCCATCGTGGGCGGTGTCGTGCGGCAGCCATTGTGGGCGGCGATGCGGCAGCCATTGTGGGCGGCGATGCGGCAGCCATTGTGGGCGGCGATGCGGCAGCCATCGTGGGCGGCGATGCGGCAGCCATCGTGGGCGGCGATGCGGCAGCCATTGTGGGCGGCGATGCGGCAGCCATTGTGGGCGGCGATGCGGCAGCCATTGTGGGCGGCGATGCGGCAGCCATTGTGGGCGGCGATGCGGCAGCCATTGTGGGCGGCGATGCGGCAGCCATTGTGGGCGGCGATGCGGCAGCCATTGTGGGCGGCGATGCGGCAGCCATTGTGGGCGGCGATGCGGCAGCCATTGTGGGCGGCGATGCGGCAGCCATCTTGGGCGGCGATGCGGCAGCCATTGCTGGCGGGACGACGGCAGCCATCTTGGGCGCTGGCGTGACAGCAACAGCCATCTTGAGCGCTGGCGTGACGACGGCAGCCATCTTGAGCGCTGGCGGGACGGCAGGAGCCATCGTGGGCGCTGGCGTGACGGCGGCAGCCATCTTGGGCGCTGGCGGGACGACGGTAGCCATCTTGGGCGCTGGCGGGACGGCAGGAGCCATCGTGGACGCTGGCGTGACGGCGGGAGCCATCGTGGGCGCTGGCGTGACGGCAACAGCCATCTTGAGCGCCGGCGGGACGACGGCAGCCATCTTGAGCGCTGGCGTGACGGCCGCAGCCATCTTGGGCGCTGGCGGGACGACGGTAGCCATCTTGGGCGCTGGCGGGACGGCAGGAACCATCGTGGACGCTGGCGTGACGGCGACCATCTCAGGCGCAAGCGTGGTGGCGACCATCTCAGGCGCTGGCTCCTGTAAATCCAGCCATGTCCTCCACCACGTCCTAATAATGGCCGTGGGCTGGTCATCCAACCCCTCCGGGGGTTTTTCTGTCCCTGTCGTCGGCGGCAGAAAAGGGTCTTCCCACGGCGGGGGTAGTGGCTGTAGCTCCAGGGGTTTTCCTCCCCCTGTCTGCAGCCCCGGAGCAGTGGGTGGCCGTTTCTGCAGCACCAGAACCGTGGGTGTTCTCTCCGCGGACCTTCCTGAACACCCCGTTAGCTCCCCCCCAAAAATCTCTTTGGGGCGCTTCCGGGATGCCCTCATTCTTCCTTCATAGAAGGCCCGCGGACCCATCAGAACTGGCCCTGAATGCCGCTTCGGTGGTTCCACCGTAGCATACGGCCGGAGACGTAGCCACCGCTCCTGTGGTGTCTCCGGCCGATTCCACTCCCACCGCTCCGTGGGGCGACGGCGAGTTTCATCCGACGGGGCGCTATAGCTTGCCCCCCCGTGGAATCCACTCACCGTCTGCTGGCTCTGCTGGCTTCTTTGTTGGCTTCGCATTCTGTCACGGTCCGTCCAAGGTGTAGTGCGTGGGG
Organism: Dallia pectoralis; assembly: GCA_029465975.1. Classification (NCBI taxonomy): domain Eukaryota; kingdom Metazoa; phylum Chordata; class Actinopteri; order Esociformes; family Umbridae; genus Dallia; species Dallia pectoralis. The sequence continues at coordinate 14,213,333 of CM055734.1, read as the reverse complement.
AAGCCATGTGCAGAGTCGTATATCCGTTTTGACAGGTTTATTTAAAGACACGAACTTAAAACAAACCGTAAACGGCGACAAACACTAAACTGTTGATATGAAATAAAAGGTGCGCATACACAAATCCCATATAACGACAACAGTAGTCTAACACACTCACCTCTAAAATAACGTGTGACATGTAACAATGCGAAGCAACGAGTGCACTGCTCGCGACCCTCTTATATCCCATTGATTATAAGTGCAAACAGCCGTGAGACAAACGTAAACACGGAAGTGAAACAAGTGCATCACCGAAATATGTCCGTGTAGCAACGCCACCACACCAATCGTGACACTGTGTTAAAAAATGTTTGTCAGTATATGCATTTACTATATATATATATATATATATATATATATATATATATATATATATATATATTTGCTTACTGAGTCAGAATGGCTAGGTGAAGTCCACACAGTTTCGACATTACATTCACACATTAACTCATCAGAAGGGGAGGAATGAAATCTACATTTTAATCTGTGCAATTCTCGTTGTAATTTCCTCTGTTTTTGTAAGACCAGACGAGTAAGACATTAATAAACCACTTATGTACCTTAGCTGTATCCCATAATTGAACCGGTGAGATTCCAGTAATGTTATTATACATACAAAGAGGCCAAAGTGGCTCTTACAGAAATTATGTAAAGTTGGGATCATGGACATGAAAAGAATTATATCTCCCAAAAACCTGTTCGTATTTGAAACAATTAACTCGATCATTTCCATTGCATCAGACATTACAGTGCAACCAATACCAGTACTAAAATACAAGTCAAATGCACAGACATTATAATGCTACCAATACCAGTACTGAAATACAAGTCAAATGCAAAGACATTATAATGCTAGCAATACCAGTACTGAAATACAAGTCAAATGCACAGACATTATAATGCTACCAATACCAGTACTAAAATACAAGTCAAATGCACAGACATTATAATGCTACCAATACCAGTACTAAAATACAAGTCAAATGCACAGACATTATAATGCTACCAATACCAGTACTAAAATACAAGTCAAATGCACAGACATTATAATGCTACCAATACCAGTACTAAAATACAAGTCAAATGCACAGACATTATAATGCTACCAATACCAGTACTAAAATACAAGTCAAATGCACAGACATTATAATGCTACCAATACCAGTACTAAAATACAAGTCAAATGCACAGACATACCAATACCAGTGAAATACAAGTCAAATACAGACATTATAAGCTACAATACCAGTACTAAAATACAAGTCAAATGCATTATAACAGACAGTACTGAAATATCAAATGCTATGCAATACCAGTACTAAAATACAAGTCAAATGCACAGACATTATAATGCTACCAATACCAGTACTAAAATAAATCAAACAAGTCAAATGTACTAAAATACAAGTCAAATGCACAGACATTATAATGCTACCAATACCAGTACTAAAATACAAGTCAAATGCACAGACATTATAATGCTACCAATACCAGTACTAAAATACAAGTCAAATGCACAGACATTATAATGCTACCAATACCAGTACTAAAATACAAGTCAAATGCACAGACATTATAATGCTACCAATACCAGTACTAAAATACAAGTCAAATGCACAGACATTATAATGCTACCAATACCAGTACTAAAATACAAGTCAAATGCACAGACATTATAATGCTACCAATACCAGTACCAGTACTGCTACCAAAATACAAGTCAAATGCATAAGACATTATAATGCTACCAATACCAGTACTAAAATACAAGTCAAATGCACAGACATTATAATGCTACCAATACAGTACTAAAATACAAGTCAAATGCACAGACATTATAATGCTACCAATACCAGTACTAAAATACAAGTCAAATGCACAGACATTATAATGCTACCAATACCAGTACTAAAATACAAGTCAAATGCACAGACATTATAATGCTACCAATACCAGTACTAAAATACAAGTCAAATGCACAGACATTATAATGCTACCAATACCAGTACTAAAATACAAGTCAAATGCACAGACATTATAATGCTACCAATACCAGTACTGAAATACAAGTCAAATGCACAGACATTATAATGCTACCAATACCAGTACTAAAATACAAGTCAAATGCACAGACATTATAATGCTACCAATACCAGTACTAAAATACAAGTCAAATGCACAGACATTATAATGCTACCAATACCAGTACTACCAGTACTAAAATACAAGTCAAATGCACAGACATTATAATGCATTATAATGCTACCAATAGTACCAGACATTATAACAATACCAGTACTAAAATACAAGTCAAATGCACAGACATTATAATGCACAGACATTATAATGCCAATACCAGTACTAAAATACTAAAATACAAGTCAAATGCACAGACATTATAATGTCAATAAATGCAGTCAAATGCACAGACATTATAATGCTACCAATACCAGTACTAAAATACAAGTCAAATGCACAGACATTATAATGCTAGCAATACCAGTACTAAAATACAAGTCAAATGCACAGACATTATAATGCTACCAATACCAGTACTAAAATACAAGTCAAATGCACAGACATTATAATGCTACCAATACCAGTACTAAAATACAAGTCAAATGCACAGACATTATAATGCTACCAATACCAGTACTAAAATACAAGTCAAATGCACAGACATTATAATGCTACCAATACCAGTACTAAAATACAAAATACAAGTCAAATACCAGTACTAAAATACAAGTCAAATGCACAGTACTAAAAATTCAAATGCACAGACATTATAATACCAGTACTAAAATACAAGTCAAATACCAGTACTAAAATACAAGTCAAATGCACAGACATTATAATGCTACCAATACCAGTACTAAAATACAAGTCAAATGCAAACAGACATTATAATGCTACCAATACCAGTACTAAAAAAATCAAACAAGTCAAATGCACAGACATTATAACAATAGACATTATAAGTCAAATGCACAGACATTATAATGCTACCAATACCAGTACTAAAATACAAATGCACAGACAATACCAGTACTAAAATACAAGTCAAATGCACAGACATTATAATGCTACCAATACCAGTACTAAAATACAAGTCAAATGCAATACAGACATTATAATGCTACCAATACCAGTACTAAAATACAAGTCAAATGCACAGACATTATAATGCTACCAATACCAGTACTAAAATACAAGTCAAATGCAGACAGACATTATAATGCTGCCAATACCAGTACTAAAATACAAGTCAAATGCACAGACATTATAATGCTACCAATACCAGTACTAAAATACAAGTCAAATGCACAGACATTATAATGCTACCAATACCAGTACTAAAATACCAGTACTAAAATACAAGTCAAATGCACAGACATTATAATGCTACCAATACCAGTACTAAAATACAAGTCAAATGCACAGACATTATAATGCTACCAATACCAGTACTAAAAATCAAATGCACAAGTCAAATGCACAGACATTATAATGCTACCAATACCAGTACTAAAATACAAGTCAAATGCAGACATTATAAGACATAAAATATCAAATGCACAGACATTATAATGCTACCAATACCAGTACTAAAATACAAGTCAAATGCACAGACATTATAATGCTACCAATACCAGTACTAAAATACAAGTCAAATGCACAGACATTATAATGCTACAGACAATACCAGTACTAAAATACAAGTCAAATGCACAGACATTATAATGCTACCAATACCAGTACTAAAATACAAGTCAAATGCACAGACATTATAATGCAATAATACCAGTACTAAAATACAAGTCAAATGCACAGACATTATAATACCAATACCAGTACTAAAATACAAGTCAAATGCACAGACATTATAATGCTACCAATACCAGTACTAAAATACAAGTCAAATGCACAGACATTATAATGCTACCAATACCAGTACTAAAATACAAGTCAAATGCACAGACATTATAATGCTACCAATACCAGTACTAAAATACAAGTCAAATGCACAGACATTATAATGCTACCAATACCAGTACTAAAATACAAGTCAAATGCAATACCAGTACTAAAATACAAGTCAAACATTATAATGCTACCAATACCAGTACTAAAATACAAGTCAAATGCACAGACATTATAATGCTACCAATACCAGTACTAAAATACAAGTCAAATGCACAGACATTATAATGCTACCAATACCAGTACTAAAATACAAGTCAAATGCACAGACATTATAATGCTACCAATACCAGTACTAAAATACAAATACCAGTACTAAAATCAAATGCACAGACATTATAATGCTACCAATACCAGTACTAAAATACAAGTCAAATGCACAGACATTATAATGCTAGCAATACCAGTACTGAAATACAAGTCAAATGCACAGACATTATAATGCTACCAATACCAGTACTAAAATACAAGTCAAATGCACAGACATTATAATGCTACCAATACCAGTACTAAAATACAAGTCAAATGCACAGACATTATAATGCTACCAATACCAGTACTAAAATACAAGTCAAATGCACAGACATTATAATGCTAGCAATACCAGTACTGAAATACAAGTCAAATGCACAGACATTATAATGCTAGCAATACCAGTACTAAAATACAAGTCAAATGCACAGACATTATAATGCTAGCAATACCAGTACTAAAATACAAGTCAAATGCACAGACATTATAATGCTACCAATACCAGTACTAAAATACAAGTCAAATGCACAGACATTTAAATACTACTAATACCAATACTAAAATACAAGTCAAAGTCAAATACATAAATGTGCCTAGAAAGGAAAATGGTAAACAAATATTGTTGGTAATTAAAATGCAGTTTTCCACTGTTTTCCACCAGTGCCAAAGTTCCAAGTTGTGCTACCGATTTAACAGTAACCAATGTTTGGTTTGTTATTCAAACAAAAATATGGGAAAATACTTGTCCAAAAACAACACAATTTCACAACAAAGCACCCCTTCAACATAACACTGAGATATACTTCTTTTCATTCTACATGCTCATGTGGCACCTTTTATTTTTTCAGAAAACTATTTTTCATTAAGGTTGTCTACTCTGCATACACGTGCCACAAACCGAGTCTTAGTCCTGATTAAGTTCCGAATTCGGACTGATGACTATCGTGTCTGAGGATGACACGTATAAGGCAATGGCTGCCGAGGTTTATAATATTTCAACCGTACAAAAAACAAACGCTCTGTAAGCCAAGGTACATGGAGTAATTGTAATAGCTGCAAAGCTGAGTAATGTGAGTTTGACTTGGGTCATCTGCCTCTCTGTTACATTATAGAACCACCACAAGGAGGGGGACATGTAAGGAGTGATTGCAATGATGTACAGTCCTAGTGTGTGATGTAAACATAATAACCTCGAAGTGAGAGGAGGATCGAAAGCAAAGTGTCGAATAAGCTCCTCAGGCCAAAACCGGAACCGCGACTACTCATAGATCGAGGCAAGATATTGCATTTTTTCTTGTGTTCCTTAGGTGCCTTTTGTTGTAAATTACCTTCAGAAAGTCTTGTAACAAGTTTGTAGACAAAATCAATCTTCGACAATAGTAACACAAAACTATTTGCCGTGGAGCTGACATGCTACTATTACGCCATAACTCTGAGAAGTGTGTTTAATCGTTTTATTCGAGATCCCACCTGGACCACAAACCATTCTGTCTCCCTTTCTCTTCTGACTCTCCATCATGTCTCTCTGCTCTCTTGTGAATTCTTTCTTGGTAAACCCCGAAATATCTCACAAATATAGAGGAAAATTGCATCTATAATTGATTTGAGTCAGGTGTGGATTGGGATTTCAAGTTATACGTTGTAGCTTACAGTCTTGTTGAAGTTAGGTAGGGCGAGGCCAATCATTACAGGCCTCCGTGCTCTTGCCATGCATTTCATACTGTATAATCGTTCAAATTAGTTCAGCTCAAGTTTCCCTGAGGGAAGAAATCGGGGAGTTTTGCCAGTCCACGTCTTGTATTTGTCCTGCATTGACATATACACTGGTGAACCAAAACATTATGACCTAAAATGCTGTTGGTGCTTCGCTTTCCGCCTATACAGTGCCAAAGGGCCACGACGTGGACTTGCAGGTATCCTGTGGTATCTGACACCATAACATTTCTCCTACATCCTAGATGTTGATTACAAAACCTGATTGTTTGCCTATATCTAATCTACCCTGACCTTGACACGTGCCCTTGTTAAGAGATGGTCAACGTTATTTGCCTCATCTGTCAGTGTTCATAATGCTTTGGCCCATCAGTGTGCGTTTTCTCAAAAACACCAAATTCTGCTTCTCTGAAATCAACGTTTTGTTTTGTTTGCCTGTTTTAAATTTGAACAAAATACAGTTTCCACAGAGGATATATTGGAATCTGATGTTGATTATACTGCAAAAGATATTCCAGAGGTTTCTCATTCTACCTCTATTTCTTTGTCTTTTTTCGTCTATGTCAATCATTGTCTTTGTACATCTTCATCTTATCTTTTGTTGTTCACACAAATAACCTCCATGTTTGTCTTTAGGACATTTAAATATTCTATATAGCACATACACCTTCTCCTGCCTTCCTCTATGATTTTCTTTTTCTACCCAATTTTTTGTTTTTCATATTTTTTCTATATACACCGAAGATTATAAGTCCCGTGTGATCATGCACATGGGGCGTTGTTAAGCTCTCAATGGTTGGTTGCTGCCATGACAAATTAATTCCCTCTAAGGGATGACACAGTAGGGTATCATCTGTTTATCTGTCCAACAACGAAGTTCTGAGTGCTAGCGGGTATATGGTGCTATATCCAGATGTTGAAACGGTATCTGCCAACACGCTCAAAGTGCGATTCTAAACACAGACACGTGCACAGACACGTGCACACACACACACACACATTGCCAGTTGAATCCGTGCTGATACACACCAACACTCTTTCACTCTAACATAGAGTACACACGTGCGCGCTCACACACCCAACGCCCTACCAACACACTCGCCCTTTCAAAACAAACCGCCCCACCTTCAGGCCGGCCGGATTGTTTTTCCCTGTGCCTCTCCGTGCACACGCACAGGCATTTAAACACAGCTATTAGTATCATCACCAAATATAAACAAGTACTGTTCAATTAGCATTAATGAGGCTGCTGACAGGGTGACTATTTTCCCTCACCAGCTCACATGCCAGTGTGTCGTTTTCCATCACACCCTGGCAGGGTTTCGTGCTCCCCTTCACACCCTTTCCGCCCCTTGCAGCACGCTGCCCATTCAAACACTTGTTATTGTCTGGAGAATTAATTGGCTGCTTGTTGCGATTTTTACCGTTGCGCTTAAGTTCTTTATGCAAATTGGATTAATTGCAATGATAGGTTGTTTTACCCTGGCTGCCATGCCTTTCATCGCGCCTTAATCACCGCTCGCCTCTATCTGACTTGCTGTTTTACTCACACACTCGAACTTCTCGCTCTCTGTCAGTCAACTTCACCTTTTTCAATTTTCTCTCTCCCTTGCCTTTTTCTCTCGCTCTGTTGCCCTCTCTCCTTCTACTTCTTCACATGATTTCTCGTCCTCCATCGTTCTCTCACCCTTTTTGTTTGAAATCGATCCTCTCTTCTTTTTCATCCATTTTTCTTTCAAATGTTTAACGACCATTGCCTTCTATTGTTATTTGATAATTATCCATTACTGTTTTTGTGAATAACTGTCACTACAGAACACCAGGAGCCACTTTAGCAGATTCAGTTTCCCAAACACCACCTTATTTCGAATAAAATGCCTTATTTTAAATGACAGCTCATAGGGAGCTGGTAACGTGAGTGCTATATAGGAAACAATGTACCATTTGGAATTCAACCACATGGACACATATGCATACAAAACGAAACCCAACATGCATTGCATAATTGGATAAATCCGAAAACGTGTTGCATTTCAATGGAAACAAAACGCTAAAGAGATAACAGCAATGCACTTATTGTAAATTGCTTTGGACAAAAGAGATTCACCCGAAGGCATCAGGTTCTAATTTACGATAGCGTCTAATGAAGGAAAAAAACAGATACCGTAATACATGTTAAACATGTCCTTAGAATGCTATAACAGATGGTCATAATGTACTGGCCTGATGTGGGACCAACACGAGCGGCTAAATTCTTAATTTATTGTAAACATTGGTAACATTATGCCCGCTGGCCTGTCTGTCTGCCTGTATGTCTGTCTGTCTCTCTGCCTGCATGTTCACCTGTAATTAAAAGAGAGAGGAAGAGAAGGAGCTGGGAGAATGAAGGGAACGTGAGGAAGGTGGATGAAGAAGAGCGGCAGAAGGTGTAGGGGAAAGTAGCTGGTGGAGAGAGAAAGTTAGAGTACGTGGAACATCATTTTAAAATATTCCACATTGTTTAATGATAGTGAAGACATCAAAACTATCAAATAACACAAATGGAATCATGTATTAACCAGATGGTGTTAAACAAATAACAATACAATTACATTTTAGATTCTTTGACATAATGACAGCTTTGCACACTCTTGCCTTTCTCATGGCCATCATCATTGGGTAGTTACCTGGAATGCTTTTACAACAATCGGTGTTTGCACACATGCTGAACTCTTATTGGTTGCCTTTCCTTCCCTCTGCTGTCCAACCTATCTTAAATCATCTCAACTGGCTTGAGGTTGGGTGATTTTTGAGGCCAGGTCATCAGATTCAGCATCATCACTCTCCATGATGGTGAAATAGATCCCGTACACAGACTGGATGTGTGTTCCGTGCCGCCGTCCCGTTGATAACAAATGAGAGTCTGACTGAAGAAAAGCCAGATGGGCTGGCGTATCCTTCCAGAATGTTTTGGTTGCCGGGCTGGTGGAGTGTGAACCACACATGCAGAAGAAATCTGTTCACCCACTCGGCATCTCACTAATACACGGCAGTCGAAACAGAAAATTATACATTTCAACTCGTCAGACCAAAGGACAGATTTCCGACCAGTCTAATTTAATTTCTTGTCTTTCTTGGCACAAGCAAGTCTTGTATTGTTGTTGTCCTTCAGTAGACGTTTCGTAACAGCACTTTTACATAAAGGTCTTTAAAGGTCTATTCATTGAACAGTTGATGTTGGCATGTGTCCACTACCTGAACTCTCTGTCATTTATTTGGGCTACAACCTGAGGTGCAGGTTGTACGTTTCTGAGGCTTGTAACTCTAATAAACGTATCCCCTGCAGCAGAGGTAACCGTAGGTTTTCCTTTCCTGTGGTGGTCCTCAGGAGGGCACACAAATTAGGGGGCAGACATAGTTGACCTTTCCTTAACAGACAGAGTCTATAACAAATGCAGCAGCTAAACGTCTGAAATACCCCAGGTTTAAGCAGTCTAACTCAACTGAAGCTGTAACGGTCTGACTTAACGAACACCCGAGGTCTTTACTTTGAGGTGCATTTGGAAAGTATTTACAGTCTTTTACATTTTCCGCGTTTTGTTACGTAGCTTTATTCGACAATGGATGACATTGTGACTTATCCTCATCAATGTACATGCAATACCGCACAATGACCAAGCAAGATCAACTAAAAACCTTCGATCAAAAGTAAGGATCGGGATCGAGACCCGGTTTGATTAAAGAACCGGTTCCATATTTTGCAAAAGCCCCAAAATCAATAAGGTCTGTCCTTATTGATACTGCTATCGATACTAGTGGGTCCTGTAATGTAACGTAATGTCTCAAGAGAGTAATTTATTTTAATTCAAATCACATGTGCACAAACATACATTGATTGTCTAATAGAGATATGAATAAAATGGCATTGTCTCTGCCCTCATTCGCTACATTTGTTATCTGTTGCTCGGTGCTAAGCGGTCAAAGGTTTGGATACAGTTTACTAAAGCCTAAGATAAGAAGGAAGTCAATTGATAAGGCCAATTCATTTGTATTTGAAGTTCAATCAATCAAATGTATTTGATAAGGCCTTTTTACAACAAAGTTATTTTACAAACACCCAGCCTAAACCCGACCGTGCACACATCAACAAGTTGATACACAACAGCTAGGCAAAACTCCCTGATGGGTTGAATTTAGGAAGAAACCTAGAGAGGAACCAGGCTCTGATGGGGTGTCCAGTCTCTTCCGGATGTGCTGGGTGAATTATAATAGTTTAAATGAAGAGACTCTTATGAAATAGCCCAGGTCAAATACATCACCAGTCAGAAGTTAATTTCTTGCAAGGGGGAAACACAACAGAAATGATAAAGCACCTCAACTTTGTGCATCAGTTAAATGCAGATAAATGCAGTAGCTTTGAGTATAAACGCTGCCTACTACTACTAATGTTAACGATATCAAGCTTGTTTCACTCCAATAAAGTAAATAAGGGCTACTTATTCGGAAACCCTGCCTTCTTTAACTGCTCTCGTTTCCCGAAATCCGAATTGACAAACGAGAAACGAAGACGTCTGATTACTTTAATTTATAATAACTGGAAACAGATAATTACAGATAAAATGGTTATCCATTATTATATTAAATATAATATAACGGTGGCCAGGGGGCACACGGACCCAGAACAATCATCCTCTACCACCCAACGTGAGCATGGTGAGCAGAGCACAACCTAACTGTAACAAGTGTTACGTCCCCCTCGCTCTCCCTTTCTCCTTCTCTGTGTTTCTGTTCTGATTTGCAGATTGGAGACAGGTGGAGCTGAGGGGGTCGTTGGTTTGACAGGATGCACCTGTGGGTGGAGCCAGCCAGGGGTTAAATGTTCCTGGTGCTCAGCCCCACAGGCTTCCCTTTCTCCACACTCTCGTTTTGTAGTTACACCTACCAACACTTACACATTTTACACTCACTCCTGCACTCCCGTTACACTCCTCATACGCCTACTATCACACTTCACCAGCAAACTCTTTGTTGAAAGGATACATTTGTTGTGGGTAACCAATAAACCTTTGTTATTCCTTTAAAAGTAACGTGTGGACTCCCTTGCTTGTCACTGCCTATGAGCCGGGTTGTGACACCATTGTTTACAGTAATAAGCTAACACAGGGAAAATCTTAAATCATAATATTAATTATTATTTATGTATATTATGTATTTACTCTGGAGTTAGTTGGAGAAATGGACCCTTTTGCTGCTGATATATTTTATTTGAAGAATTTATTGGCGTCTTTTCTTTTTCGACATTTTCGATAGTGGTGCCGATAAAGACCAGGGTCTCTCACGGTATAAAAATCAATAAAAATCACAGATCCCCATCCCTAATTAAATGTCCCATGATACATGCTGCTGTGTCAATGGTAAAGTCAACCTGTATGGGCAACATTTTGGGTCAAGGGTCACACAGTAGCCTTTCTCAGCAGTGCTGTGTCGACGTGAATGCACATGTCAAAATTTAAAGATGGTTTGCTGCTCTCATCCTCTCATCTCTTGTTCACTCGTAGTGTGACAACCGTTTAACACATTTTACCGGGTGGACAAAGTATATCATAATAACACAGCTGAATAAATGTAACTCCATTTACAAGTTACACTTGACATTCATTAGCAAATAATAAAGTCATGGTAATAATTCTTTCACAATAGGCATTGGCATAATTGTTACAGTAGGCTGACCAATCTCCCAGAACGCCTTCTCCATCTTTCATGAGCACCAACCCACCAATTCCTCTATGAGTGTACAGGGAATCAGAGCTGTCTTGATACTGCACTGACCCAAGGCAATACAAGGCAGTTACTGCTTCATCTAAACAGTGTTTGCAATAATACAATTTCACTGCAGTAGCTAGCTAGGTATCGTATTGATGTAACATTTAATTTATCGTTGGAGGTTATTCACGGGTTAGCTTCTCTCTTGTTATATGAATCTGCGGGCTCAGGCTAGAGTGGATGTTATTTGCATTATCAAACGTCAGAAGTACGCTTCCATTTGGAGCACTGCATTGTTGTATTTTCAATTGCTAAAACTAAAAGATGGCAAAGACTTTACAATTCCAGGTAGGTAAAATCAAAATTGTACATAACAAGTCCCTCTACACAAACAGGTTCATTTTTGGATTTTTTTTCGTTCATAAAAGTATATCTTGCCAATGATTTTACTTTAAGTACCGAAAGCATAAGATTACCACATCTACCTACTCTACCTTGACAGAGATGTAGTTTGAGCGTGTGTGTGAGTACATTGACTTTTGTGTATTACAAGGCATGTGTATGTAGTGTTGATTCTCCGAAGGCTCTGAATTCATTCCACTGGTTTTGTCAGGTGGGTTCTCATCTCCATGGGATGTCCTCACCCAATTGCTACTCGGGGGGGTGGAGTCAAATCTCTCTATTGTTCTCTCTTGTTCTTTCAAACACTCAACCCTTTCTGACTGTATTCGACGTGGAATCTCTGCATTTAACAATACATGCATTTAACAATTATTAAACTAAACTATTACAAGTTCACCCAGCACAGCCAGAAAAGAATTGGCCACCCCTCAAAGCCTGGTTCCTCTCTAGGTTTCTTCCTAAATTTTGACCCATCAGGTAGTTTTTCCTTGCCGCTGTGTATCAACTTGTCTCTGTGCTCTGTCGGTTTCAGGCTGTGGGTTTGTAAAAGCACTTTGTGACAACTTTGGTGTAGAAAGGGCTTTATAAAATAAATTTGTGATTAGAATCAACGCACCAGGCTGTTTGAACAGCTCTACACAAGCGCTGTCCATAAGGTTAAAACCTCCTATACTAAACTCCTGTTAGACCAGCCCTACATAAGCTCTGTTCATAAGGTTAAAACGTACAACAGATCTGTTTTCACAAAGACACACACACATTCTCTCAACTCATCCAATCCACATGTCGTTCCACTCTGTTGTGTACTTTACTGTACGTAATGTCTGTAAAAGCACACTGAAAGATTTCTCTTCGTAGACTGAGAAAGTGTGTCAGGCCAAAGAAATGACAATACTGGCATCTACTGGACAAGTATGATATTTCAAGCTGTCTAGGTGGATGGACGGGCAGGCACTTGTTTCGTAATCAACAGTGCAACACAATGGTCTGAATCACTGTGGTATAATTACAAGTATTATGATACCAACCATGGCTGCTTGTCTTGATCATGAATTGTCATTGCCTGCCAGTCTTTATTGAACACAGCTACAGGCTACAGTCCTGCAAGGAAGCTGGTTTAAAATAACTTCAGATCAAGCTGAGACATGTAGTGTTTACTGTAAGTGGAATCTTATCAAAACATCCAGAATATTTTCTTTACAATTTGTCTACAGCATAGTCATTGATGCTATTAAGTCCTGCCTTCTGCAAGATCCGGTCTCTGTCTGTATTTCTCTCTCTCTCTCTCTGTCTCACTCTGACCAAGTCTCTGTCTATATTTCTCTGTCTCACTCTGACCCAGTCTCTGTCTATTTTTCTCTGTCTCTGTCTGACCAAGTCTCTGTCTATATTTATCTGTCTCACTCTGACCAAGTCTCTGTCTATATTTCTCTGTCTCACTCTGACCCAGTCTCTGTCTATATTTCTCTGTCTCACTCTGACCCAGTCTCTGTCTATATTTCTCTGTCTCACTCTGACCAAGTCTCTGTCTATATTTCTCTGTCTCACTCTGACCAAGTCTCTGTCTATTTTTCTCTGTCTCTGTCTGACCAAGTCTCTGTCTATATTTATCTGTCTCACTCTGACCAAGTCTCTGTCTATATTTCTCTGTCTCACTCTGACCCAGTCTCTGTCTATATTTCTCTGTCTCACTCTGACCCAGTCTCTGTCTATATTTCTCTGTCTCACTCTGACCCAGTCTCTGTCTATATTTCTCTGTCTCACTCAGACCCAGTCTCTGTCTATATTTATCTGTCTCACTCTGACCCAGTCTCTGTCTATATTTATCTGTCTCACTCTGACCAAGTCTCTGTCTATATTTCTCTGTCTCACTCTGACCCAGTCTCTGTCTATATTTCTCTGTCTCACTCTGACCCAGTCTCTGTCTATATTTCTCTGTCTCACTCTGACAAAGTCTCTGTCTATATTTATCTGTCTCACTCTGACCAAGTCTCTGTCTATATTTATCTGTCTCACTCTGACCAAGTCTCTGTCTATATTTCTCTGTCTCACTCTGACCAAGTCTCTGTCTATATTTCTCTGTCTCACTCTGACCAAGTCTCTGTCTATATTTCTCTGTCTCACTCTGACCAAGTCTCTGTCTATATTTATCTGTCTCACTCTGACCAAGTCTCTGTCTATATTTATCTGTCTCACTCTGACCAAGTCTCTGTCTATATTTCTCTGTCTCACTCTGACCCAGTCTCTGTCTATATTTCTCTGTCTCACTCTGACCCAGTCTCTGTCTATATTTCTCTGTCTCATTCTGACCAAGTCTCTGTCTATATTTCTCTGTCTCACTCTGACCAAGTCTCTGTCTATTTTTCTCTGTCTCTGTCTGACCAAGTCTCTGTCTATATTTATCTGTCTCACTCTGACCAAGTCTCTGTCTATATTTATCTCTCTCACTCTGACCCAGTCTCTGTCTATATTTCTCTGTCTCACTCTGACCCAGTCTCTGTCTATATTTCTCTGTCTCACTCTGACCCAGTCTCTGTCTATATTTCTCTGTCTCACTCTGACCCAGTCTCTGTCTATATTTCTCTGTCTCACTCTGACCAAGTCTCTGTCTATATTTCTCTGTCTCACTCTGACCAAGTCTCTGTCTATTTTTCTCTGTCTCTGTCTGACCAAGTCTCTGTCTATATTTATCTGTCTCACTCTGACCAAGTCTCTGTCTATATTTATCTGTCTCACTCTGACCCAGTCTCTGTCTATATTTCTCTGTCTCACTCTGACCCAGTCTCTGTCTATATTTATCTGTCTCACTCTGACCCAGTCTCTGTCTATATTTCTCTGTCTCACTCTGACCCAGTCTCTGTCTATATTTCTCTGTCTCACTCTGACCCAGTCTCTGTCTATATTTCTCTGTCTCACTCTGACCCAGTCTCTGTCTATATTTATCTGTCTCACTCTGACCCAGTCTCTGTCTATATTTATCTGTCTCACTCTGACCAAGTCTCTGTCTATATTTCTCTGTCTCACTCTGACCAAGTCTCTGTCTATATTTCTCTGTCTCACTCTGACCAAGTCTCTGTCTATATTTCTCTGTCTCACTCTGACCCAGTCTCTGTCTATATTTCTCTGTCTCACTCTGACCCAGTCTCTGTCTATATTTATCTGTCTCACTCTGACCCAGTCTCTGTCTATATTTCTCTGTCTCACTCTGACCCAGTCTCTGTCTATATTTCTCTGTCTCACTCTGACCCAGTCTCTGTCTATATTTATCTGTCTCACTCTGACCCAGTTTCTGTCTATATTTATCTGTCTCACTCTGACCATGTCTCTGTCTATATTTCTCTGTCTCACTCTGACCAAGTCTCTGTCTATATTTATCTGTCTCACTCTGACCAAGTCTCTGTCTATATTTCTCTGTCTCACTCTGACCCAGTCTCTGTCTATATTTCTCTGTCTCACTCTGACCCAGTCTCTGTCTATATTTCTCTGTCTCACTCTGACCCAGTCTCTGTCTATATTTCTCTGTCTCACTCTGACCCAGTCTCTGTCTATATTTCTCTGTCTCACTCTGACCAAGTCTCTGTCTATATTTCTCTGTCTCACTCTGACCCAGTCTCTGTTTATATGTCTCTGTCTGTCAGTGTCCCAGTCTTTTTGTCTGTGCGTCTCCCTTTTTGTCAACATGTCACTCCCTTTCTTCGTTTGTCTATCTCTGTCTAAATGTATCTTCATCTGCTTGACATTTTACTACAGTTGGCGAGGACTAATACAGGGTGATCAAAAGCAAATACAATATACTGTATTAGTGATTGCATAAATGTTCTACCTTTTACACTTTGCAATTCATTTTCGTTACATGGGGAGAGGAGATAAATGAGCTAATATGAAAGCCACGTTAGAAATGTAGCCAGGAGAGCAGGGTTAAGACCCCTACTTTTACAATTTATTACCACTCATTTAGATAAAGGTTATGAGTTATAAATCCCCAAATCTGAGGAAAATGGCCTACAACCAACATTATGTTACATCATTTTAACATAGCCAACTGTGTTTAATCATTGGGTTCACATGCCTTCAGAAACACAGGCATTTCTGTCTCTGGCTTACAGAATTGTTTCTGTTTATTGATTGAAACGTCAGGTGATTTTTGTTACACATAATAATCACATGAAATGTTTAGCATTTTTTAATAGATATTTTTAGTTTCTTGTCTGCTATATGTTATGGATTAGTTAGCATGTATCACCGTTTAAAATCAGATTTATTTAAAATATAAACAAAAAGTAACACTCACCATATATAAGAGACTTCATCGTGGTATTGAAACAATAACCAGCACCCATGAACCTAACCAGGGACCTTAAATAGCCCACTGATTAACTAACCTATGCCCGGTGCTTAGCTAAACCCAAAACAGCTGTGCTCCTAATCAACATGATACACATAAGTGCTCTACCTTAACACCCTGTGAACAACACAGCTCACCCATATGTGACAAAAACGCTGCAAATACAATTGTAAAAAATATGTTATGAAATGTATTCATTCCCCGCAGCTGAGATAAATTGATGTAAGTAGGCTAAATATTCGCACCACTGTTAAAAAACAGAAAACACTGAAAACATTCCTCCTTTACCGACCCAGCCATGTTCCTGACTTCCTACGTACATATTAGGTACACTTGTCCTGTCCTACAGTTGGGATGGGTGACAGTATTGTGCTGAAATGTATTTTACCTGTGGCTCTAGCTCTTTTTTTATACCAATGATAAACTGTGTTTTGTGGGCAGGTAACTGTTTAACTGATGTGTTTCTGATGTACTACAGTTTTTATATTTCTGAACTGTTTTCATTTGCTCGCACACACACGCACCCAGGAAAACAACATGTAAAGGTGTGACTATGCTGTATACTTGTCAGATATGTACCAAATAAAGGATAAATAAAAACCAACTCCATGTAAAAAAGTTGTCACGAGTGGTGAGTAAGTGAGTGCCCGGACCAGCCCCTCCCACTCCAGTGTGAGTGCCTTGAGGGGCTCCTCCCACCTCCGCCAGAGCTCCCGGGGTGTCATCTCCTTCCTCCGCCAGAGCTCCCAGAGCGTCCCTGCCTGCCAGAGCTCCCGGAGTGTCATCTCCTTCCTCCGCCAGAGCTCCCAGAGCGTCCCTGCCTGCCAGAGCTCCCAGAGCGTCCCTGCCTGCCAGAGCTCCCGGAGTGTCATCTCCCTCCGCCAAAGCTCCCAGAGCGTCACCGCCTGCCAGAGCTCCCAGAGCGTCACCGCTTGCCAGAGCTCCCAGAGCGTCACCGCCTGCCAGAGCTCCCAGAGCGTCACCGCCTGCCAGAGCTCCCAGAGCGTCACCGCCTGCCAGAGCTCCCAGAGCGTCACCGCCTGCCAGAGCTCCCAGAGCGTCACCGCCCCCGTCGATGGCCGCCGCCACGCCCCCGTCGATTGGCCGCCGCCACGCCCCCGTCGATGGCCGCCGCCACGCCCACCACGATGGCCGCCGCCCCGTCCACCACGACGGCGGACGCCTTGCCGCACAAGACGCCGGACGCTTTGCCGTACAAAACGGCGATCGGGCCACCAAGGCCCTTTAAGGGCTGGACCTGCTGTCCTGGACTAACCCTTTGGGTGTGACAGTGGGTCCTTGCCTGTTGCTCCCTTGTTTTTTTTGTTTTTTTTGTGTTGTTGTTGATGTTGGTTGTTGTTGGCTATCTGGGAGCTAGCCTTAAGTGGGGGGTACTGTCACGAGTGGTGAGTAAGGGTACTGCACTGTCTGGTTTCGGGTGCACCCTTTCCTGGTTGATGTTAGTTACAGCTGTTGGGGATTTGCAATCACTGGGCTATAAAGGGGATTGCTAGATGTCACTCGTTGCGCTTCATTGTTTGTATGTCACGGTTGCTTTAGAGGTGAGTGGGGATATTTACTGCTGTTGTCATCGTTATTTAATATATACATTTAATATATACAAGTCGCTATATGCGCGTTTTGATTTCAACAGTTTAGTTTTTCGCCGTTCACGGTTTGTTTTATGTTGATTGTTGAAATAAACCTGGTTGAACGGATACCTGGCTCTGCATACGGCTTTCAACCCGCACTACACCTGACAGTTGCGTGACAAAAGTACTCTCAAAGCGGTCTTACTTTCACAATCCAGCATGGTGTAAATATCCAATCTGTTACTGCAATGATTAGGCCCAAGCAATTGGCCAGAACACATTTACATAATTATGTCTCAGGACGCTTCATAAACAAACTTTTATTGATCCGATAAAGCTCTGATAATACACTGTACACTGTACACTGTAGAAGGTAATCAGATCTGTGTTCAGACAGCATTAAAGATATTTTGGATTTGTTATAGCTTTAATTGGCCCTCTCAGACACAATGGAGCAAAAACAATTGTCCAAAACCTGGAAGCCTGCAATGCAGAAATATTTTAAACAGTAGTTTGAAACTACCCCTTAGCGCTCCTAAATGCAGAGAGATTTTGGCAGTAGTAGGTGCAGATTTTATTTAAGAGCGTGCATTTAAATTCCACTGATTGTATAGGATCTCCTATTTGTATTGTGCAACATTGGGAACACAGGGTGGCACTCTTTCCATCTCTACACCACTGACCAAGTCCATAGCCTAGTGATGTGTGTTGTGTCACGGATAGGAACTGGCCCATAGTGATGTGTGGTGGGTTACGGATAGGAACTGGCCCATAGTGATATGTGGTGGGTCACGGATAGGAACTGGCCCATAGTGATGTGTGGTGGGTTACGGACAGGAACTGGCCCATAGTGATGTGTGGTGGGTTACGGATAGGAACTGGCCCATAGTGATATGTGGTGGGTTACGGATAGGAACTGGCCCATAGTGATATGTGGTGGGTTACGGATAGGAACTGGCCCATAGTGATGTGTGGTGGGTTACGGATAGGAACTGGCCCATAGTGATATGTGGTGGGTTACGGATAGGAACTGGCCCATAGTGATGTGTGGTGTGTCACGGACAGGAACTAACCCATAGTGATATGTGGTGGGTTACGGATAGGAACTGGCCCATAGTGATGTGTGGTGGGTTACGGATAGGAACTGGCCCATAGTGATATGTGGTGGGTTACGGATAGGAACTGGCCCATAGTGATGTGTGGTGGGTTACGGATAGGAACTGGCCCATAGTGATGTGTGGTGGGTTACGGACAGGAACTGGCCCATAGTGATGTGTGGTGGGTTACGGACAGGAACTGGCCCATAGTGATATGTGGTGGGTTACGGATAGGAACTGGCCCATAGTGATGTGTGGTGGGTTACGGATAGGAACTGGCCCATAGTGATGTGTGGTGTGTCACGGATAGGAACTGGCCCATAGTGATGTGTGGTGGGTTACGGATAGGAACTGGCCCATAGTGATGTGTGGTGGGTTACGGACAGGAACTGGCCCATAGTGATGTGTGGTGGGTTACGGATAGGAACTGGCCCATAGTGATGTGTGGTGTGTCACGGATAGGAACTGGCCCATAGTGATGTGTGGTGGGTTACGGATAGGAACTGGCCCATAGTGATATGTGGTGGGTTACGGACAGGAACTGGCCCATAGTGATGTGTGGTGGGTTACGGACAGGAACTGGCCCATAGTGATGTGTGGTGGGTTACGGATAGGAACTGGCCCATAGTGATATGTGGTGGGTTACGGACAGGAACTGGCCCATAGTGATATGTGGTGGGTTACGGACAGGAACTGGCCCATAGTGATGTGTGGTGTGTCACGGATAGGAACTGGCCCATAGTGATGTGTGGTGGGTTACGGATAGGAACTGGCCCATAGTGATGTGTGGTGGGTCACGGATAGGAACTGGCCCATAGTGATGTGTGGTGGGTTACGGATAGGAACTGGCCCATAGTGATGTGTGGTGGGTTACGGATAGGAACTGGCCCATAGTGATGTGTGGTGTGTCACGGATAGGAACTGGCCCATAGTGATGTGTGGTGGGTTACGGATAGGAACTGGCCCATAGTGATGTGTGGTGGGTTACGGATAGGAACTGGCCCATAGTGATGTGTGGTGGGTTACGGACAGGAACTGGCCCATAGTGATGTGTGGTGGGTTACGGACAGGAACTGGCCCATAGTGATGTGTGGTGTGTCACGGATAGGAACTGGCCCATAGTGATGTGTGGTGGGTTACGGATAGGAACTG
This sequence comes from Dallia pectoralis, assembly GCA_029465975.1. NCBI lineage: Eukaryota > Metazoa > Chordata > Actinopteri > Esociformes > Umbridae > Dallia > Dallia pectoralis. The sequence continues at coordinate 14,193,012 of CM055734.1, read as the reverse complement.
GCCCATAGTGATGTGTGGTGGGTCACGGATAGGAACTGGCCCATAGTGATGTGTGGTGGGTTACGGATAGGAACTGGCCCATAGTGATGTGTGGTGGGTTACGGATAGGAACTGGCCCATAGTGATGTGTGGTGGGTTACGGATAGGAACTGGCCCATAGTGATGTGTGGTGTGTCACGGATAGGAACTGGCCCATAGTGATGTGTGGTGGGTTACGGATAGGAACTGGCCCATAGTGATGTGTGGTGGGTTACGGATAGGAACTGGCCCATAGTGATGTGTGGTGGGTTACGGATAGGAACTGGCCCATAGTGATGTGTGGTGGGTTACGGATAGGAACTGGCCCATAGTGATGTGTGGTGGGTTACGGACAGGAACTGGCCCATAGTGATGTGTGGTGGGTTACGGACAGGAACTGGCCCATAGTGATGTGTGGTGTGTCACGGATAGGAACTGGCCCATAGTGATGTGTGGTGGGTTACGGATAGGAACTGGCCCATAGTGATGTGTGGTGGGTCACGGATAGGAACTGGCCCATAGTGATGTGTGGTGGGTTACGGATAGGAACTGGCCCATAGTGATGTGTGGTGGGTTACGGATAGGAACTGGCCCATAGTGATGTGTGGTGGGTTACGGATAGGAACTGGCCCATAGTGATGTGTGGTGGGTTACGGACAGGAACTGGCCCATAGTGATGTGTGGTGGGTTACGGATAGGAACTGGCCCATAGTGATGTGTGGTGGGTTACGGACAGGAACTGGCCCATAGTGATGTGTGGTGTGTCACGGATAGGAACTGGCCCATAGTGATGTGTGGTGTGTCACGGATAGGAACTGGCCCATAGTGATGTGTGGTGGGTTACGGATAGGAACTGGCCCATAGTGATATGTGGTGGGTTACGGACAGGAACTGGCCCATAGTGATGTGTGGTGGGTTACGGATAGGAACTGGCCCATAGTGATGTGTGGTGGGTTACGGACAGGAACTGGCCCATAGTGATGTGTGGTGGGTTACGGACAGGAACTGGCCCATAGTGATGTGTGGTGGGTTACGGATAGGAACTGGCCCATAGTGATGTGTGGTGGGTTACGGACAGGAACTGGCCCATAGTGATGTGTAGTGGGTTACGGATAGGAACAGGAAGGAAAGATACTCTTCTATTGTGGATATCGATAACTCATCTATGCCATCACATTGCACACAATTAATTACAGTCGGCTTTTCTGCTGTCATTTACTCTTAAAAAAGTTCATAAAATTCAATTAATTTCAATTAAATTCAATTAAATTCATAATTACAGCAACAATATAAATATTAAAATATTTTAAGGTTTACTGTGTCACACAGGGATAGAGCTATTGCTTTTTTTTACCTTGTCAGCCCTGAATTTAGCAACACTTTGTAAACTGGCCCAATCTCAGCCCGTAGGCCAGGGCTATTCAATTAATCTGAAATTGGGGCCAGTTCATGAAACTGAAGCAAAATAAGGGGCCGGAGAATATGAGTAATTATGGTAACAAATAGAGAAATTACAACAACTTAATGAAGGAATCAATATATCAAAGTTAGCATGAGTTGTCTTAAAATGCCTTCTCAAATTATACTCCTTGCACACGGCGAGGCACTCGTTGCAGATTAAGCACACAGGATTCACATCAATGGCAATAAACGCGTATTTATCTGTCCATTCATTGTTGAACTGCCTGTTGTCCGAGTCAACTTTTCTTTTTTTTAAGGTAGATATTGACATTTTAAACTTTGTGTTTATATCGAAATTTATATCGAAATTACTTCGTGCTTGGCTTGAAAGAAAGTCAGAGCGTTTCCGTCAGAGCTCGGCACTAGAGCGCACCGCGAATGGGCGATTTTGATTGGTCATGTACCTGTTTTGCCACCATGGCTTAAAGAAGTGCATATCGCTCATATTGCACGAAATAATTTACAATTAACAATAGTCATGCGGTGTATGAAACTACCCATATGTAATAACTATACACAGTTGCGATACTTTGTTTTTTTAAAAGTGTGTGGGACATTGCTAACACAATGCTAAATAATAAATCAGATGTATGTACAATAACCTTACGATGTCCAGCAATCGATCTAAATAGTACATTGGGTTAAATTTGTAGTTTAAGTGTGTACTTAAATGGTCCAGTGGCAGAATTTTTGCCAAGCGTGTCAGAGGTTCTGGGTTCTAGTCCGCACTCGAATAGATTTTTTTTTCTCATCAAAACCGATGTTTATCAGTGGATGAATACCAGGCAGGGACACGTTTGTGTGCATTTTGTTTTGTAATTTCACCGTAACGAATAGAGTCACCACAACGGAACACAGTATCCGTGCCTGTCAGGAATACGCTTAGAAACAAGGTTGTGGTTCCAATCGCGGAACCCAATATATTTATTGACAGATGTGTAGAAAGGCAGAGGAATAGTCAGGCAGACTGGGTTCTGTCTCGGCAGATCAGAGTTCGAAGACGGTACCAGGGATCGGGCAAGGACAAGGTCGGTAAGGCAGGCTGATGATCGGGAACAGGAATCACTGGTAGACACAAGACAGGATTAGGCAGACTGGGAGAACTGGACAGGCTAATAACTGGTAATCTGATCAATCGTATTCATAAGTGCTCAGTAAGTCAGGAACGAACAATACCTCGTACTGATCGAAAGACCAAGTGCTACTTTTTTACCCCAACTAATTACTGGCAGGTGTGCCTAGAACTCAGGTGATCCTGATCGGGGCTGATCTCTCCCTCTCTCCGGAGATCGGGGAGCTGTCAAAGCTGGCATAGAGGAGGACAAACCTCCGTTTCTAAGCGCCACTGATCGCGGCTGCAACGAGCACTTTGATCACTTGATTTAAAAAGCAACACATTTCAGCCCTAGATAGCTTCTTATTTAACAGATGAACGAAATGAATGCTCTGCTAGTTCACTGGAGATTTTTTTATTTATTTGTATTGGTACATTCGTGCCGCGAGATGTTTCAAAAGTGGTGGGGACAATTCCCACCCGCAAATTACGCCTAAAGGGCCGGTTCAAAATCCCTCAGGGGCCGGACCCGGCCCGGGGGCCGCCAATTGAATAGCCCGGCCGTAGGCTAACCAGCTTCTGGCGTTACAGATCTGATGTAGATGTTATCGTTTTCGGTGTTACAGATAATATCTGGATGTTTCTCCTTTCAGTTTAGCAGACATAATGTTTTATATGTTACTGTTTTATATATACATACAATTTGACAGTTATTTAAATTAGGTAAATATGCTTAGTGCATTTTGATTCACGGCAACATCCTGAGAGCAATTAGGGTTAACGCTCGCTCAGATACAAGCTGGAGAAAACATTGTACTTTGCAGGAGCGACTTGAATGAGAAGGTTCACACATTTTGTACATCGGTCTATTATAAGATACAATTCTCAATATACGACGCTCAACATCATCTGTTTGTTTGTCGGGTGGTGGGAGGGAGGGTGGGGTGGTGAGAGGGAACACCCCACGACAGTCCTCTGTCTCCCAGGCTCTGCCCCGGCCCTCTGTGGCCCTTCTGGCCAGCCCCCAGTCATTTCCATCTAAATGCAAATTTCATCAATCTGCCACTAGAAAGACCGATATTAGTATCAAAGCCAATGTGTTACGCGTTTTACACCAGCAATGTGTCAATAGCTCCACTACCAGAGAGACCTGTCAATCTGTCCCAGCGGCCGTGGATGTGTGGCTGCTTTCTCTTTCACATATTTATGTGCTTCCTTTTCTTTCTCCCTCTGTAATGGTGCTATACCTCAATCCGGTTCTCTGTCTCACTTTCTCATGAGCTGTCAATATCTTATCTTCACATGCAGTCTCACACACACACATACACACAGACACACACACACACAGACACACACACACAGACACACACACACAGACACACACACACAGACACACACACACAGACACACACACACAGACACACACACACACACAAACACACACACACAGACACACACACACACACAGACACACACACACACACACACACACACACACACAGACACACACATGCACAATTGTCCTCAACACTGAGTCCTTGTGTTTCCTCTCTCCTGTTTTCTTTTTCTCACTCCCACCACACTCGCTTAAATTCCCTCAAAGTAAATGCCCTTGACTGACCTCTCTGTTACACATACTCAGCTCACAACATATTGTGTTCTACCTCCCCTAGCTGCAAGTGGCAATTTCACCTTAAACGTAACTCCTAATAAATCTTGTGGGAACCAATTGGTCAGGTTTTACTGACCTTTCTAGATCCCCCTCTGTATATTTAGACACAAACACCCAAATATGATGCACTTGATAATTATAATTTTTTATTGAGGGAGGAAACGCACGTAACACACCTGTATCCTTTTTTGCAATATTCAGGGGTTTAAAAACAGGTAAGAAAATGTCTGTATTTTACAACTAGAAATTAGACACTTCCTCTTACTGAGCCAGAAACAACTGTAATCTACTGTTCACCCATAAAAAACAACAGCTAGCATTAGCCAACCCTAGCAGAAAAAAATCGCACATGTTTTACGTAAGTACCAGTGCCCCTAGTGGCTGGTTTTGAATGCAAATATCTCAGGGACCTGGGCAAGCACATCTCTGTGTTCTCAACTGTAAAGCATGCCTCCTCCATCTTTCATTTTCCTCCTGTTTCAATTGAAAAGAACTCTATTTGTGTCCGGTGGCGTTGGGACAGGTAAAGCCAGTGGTGACTGGGGAGAACCGGAGAAATGGAAGGAAGGGTCGGTAGGCCAAGAAGAGTTTCTGGAGGGAATGCTTGGGGGCAGGGCCAGGTAGAGCAAGGAGGAGGAGTTTGGAAGGGTGAATGAGGAGGGGAGAGCGAATCAGCAGGACCCCTGCCGGGAAACGGAGCTGCAGGGGCTGTTAACATGCAGGCTGCATATTTCTAAATTGCAGAGCATCCTAATCTTACCGTGCTTGGTCACTGAGGCACTTCTTTCCCTCTCTTTCCTCTCTCAGTGTGTGTGGACGCGTGCCTGAACATGTGTATTCGCGCGCATGTGTGATGCCCCTAACAGCAGGAAATGTGGTGCTCAGAACCAAAGGGAGGGACTTTCTTCAAGGCTCTCTGTCTTTCTCTCCCGCTCCCTCATTCTCTCATTTTCACTCTCTCTCTCTCTCTCTCTCTCGCACTGCAGCAAGAAACACTCATCAAACTGCAACACGCATCCCACAGAAGCACTCTGATACAGTGCAGTAGCAACTGGGCCTCCCGTTCACACAGAGACGTGGCACAGAGACGTGGCACAGAGACGTGGCACAGAGGCGTGGCACAGAGACGTGGCACAGAAACGTGGCACAGAGACGTGGCACAGAGACGTGGCACAGAGACGTGGCACAGAGACGTGGCACAGAGACGTGGCACAGAGACACGGCACAGAGACGTGGCACAGAGACGTGGCGCAGAGACAGCTTACAGCTTCACACCGGGTGTCCCTTGGCTCCTTCCCTGGCCCAACAAAATAATAACGTGGGCTGACATAATAAATAGCTTCAGAACAATCTATTGGCTTACCTATTGGAATCTTCATTCACCTCCAGAATGATTAAATGAGCAAAAGCAAATTCATCACAAACCATTTAGACACTCCAATTCTCAAGTTTTACTCTAAATTTGGGACAACGGGTCTTCAGACAACATACAAGAAATAGACTAAATATGATCAATCAAAATGTGCACTTTCTTAAATTATAACTAAAGAATTTGACATTTGGACAAATTTATCAGGACCAAGACGGCAAATAAGTACTCACTCCATGTGTAGAGACGGCGATGGCAATGCCAGCTGGCCCCAGATGATTCCGTAAGCTACCGGCTATTTCTGGCAGAGGAGTTGGCACGACATAGATTCATGTGTTAGCAAGCACATTCACTACAATGTGTATTTGCTAATGTTAGTAATTGGTTGAGCTCAATTGATTGAGCTTTCATCTAAAGTTCCCTTCAGAACAGAAACACACACACATGCACACACACACACACTCTCCACACACACACACATGCACACACACTCTCCACACACACTCTTCCCACACACACACACACACACACACACACACACACACACACACACACACACACACACACACACACCCTCCAGCCTACCTACTCCTGTTACTTTTTGATCTTTATCTTGGTCAGGATTTTATCCAAAACAGTGGCTAAGAATCTATTGGAAAACAATGCTTTACATCCATATCCGTACTTTGCGTCAGCTGGTGTGTTTGCGTGTGTGTGCAACAATGAGGCAGATCGTGAGATTTTCTGTGAGTTACTGACAAGACTTGTACTTAGAAATTCAAGTTAAAATAACTTTTTATTATACACATTTGAGTGCATTAATTTGAACTGGATGAATTGCCTTTATGCCCTTATGCTGTGCTCAAAGTTGAATGAATTATTAGATGAATTCCATGTATCTTCTCAGTCATGTTCAGACAAGCTTACTACAACTTTCGTTTTTACATGTTTATTGTCATTACTATTCTTGTCCACTATTTCTGAAATTACTAACATTAAAAGTATTATTATAAATGCATTATCTAGTATCTAGTTCATGGTTGTTGTCACATATGTGTAACTCAAGTTAGCTACGCTATTAGCTGGCTCGGCTATGGTTGACCTCTACTCCCAATGCTAGTTAGTTTTAACCAACACTAGCCATTTATCATTGTCCATTGTCATCACAAATGAGTTACCAAACTAGACGAGCATAGCAGTTAGATAAGAAGGCTGAAATAAATTAAACATTACTGTTTGGTTGTCCGACATATTTTTTTAAATATTCAACCACAATTTTAGCTGAAATAAATTATTATTATACAATGCAGTGAATAAATAGACCATGATGCAACTGGGCACCAGGCACGTAGGTTGCGTTAATGCAGCTACTCATTAGGACACAGCAGGCCTATGTAATGCTGGTATAGTGGAGCTTTGAGTCAGCATTCATAAGATTAAGTGTTCCAGGCTTAGATTAATAAATATCACAGACCAAATACCCGAGAAGGGATTTTAAATAGGACCTAATTAAAAAGAAACACTTTATAGATATTTGTGGTTACTACTGGTTATTGATTTTATTTAAGATCGCTTTTCCACCAGGTCTTTTGTTTTGATCATGCGGTTTGGAGTTTTTCAGTAAGTGCTGAGTTATTTCAAACCGTGCAGGCGTCAGACAGTTGTCAGACATTTGTCAGACGTAAAAGCCTACTGGTGGATTTTAGTTAAAAATAAAATGTTTTTCAAAAAGCTACCACTGCTGAACTACAGCAATGCAAGCGAATGGAAATATTAGTTATCTGACACTGTTCCCAAAGAGTCGTATTGGAAGTCCTATTAGCTATTAAGAATGTCAATGCTAGTAAATCAGCTGGCGTATTGATCTTAATTCTTGCCGTAAATACTTGCTGCTAACATTATTGCGGAGGCTTTTACTAACATTTCACCTGATCTCGGCAGAAAATACTATTCCAGAAGTAGGTAAGTTTGCCTAAGTTATGCCGCTATCTAAATGACTGGGCTGCCTTGTATTCGAAACAATTTCAATCCCATTTCCAAAACCATCTGTTCTTACCACGGAACCGAAAGAAACATGTTGGTGAGCAGCCCAAAGAGTTCTTCTACCCCGGGGGGTGTGTTAAGCAAAGTTCAATGTGAATTCGAAAAGCAGCTTAGCACTACTACAGCACCAAATACTGCATGGTTTGTAATGGTCAACAGAAATAGCAAGGCGGACCTCATAGATGAGTCATGGAGACCATAGAGCTGGGACTGTACAGCTTTCATTGACTTTACAGTGACTTCTGTAGCATGTATGCATGTATACTGATATTGCTATTGTTCTGGTTATTTTTTCTTTAATGTTTTTTTGGTAAATTAACAATTATGGACAGAGCCCAGTTTGGCATTATGTACATCCTTACGTAAAAAAAAGCAATTTCAATTCAGAATGGAGGAAGAGAAGGATTAAAACAATGATCCTCGGCACAGAGATGAAGGTCGGACCTGCAGGCGATCAGCCTCTCGTTTAGAGACATTTATTAGAGAGGCATATCCTGGGAGAAATGGTGAGAAAGGCTGAGCGTTATAGTTATAAAGGAAAAGGGAGGGAAAGCCAAGTTTAGCTCATATGCTGAAACTACAAAATCCACGAAACATAAAAATTTAAATCATCTTGAGATATTTGATATTGTAAAGACTTAATGCTGAATTAGGCTCCCAAGGCTGCTAGAAAAAAATAGACCTGCCTCCAACTTCTTAAGATGTGATGTGTGAAGTTAAGGTTGTAATTATCTTAGTATCCATCCTTCAATGTGTGAATTAATGTTGCACAAATGGTTCAAGACAACTTCCTTGTTCGTGAAAACGAAAATTTTCTGAATCCGCAACATTTGTTTACACAGACCATCCCCGGGCATGGAGTGGTGCTCTAGGGGGGTGGGGCTATAAGGAGGTGGGGCTATAATGAGGTGGGGCTATAATGAGCTGTGGCTATTAGGAGGTGGGGCTATAAGGAGGTGGGGCTATATAGACCCCAGAACTGCATTGATCCTCCATTGAGACAAAAACAGAGCTGAAGCTTGAAGAGTGCACTGTCAATACACACCAGCACAACGAGGGCAAGAGTATACTGAGGAAAAATAACCCAAGACAAGGTCAGATTAAAGTATTAAAATGAACAACTCCCAATGGAGCTGGTCATTCCCTATGGACAGAATCCAACAGAACCCTTTCTTATCATCACAGTGGAACAGCCAAGACAAGGCCCCAAACTCTTGTCACTCCCCATAAAAGCCCCATAACCACGCCCACATAACAAAACCCAGATAGCATAATACATCCTTATAGATTTTGAACCAAAGAAACTATTATACAAAGTTGCAAGACGCTGGTGTCCAAAAACTCGGCATGCCTTAGAGCTGCTATCAGAGTTCTGATTAGGTTCTCCTATACGCAGAATAATGCATTCAAACGCACACGACTGGATGAGCGTGCAGGAACTTACAGTAAAATATTTATAAGAAAAATTGTGACACCAACTTTAATGTTTCACAGATGGCGGCTAATTGTAAGGTACCTGGGTCCCCGTTAGGGAAGATTGTTTCAGCTGAGTGAACTGAGTTTTTTAAATAAGTTATTAAACAGAATAAAAGGTCAATGTAATTTAGAAGGATGGGAGATTTGGTCTGAGGCCTGGATACTATTGCGAGATGTTGTGCTTGCTAGCTTGATGTGCTGGGCAGCATGTATTCATGCCCGAGGTCTAGCTTGATGTGCTGGGCAGCATGTATTCATGCCCGAGGTCTAGCTTGACGTGCTGGGCAGCATGTATTCATGCCCGAGGTCTAGCTTGATGTGCTGGGCAGCATGTATTCATACCCAAGGTCTAGCTTGATGTGCTGGGCAGCATGTATTCATGCCCGAGGTCTAGCTTGATGTGCTGGGCAGCATGTATTCATACCCGAGGTCTAGCTTGATGTGCTGGGCAGCATGTATTCATGCCCGAGGTCTAGCTTGTTGTGCTGGGCAGCATGTATTCATGCCCGAGGTCTACCTTGATGTGCTGGGCAGCATGTATTCATGCCCGAGGTCTACCTTGATGTGCTGGGCAGCATGTATTCATGGCCGGGGTCAAGCTTGATGTGCTGGGCAGCATGTATTCATGCCCGAGGTCTAGCTTGATGTGCTGGGCAGCATGTATTCATGCCCGAGGTCTAGCTTGATGTGCTGGGCAGCATGTATTATACTGTGTAAAAGCTGTACCATATCTCGCCTATTACTTCATTTACTTACAAAATTACTACATACTTCGGTTTAGCTACTGTGGATAGATCTTTCTTGTATTCTCAACAAATAAGAGTTAGCTTAAAACTCTGGAACAGTACATTGTGTTCACTAACGAGCTCATGTGGGAAGTGCCGTCCTAGAATCAAGCACGTCTTACTTTATTATAGTTAATAGGTATATTGGGAAATATCTTTCTCTATTGCTTCATATTCACACATAACGTCTGTGGGCTTCTTTAGAGGTAGTGTTTTAGAGGGGAGCGTTAGTATACACAGACACACACACACACATATGGAGGAAGTATACACAGACACACACACACACACACACACATAGGGGAAGTATACACAGACACACACACACACACATAGGGGAAGTATACACAGACACACACACACACACACACATAGGGGAAGTATACACAGACACACACACACACACACACACACACACACACATAGGGGAAGTATACACAGACACACACACACACACACACACATAGGGGAAGTATACACAGACACACACACACACACACATAGGGGAAGTATACACAGACACACACACACACACACACACATATAGAGGAAGTATACACAGACACACACACACACATTGGGGAAGTATACACAGACACACACACACACACACACACACACACACACACACACACATAGGGGAAGTATACACAGACACACACACACACACATAGGGGAAGTATACACAGGCACACACACACACACACACACACACACACATAGGGGAAGTATACACAGGCACACACACACACACATAGGGGAAGTATACACAGGCACACACACACACACACACACACATAGGGGAAGTATACACAGGCACACACACACACAGATGAATGACATGCTTGGCACTGGCAAATGGAGAATATTTACACCATCACACTACCATAAAAAGATTTAACATTTGATTTCTCAAAATCACGAGAAAACTATTAAGAACAAATCGGGAGAAAATCAGGACAAGTTAGAATGCTACTATGCCCTGAAGAAAGAGTTCACAGTGTCAGAATGTCTGACTTATGTGATTGACCAACATAAAGAAAACATTTGACTATGTATACATTCAATGTGCATATCCTTGCTATTGCGAGAACCTCTTTAGGTACACCTGACTCTCGAGAACAGATAGGCTACATGCTAAGAAAAGTAGATGGAAATTGATTGTTTACAGAAAAAAGGTAAGACAAGACATTAGAGGCAAACACTGTATTTCTCTCATCATATAGACCCAGTAAAACAAATCAAAACATATCTGCTAGAAGAAACATTGCACTGTGCAATCCCATTACGAGGATTTGTCTGGCAGCGGAATGGGAAAAGGCTAACTGGCGGAACAGAACATTCTAAATGTAAACTAATAATTATTTGTGCTTATTTTCCCTTGCCATTCATAGTTACAATAATGTGCCGAGCGTAAAACAGAAATGTTCATTATTACTTTTTGTCTTGTTTCTTCCACTTTTGTTTCTTAATATATTTTAATTTTCCCCCTAGAAATGTTAACTTGCTTTGGTTATATAAAGAAATGTTTTACATGCCAATACGGACAATACAAAAAAAACTGAGAGCAATGCGAGTAGAAAGTAAAGACATGCAAATTGAAGAGTAAGCGAAAAAAAATATAGAGAGCAGACAGGGGCTGGGCAGGTATGTCAAAGAAGGAGATGGCGACGGAGAGAGAGTGTGTGTGTGTGTGTGTGTGTGTGTGTGTGTGTGTGTGTGTGTGTGTGCGTGTGCGTGTGCGTGTGCGTGTGCGTGTGCGTGTGCGTGTGCGTCTGCGTCTGCGTCTGCGTCTGCGTCTGTGTCTGTGTCTGTGTCTGTGTGTGTGTGTGTGTGTGTGTGTGTGTGTGTGTGTGTGTGTGTGCGCATTAACGTTATGTAGCTTTCAGTAAGGCAGGCAGGAAGTGTGGCTGCCATAGCAGTAGCATTCTGATGAGAGAGAGAGACAGTGGGATCTGGATAGACTCTGGCCATTACAGGGGTTGCTGTGGAACATGGCCCCAGGTCAATGGAATCAAACCCATTACATCTGATACTGGATAACTCCACTGCTTAGAATTCATGTAATCTGGACCAACTCATTCAAAAGCTGGCCAACGTCGTCGTGCAGCATCTTCCCAGATAAGACGGGAGATGTGACGAGGGCGAGGCAAAAAATTTGGCCTAGAGACAAGAATGATACTGGAGGAAGTAGTAAGTAAGAACGGATGAATTATATTTATTTTTCATGTTATGATAATTATCAACATATAATTGTGGAGGGGAGTTGGCGCTTGACTCTTGCTTTAACGTGTGCTTGTTTCCTGGAAAAGGTTATGCATAGTCAATAGTTGTTTTGTCTTTGACTAATCTTAGTCCGTTAAAGACACTAGCCCTTTTACTTAATCTAATAGCCTTTATTTCTCAAACTAGTCCTAGAAAGTCAATTTACATAATTTATTTTCTGGCATCTGAAAAGCAGAATGTCAGCAAAAGAATTATTGGACACACAACTACCCGACTCAGGTTTTTAAGCTGTGTAATTGGTTGGATAATGAAGACGTACAGATTTTCGGCCCTTAAAGCCAAAAATTATCAGTTTGTTTCTGAAATGAAAAATTATATATATTGCACTGATTTTGTTTAAGGTCTATGAGGCTAAATCTTTATCGCAGTAATGGGATTAGTGCTATCCAAGATCCCTTTAATTAGATTTTATGCAATTTAAACAATATAAAATGCATGATATTTACTTGTTCCTTCTTGAAGATTGCCTCATACATGCCTCATGGGTTAAGTTATACTGTTGTAGCCCAACAAAATATTAAATATAAATGAATGCATTGTTCCTTCATACCAAAAAAATATATTTTTGAAACCCTTCTCTTCAACTGCTTACCAAAAATGGTGCTTTCAGCTTTTGAAATGTAAATTGCCTCTCAATACTTCTTCTCACTCCACATTTTATTCCCATTCATAGCGACGTGGCTGATGTAATGTAAGTGTAAGCTAGCCTGGCATTTACTACAAATGCAAAAAATCATTTCTATGTCCTTCCCATGTTTTGTGGTTGACTGCTGCGTTCACCAAGCAAAGTTACAAACCAGACAATCACCTCTGAATTGATGTCCGGGAGAATGCCAATCGGTATTTTAAATGTCTTGTAAATTTAACATCCAGTCATTCCGACAACCCGACAACCAGTTAATCAGACAACCAGTCAAACAGACATTAGGTTGGACAAACAAGCATTCGGTATTAGTGACAGAATAAAAACCTAACCGCGCGGACATCCTTTCACCATTTCCTCTACAGATGTTCCCCAAAGTAAGTGTAATAAACTCTCAAGCAGCAGAGAGTATCGTGTCTGTGTAAGGATGATGTATGAGTTCAGCTAAGGCTGTCTGTTATCGCCGTTAAACATAGCTTATCTTAGCTTAGCATAGCTTACAAAAGAATGAAAGAGGAGGAAAGAGTTCATTTAGATTATAGATCGACGACGAGACAGAGGGATAGAAACAAACTAAGTACAGCAACAGAGGGAGGAAACTGAAAATGAGAAAAAGGGCCAATAAAGTAAAGTGAGAGGACTGCACAATGGGTTGAGGAGATTAGGGAGAAAGATGAGAAAGAGGGGATCTAGAGAGGAGATAAAGGGTAATAGAGGAAGAGCAGAGAAAGAGAAAGGTAAAAATCAGAAAAGAGAGAAAGAGGAGAGGAAGAGGAGAGATAGAGGAATGAGAGATGCTGGACTGGAGATGTCAGGGTTTGAGAGCAGAGTCAGCGGGATGGGTTTAGTGGCACAGCCTGATTGGTTCATCCTGCTGTACAAATATTTCCTGGACACACACACACACACACACAGACATGAACACACACTCTGCATAGTGCAGATGCCATACCCTCCTCCTCTGTTGCTACTCTCTCACCCTCTCCTCTTTCCCTCATGTCTTTACACACACCTCCACGCTGGTAGCCAGTCCAGAATTACCTATCCCTGGTATGGACACCGCTGGACCTCACAGCAACACAAACAACATAGTTCACAGCACCCTAACGTGTGAATCCACGTCCTCCTCTGCTCTCAGTTCACATTCCCAAATGCCCGAACAGGAGGAATATATACCGCCATTTCCCTCCCTCACAATCCCCTTCTTTGTCGGTTCAACAGCCTGGACAAGAGTTCCGTTTACTTCCAATCAGGAAGATCTGATTTGTTTCCGTTTTTTTAAATCTACACATGAATATAAAACACGTCTCTCTCATCCGTCTACTGTGTCCGTGTTCCGTTTATACCAACACACCTTATCACCCTAGCTCGTGAACTCCCCTCCTCAGTTCACCCCACAGGACGTTTTAAATAGCATTTATGTCAGAAGACGTGGATGGACATTTCTTAATGTTGATTTAGTCAGTAAGCCATTTTTGGATGGATCTGGAAGAGTACTCTGGATTGTTGTCCTGCTGGAAGATCCAAAAGAAATCAAGTTGAAGCTTTTGGCTTTTTGGACCCAAAACAGCCCACAACATCTAAGATCCACTCCCCCATACCTCACAGTGGGGATCAAAACGATTTCTGCATCCCTGTTTAAACACCAGCCATATTTATTGGTTTAGAATTCATCTCATCTCATCTTCAACCGCTTGTCCGGGGTCGGGTCGCGGGGGTAGCAGCTCTAGCAGGGGACCCCAAACTTCCCTTTCCCGGGCAACATTAGCCAGCTCTGACTGGGGAATCCCGAGGCGTTCCCAGGCCAGTGTGGAGATATAATCTCTCCACCTAGTCCTGGGTCTTCCCCGAGGTCTCCTCCCAGCTGGACGTGCCTGGAACACCTCTCTAGGGAGGCGCCCAGGTGGCATTCGTACAAGATGCCCGAACCACCTCAACTGGCTCCTTTCTACGCAAAGGAGCAGCGGCTCTACTCCGAGTTCCTCTCCGATGACTGAGCTTCTCACCCTATCCCTAAGGGAGAGGCCAGCCACCTTTCTGAGAAAACCCATTTCGGCCGCTTGTACCTGCGATCTCGTTCTTTCGGTCATGACCCAGCTTTCATGACCATAGGTGAGGGTAGGAACAAAGATTGACCGGTAGATCGAGAGCTTTGCCTTTCGGCTCAGCTCTCTTTTCGTCACAACGTTGCGGTGAAGCGAATGCAACACCGCCCCCGCTGCTCCGATCCTCCGACCAATCTCCCGCTCTATTGTTCCCTCACTCGTGAACAAGACCCTGAGGTACTTGAACTCCTTCACTTGGAGTAAGGACTCATTCCCTACCCAGAGTAGGCACTCCACCGGTTTCCTACTGAGAGTCATGGCTCAGATTTAGAGGTGCTAACCCTCATCCCAGCCGCTTCACACTCGGCTGCGAACCGATCCAGTGAGTGCTGAAGGTCACCGACCGATGAGGCCATCAGGACCACATCATCCGCAAAAAGCAGTGATGTGACCATCAGCCCACCGACCGGGAACCCCTCCCCCCATGACAACGCCTTGATATCCTGTCCATGAATATTACAAACAGGATTGGTGACAAAGCGCAGCCCTGGCGGAGGCCAACCCCCACCGGGAACGAATCCGACTTACTGCCGAGGACACGGACACAGATCATGCTTTGAGCGTACAGAGATTGGATGGCCCTGAGAAGAGACCCCCTCACCCCATACTCCCGCAGCACCTCCCACAAAAGATCCCGGGGTACCCGGTCATACGCCTTCTCCAGATCCACAAAACACATGTAGACTGGATGGGCATACTCCCAGGCCCCCTCCAGGATCCTTGCGAGAGTAAAGAGCTGGTCCGTGCTTCCCCGGCCAGAACGAAAACCGCATTGTTCCTCTTCAATCTGAGGTTCGACTATTGGCCGAACCCTCCTTTCCAGCACTTTGGAGTACACTTTACCAGGGAGGCTGAGGAGTGTGATACCTCTGTAATTGGCACACACTCTCTGGTCCCCCTTTTTGAAGAGGGGAACCACCACCCCGGTCTGGCACTCCTCTGGCTCTGTCCCAGACTTCCATGCAATGTTGAAGAGGCGTGTCAACCAAGACAGCCGTTCCCCACCCAAAGCTTTTAGCATTTCTGGACGAATCTCATCAGTCCCTGGGGCTTTGCCACTGTGGAGTTGTTTGACTACCTCAGCGACTTCCCCCAGGGAAACTGACGATGACCCTCCATCAGCCTCCAGCTCTGCCTCTATACTAGAGGGCGTGTAGGTCGGATTCAGGAGCTCCTCAAAATGCCTTTCCAGTGCCCGATCACATCATCAGTTGAGGTCAAGGGTGTCCCATCCTTACTGTACACAGCTTGGATGGTTCCCCGTTTTCCCCTTCTGAGGTGCCGAACGGTTTTCCAGAAGCATTTTGGTGCCGACCGAAAGTCCTTCTCCATAGCTTCTCCAAACTTCTCCCAAACCCTTCGGGCCTGTCGGTACCCTGCAACTTCCTCCGGAGTCCCTGAAGGCCTCCTTCTTCAGTCGGACAGCTTCCCTGACCACCGTGGTCCACCACGGTGTTCTAGGGTTACCACCCCTTGAGGCATCTAGGACCTTGAGACCACAGCTCACCGCCGCAGCTTCAGCAATAGAAGCTTTGAACATTGCCCACTCAGGTACAATGCCCCCAACCTCCACAGGGATGCCTGAAAAGCTCCGCCGGAGGAGTGAGTTGAAGATCTTTCGGACAGGGGCCTCCTCCAGACGTTCCCAGTTCACCCGCACTACCCGTTTGGGCTTACCTGGTCTGTCCAAAGTCTTTCCCCACCCTCTGATCCAACTCACTACCAGATGGTGATCAGTTGACAGCTCTGCCCCTCTCTTCACCCGAGTGTCCAAAACATGCGGCCTTAGATCAGCCGATACGATCACAAAATCGATCATTGACCTTCGGCCTAGGGTGCTCTGGTACCATGTACACATGTTCGAACATGGTGTTTGTTATAGACAATCCATGACTAGCACAGAAGTCCAATAACAAACGACCACTCGGGTTTAGATCAGGGAGGCCGTTCCTCCCAATCACGCCTCTCCAGGTGTCTCCATCGATGCCCACATGGGCGTTGAAGTCTCCCAGCAGAATGATGGAGTCCCCTACTGGAGCCCTATATAAGACTCCCTTCAGGGTCTCCAAGAAGGCTGAATACTCCGAACTGCTGTTTGGTGCATAAGCACAAACAACAGTCAGAGTTTTCCCCCCCACCACCCTTAGGCGTAGGGAGGCAACCCTCTCATCCACCGGGGTAAACTCCAACACCGCCGTGCTCAGACGTGGGTTTAGAATTAGATTTTACTATATTTCTGTCCTATTTCCAGTCTATAATTAAGCTGATAAACAACTTCTAGTTCATCTTTACCAACAGGGCAATTCTAAATAAGAAAGTATAATTATCTCTGTATGCCTTATCTCAATTTAGTTTAACATTACTTTACCAGAGGTCGGCACAATGCTTAACTTTCTTGTCACTATCAGTTCACACTGTGTCTTTTCAATGTTCTCCGGTTTGTTGATGGGTGTAGACCAGGGGTTCCCAACTTTTTTAGCTTGAGACCCAAAAGAGAAATTTGGTGTCTCCCTGGGACCCAAACATGAAAAAATACAACGTGAATTGCCATATCATAACTTTATACATGTAGGCTAGATGTTATGGCAATTAACGTGAATTGCCATAACATCTAGCCTACATGTATAAGGTTATGATACAGAACACAACAAAGTATGAATTGTTATGTGAATAATGAAGTGAATAATTTGACATTATTGGTTAGTCAAGTAATAATAATACATTTCCATACTCAGTAACATAAATATTACACTATTTAATCTGGGCAAAATTAGGATACTTTATTGTCCAGCGGGTGAATTGAACCCGCAATTTACAGCTCCACAGCCGAGCACACTACCCACTGCGCCATATAGGGGTATCTTATCCTGGCCGCTACAAAATACATGAATCTGACAAACAGCATTGCCATCTAAAAGTCATACGGCAGGTACTACATATTATTTTTGTCTGCACATATTTCTCTCCACATGTCCCCACAATAGCTGAGACCAAACCTACGCCCTTGTATGTATCAGCTCGATTGAGCAGAGTTGCGCACGTTGAAAGGTGAAAATAGACGCAATGACATGGTTGAGGAGTTTACGCTCGCGGTACGTCTGTATTTTTTCATTCATTCTCAGGCTACTCTATCTACATCGCATACACGAGTCATGAGAAATGACTTTTAACGTATATAAAGTTTGACAAACACAGAAAACAATTTAAATGACTGACGTACATTTCCGCTGTCAAAACACTGTCTCCTGAAAGTCTCTTCTTTGCCCAGGATTTTTTTTTTTGACTTGCCGTGATGCTGAGAATGTTTCGTTTGGAGATGTCTGTCCAATGTGTTCATTTTCAAACTCTCATTACTGAGCACATCCCCACAAAAAAATGCATTGAGGCCTCTCCTCTGCATTACGAATGGCTTTGGTGAAGCCAACATTTATAAACTCTACTTTGTATTTTCTTTTCGGCATTATTTCTGCCAAGGCAACCGAAGTAATAACAATCGCGATTTTACCTCAGAGCCCAGCCTCTACCAGAGAGCGCATAAAGTCAGGTACCGGGTCGTGAGAAAAGAGGGGGGAGGGGATAAACAGCCTCGCACACAGCATCTGGGCTGATTAGACTAGCGTAGAAAAAAAACGCTCTATCATAGAATTGTTATGCATTTGTTCTCTGCCAATTGGCGACCCAATAAAAACGGGTCTGCGACCCACTTTGGGTCGCGACCCATACTTTAGGAAACACTGGTGTAGACAGATCCGAAAGTGGTCATGATAATGACAAAAGATGCATGTTATAACCAGATGCATGTAATAACCAGATCGATGTTATAACCAGATCCATGTAATAACCAGATGCATGTTATAACCAGATGCATGTTATAACCAGATCCATGTCATAACCAGATCCATGTTATAACCAGATCCATGTTATAACCAGATCCATGTCATAACCAGATGCATGTAATAAGCAGATCCATGTTATAACCAGATCCATGTTATAACCAGATCCATGTTAAAACCAGATCCATGTTATAACCAGATCGATGTTATAACCAGATGCATGTAATAAGCAGATGCATGTTATAACCAGATGCATGTTATAACCAGATGCATGTAATAAGCAGATGCATGTTATAACCAGATGCATGTTATAACCAGATCGATGTTATAACCAGATGCATGTTATAACCAGATGTATGTAATAAGCAGATGCATGTTATAATCAGATGCATGTTATAACCAGATGCATGTTATAACCAGATCCATGTTATAACCAGATCCATGTTATAATCAGATGCATGTTATAATCAGATGCATGTTATAACCAGATGCATGTTATAACCAGATGCATGTTATAACCAGATGCATGTTATAACCAGATGCATGTAATAAGCAGATGCATGTTATAACCAGATGCATGTTATAACCAGATGTATGTAATAAGCAGATGCATGTTATAATCAGATGCATGTAATAACCAGATGCATGTTATAACCAGATGCATGTAATAAGCAGATGCATGTTATAACCAGATGCATGTTATAATCAGATGCATGTAATAACCAGATGCATGTTATAACCAGATGCATGTAATAAGCAGATCCATGTTATAACCAGATCCATGTTATAACCAGATCCATGTTAAAACCAGATCCATGTTATAACCAGATCGATGTTATAACCAGATGCATGTAATAAGCAGATGCATGTTATAACCAGATGCATGTTATAACCAGATGCATGTAATAAGCAGATGCATGTTATAACCAGATGCATGTTATAACCAGATCGATGTTATAACCAGATGCATGTTATAACCAGATGTATGTAATAAGCAGATGCATGTTATAATCAGATGCATGTTATAACCAGATGCATGTTATAACCAGATCCATGTTATAACCAGATCCATGTTATAATCAGATGCATGTTATAATCAGATGCATGTTATAACCAGATCCATGTTATAACCAGATCGATGTTATAACCAGATGCATGTAATAAGCAGATGCATGTTATAACCAGATGCATGTTATAACCAGATGCATGTAATAAGCAGATGCATGTTATAACCAGATGCATGTTATAACCAGATGTATGTAATAAGCAGATGCATGTTATAATCAGATGCATGTAATAACCAGATGCATGTTATAACCAGATGCATGTAATAAGCAGATGCATGTTATAACCAGATGCATGTTATAATCAGATGCATGTAATAACCAGATGCATGTTATAACCAGATGCATGTAATAACCAGATGCATGTTATAATCAGATGCATGTTATAACCAGATGCATGTTATAACCAGATCCATGTTATAACCAGATGCATGTTATAATCAGATGCATGTTATAAGCAGATGCATGTTATAACCAGATCCATGTTATAACCAGATCCATGTTATAACCAGATCCATGTTATAACCAGATGCATGTAATAAGCAGATGCATGTTATAACCAGATGCATGTTATAACCAGATGCATGTTATAACCAGATGCATGTAATAAGCAGATCCATGTTATAACCAGATGCATGTTATAACCAGATGTATGTAATAAGCAGATGCATGTTATAACCAGATGCATGTTATAACCAGATGCATGTTATAACCAGATGCATGTTATAACCAGATGCATGTTAAAACCAGATGCATGTAATAAGCAGGTGCATGTTATAACCAGATGCATGTTATAACCAGATGTATGTAATAAGCAGATGCATGTAATAAGCAGATGCATGTTATAACCAGATGCATGTTATAACCAGATGTATGTAATAAGCAGATGCATGTAATAAGCAGATGCATGTTATAACCAGATCCATGTTATAACCAGATCCATGTTATAACCAGATGCATGTTATAACCAGATGCATGTTATAACCAGATGCATGTAATAAGCAGGTGCATGTTATAACCAGATGCATGTTATAACCAGATGTATGTAATAAGCAGATGCATGTAATAAGCAGATGCATGTAATAACCAGATGCATGTTATAACCAGATGTATGTAATAAGCAGATCCATGTTATAACCAGATGCATGTAATAACCAGATCCATGTTATAACCAGATCCATGTTATAACCAGATCCATGTTATAACCAGATGCATGTTATAACCAGATGCATGTTATAACCAGATGCATGTTATAACCAGATGTATGTAATAAGCAGATGCATGTTATAATCAGATGCATGTAATAACCAGATGCATTTTATAACCAGATGTAACTAGTCCTTTTCCCATTTACCCTTTTTGGGTCTGGCTGTGTGCCTCCACATCAGGCCCAGGAGCATACCCCAGCGGCCCGGCCAGCCAGAGTACCACACAGCAAGACAGGCTTCAATTGCAGGACGCCTGACTCACACCCCGGCACAGTCTGAACAATGAGCTCAGTAGGACGGAAGAGACATGTAGCAGAGTGGAATCAGCACGCGAACTACCAACAACAGACCGAACACGCTCATTGAGAAAATGTGCTCGGACGTAGGGACGGCCACAGCAATAGAAGGGATGATGTTTTAAACAATCCATTCAGAGTTCAGGGGGGAAGCAGATGTTGGAATTATGTTTTATAAGTCAGTCTCTCTGACCTAGTTTTTTCATTTGCTTGGGGCCTTTTATATGCGCTGTAAGCTTACGACAGAGTCACTTCAGGGTTGAACCATTGTCCAGGTGGAGGTAAACATTAAAGAAGAGGTGAATATAAATGTCTGTATGTTTGGTGAAGGAATGAACATGAGTGTTTCTGTGCTTCTTTTTAGTTTTAGTCGTTGATTCCTGGAGATGTATTAACACCCCCTGCTAGCTTTTTTCTAGAAGACAATTTCATCCCCTGCAACTTTACATTCACATCTGTACACATCAAGCCACAATCCAAAAGAAGTTCTAACAAATAAAGTGAGACACACTGTAGTCTTTTAATTGTCCCAGCCAAACGAGACCGTTTGCAGTTTCTGTTAGCGGAGTTTGTCTTGTCCTGTCATTGGTATTTCCTTTGTGTCTTCCCTCAGTCGTCCAGTGACATCATTCACACCTGCGTTTCCCCTCACCTGTATGCTGTTACTTCGTTTGCCTCTGTATTTATTTCGGTCCCTTTTTATCCAATCCGTGTGTGGTTTTTTTTGGCGCAAGACACTGGTCCTTTGTGTACGTCTGTGTTCGCTTGAAACAAAACTCAACTGTTTCATTGAACTCCTGTCCAGTCTGCTAGTGTTTCCGGCCCTACACACAAACACGTGACAAGTCTATCTATAGGTCGATTAAACCCATATGGCAGCGCCCTCTTGGACTGAGACACTATAAACACAGCCAATCACTTCATTTTAAATGTCCTTTGTCTTTCTGCCAGGTTTCTATGGAAATTACATAAAGATGCTTGAGCCCTCAATAAAAAGGATAATGTACAGTTTGGTAATTGAACATACACCATTTAATATTCAATTAAATACTTGACCCATATAAAATGATGAGGGAGAACTCTGTACTGGTGAATATGATTTCATCTTAGTGGAACTCACAGGCAGCATGCTTTATCAGGCATGAAAAAACGTTCTTTTCCCGAATGGAGTGAGGCAGGCATGAGCGATTGCATGAGTGGAAGTGTATGTCTCTCTCTCACCTACTCTCACTTACAACTCACTCGCTCACGCTCTCTCACTCTCTGTCTCTATATCTCTCCTTTTATCCTTTTATCTCGGAATCACTCTCGCTCCCTCCCTGAATTTGTCTTGCATACTCAACAGCTTCTCACCCTCTTTCTTTTCTTCCCATCTTCCGCTGGAGCCTCAAGTGTGCTTTCTCACTCTCTACGGGTCTGTCCAAGCCACTCACTGACAGACGGGAAAAGAAAGTGGATGATGGGGGGTACATTTTGGAATATGCTACCTTGTCATTTGTCTTTAAGATTTTAATAGCATATTGTTAGGACATCATTGGACCAGGATTTTTTTTGCTTGTCCCACGTCAATTGTATTGACATGTTCTGAGGTGTTTTCGGCGTTGGTTTGAGTTGCCTTAAATCAGTAATGTTTTTTATAAAAACGTTTTTGTTACAAATTGCGTTTAGAAACACCCTGCCTAAAACCCTGAAGAGCATGTGTTCTTTGGTTGTCGTAGCGGACAGCCGAGGACATCAAACGGGGCAGACTGGCAGTAGCTTTAGCCCTGCCACTGTTGTATAAAGCCTTAAGCCCAATGCAATCTGCTGTCCTTTGGCTGTTCCTGCCTGCAGCTGGAGCCGGCCACAGCCATGACTACACACACACACACACACACACACACACACACACACCTTATGCTAGACGTCCGCTGGTCACAACGATGGATAATCATGTGCAGATAAGGCTGGTACCATAGTGGTGTGTGGGCTCGGTCAATATTGGGTTAAAATATCTAGTCTTTAACACATACACATAAACACATATTTACAAGCACACACACACACAGATGAACACTTGGTCCACTGCAAACCAGATGGGGTTCCCAGTGGCCCCAGCCCATTGCCTCATGTCTCCTTTTCTCTCCATCCCACCTGTTGTTCCGTTAATCCAAACTGTAACTGGGAAACTCCATCCATCCAGGAACTCCTGCCAGCTCTAGACCGCACTGATGTGATATGTGTGCTGGCTCCGGGCACTTAATAAGACTCAGTCTCTTGTTAACACCTGGGACCGTCCTGCTGCTGACAGCCTGGAATATGTGGAGAAACACACAGGGTGATATTCAAATCTCGCCTGCGAGCGAAGGCTTCCTCTCTACGCGATCGAAGGCCACCCGGGTCCCGTTGCGTTTCAAGCATCGGCCATCTTGGTTTGTGTGGTGGAGCGGGTAGTGGAGAGACGCAGCGGCCGAAATATTTGTTTGCTTTATTTAAATGTGCTACTAAGCACTCTGACTAGCCACCCGTGATAAAGTGTTTAGTGGAGCAGCGTAATCGCATTCGCAAAACGAGATTACCTTCGACGTGAACTCATACTGTCGGGTTTCATTTCACCAGCCTTTAAAGCAACAATCAGCTGAATGAACACCAACCAACCGTCTCCCTGGTTCCGCTAAGTAGAATGTGACCCGCGGAACTTCAGATACAGCATCCAAACGGAAAAATTAACGTTCTCGCCTTGTTTTAGGATTTTATCTGTGTGTGTGTGTGGGGGGGGGTTACTTGAGGCTTCTGAAGCTTCAAGAGTTTCCCCATTTTCCACCCGGAAACGCAGTATGCTCCGCGGCCAAGGCTGCTCGTAAAGCCTCCCCTACTACACGATGCGTGTTCATGAATCATATATTGATGGGATACCAGAGGAAGCGGAAAGATGGGCCACTTTTTTCCACAAGAATTAACAAGTGGAATTAACGGCTACACCGCAGCAGCGAGCACTCGAACTCAAAATAGAAGCAGGGTTTTGGCCTCGGATGCAGTTGCATTTGTACAGGTCAGACTGTGATTTTCTCCTAAGCTTCTCCGTTGGAGATGTGGTAAGGTGCTTGGTCTCCGCGTCTCCAGGACATTACTATTTTATTTAGGCCGGCATATTGCTCAAACACCTTGTGGGATAAAAGTGACTCACCCCCCAATAAAGATATGGGTCTGTAGGCGGCAATAGGGTCCTTCCCTTGAGGCATAGGGAGAGGCTAGCCTCCAAAATGTCTGTTAGAGGCAGCCCCCACATCCCCAATAAGTAAAGTCATAACCGTACAACTGTTGTTGACATGTCGTCGATGGAGATGTTGGTGCTTTTCTTGCTCCTAGCATTTGGAAAACTGGTCCAAGATCCTAAATCCGTTCCACCTGCGTTCTTCTGGGAAAAACATGCCTCCGTAAATCTATGTTTACCATCATGTTTACAGTTTATCTATCGTATGATTCGATTGTGATCAGACACTTGACAAAGCAGTTCAGATGTGAGCTGGCAATTGAATGGTGACATGCAGCGTTGTCCTCTATATTGCTACAAAATGGGACGATTGTTTCGGGTTAGTTCTAAAATGCATCGCGGCATGTCATCGCTTTTGAAAATGTATGTATGCAATCTCAATACACCAATCCTGAATCGTTTCACCTGAGAAATGTAGAGCGCACGGCTTGAGCCGTGTGCGTTGTTTCCAGTCTGCAGTACTGAAAATAGCCTAATGTTTTTCACACATTGTGTTTATGTTTTACATTGGCAACTGAATCCAAAGTGCTGTGACAAACGCAGTCTACCCGGACTTTTTCCAATAGCTCTGATACAAGCGTACCTGGTGGTGTTGAGGAACCCTGCAGACCCCCGTGGCCGTCCCTTTCCTTCCTTAAAGCTCTATAAACCCAATATCATATAAGCTGTGAAATTACGTATACACACAAGTATCAACTTGATCAAAAACATCTACTCACGTGCACTGAATGTGCCGTTTCTACACGACTTCCATGGCATGAATACATCTGAATTACAAATCGTAATATTCCAGGTAAATATGTTTGATTTACATTTATTTTCCCTGGGGGAGCACCCAGACACCACCACCTCCTTGGTCCCCTCAATGTCTATCTGACTGACTGGTGTGACTCTCAAACTTGTGACATGGGAAATTAAGTGGCGTTATACCAACATATGCTTTAAGCCCGTCTTCCTCTTCCTTCAGAGAGAAATCAATAGTGGTATCCAGAAGCATGAATCTGGCCTCCTCCACACTACTACGGTGGCAGGCGGCCAGCCGAGTGACGTGTGCGCCTTAAACGGCCCCGCGTTTCACCGCGCGCGAACCATGCCCCCAGGAAGGACGCCATCTTTAAAAGCCACCATGGGCTTAGCGGATAAGGGTGGTACTGCACCCCATGGCCCAGAAAGTACTTTTCCCCATAGACTTGCATGGTGAAATAAACTTCTATATTTCAGCGGATCATTTTTTGGAGGGAAGCTACATCCACTTACCAGCCTGGACACTTAGAGGGTCCTTGTTTAAAAAAAACGTTTTTTTTTTACATTTATTAGTAGCCGAATCCAGAGTTATTAAACTTGACATGACGGAACGCGCATGGTGCTATCGGTTGCTACGACAACGCAAACAAATTATTGCTAGTGCGCATGTCCATCATTACGTCATGGGCCAGTCAACGCGGAAAATCCAAGCTCCACGTTGGCTTTATGCGCTTTTGAGCACTCTCATTGGAATGTGCGGAGCTTCATGCCGAACACTGTATCCAGTTCTCTTAATACATACAAGGTACACAAGCCGGAGCTCCGCTGATCCATCGACGCTCTGCTTTCCATTTCTCTCGCCTGGGCTTTGCTCGTCTTCCCGGCTTATTCCCTCCCACCCCCCCCCCTCCCCCCCGAGTTCGAGGCGATCGGCTTTCGGCCCTGCCGCCGTGAGTTCTCAGTGCGGGCGACAGCGCTGCTGAACATGGCGTCGGACGGGATGATTTTAACGAACCACGACCACCAAATCCGGGTGGGAGTTTTGACAGGTAGGCTAAATTGTGACAGTAATTTTGCATTTCTCCGCAATATGTGTATGTTAATTAATTTCCGTGTGGCTGTCCATTATTGCGTTATGAGGGGTTCTCCTGCGGGTGTCATGTAGGCTACATGTCGGGTGGTTGTACGCGGCGGCTCCGGGTGTCTGGCGGGGTCTGCCGCTCTGCCGGGTGACGCGGATTCGGGGGCCTCTTTTGTCATACCGGGCTAATTGACCAATTAAGCACATCCTCGGATGCACGGGAACATGACAAAGTATAGTCATTCAAAGCTGTCATATTATGTTGTCGTGGCGTTTGCGGGTCGCTTTTTCTCGGTGAGGGTCTCGGTCCTGTGTGTTGAATTATTCATAGCTCGTATCTGCTTGTCAACCCGTAGAATTACTGCTGACCGTGTGCCGGGCTGAACGTGCACGCGCGTTATGGATCTGGTTATTGACACGCGGCTGACCGTAGGATTTGGACCATAGGTTTGGACCATAGGATTTGGACCATAGGTTTGGACCATAGGATTTGGACCATATGATTGGACCATAGGATTTGGACCGTAGGATTTGGACTGTAGGATTTGGACCATAGGATTTGACCGTAGGACTTGGCCAAATGTAGCCCAGGACAGTTGATGATGAGTGCATGTATTTAAACGCACCGAAATGCCGGTGCTAATTGCAGATTTAATGTCCGAGCAGGCATAATGACTGATATGTGAATGACAGCGCCAATTGAAGCGGCGGGTTAACGTGACAGAGGTGCGCTATCGGTTTCGTGGGCAGAATACACGCGCAATCCACCGTGCGTGACATTCCTTTAAATGCTATCCCCGGTGACGGTCGGCTGCCCCATCGGAACACGCTACCGTATCGGCATGAAACTAACGCTATAACCGAATTATATGGAAAACTGCAATATCTATTCAGTGTGTTCTGTCTGTTTGCATGGTTGAAGAGAGGCGAACACAGTGGTGTGAATGGAAAGCAGGTGAAACAGAAATGTACCCGGGGTTATTATGGACAAATACAGAGTTTTCTCTATTATAGTGATGCATTAGATTGAAGTGTCGAGTGATCATAACATATGTAGGGGGCTGGGTGATGCAAATGTTCATGAATGCCGAATAGTCAGCCCATAATCCACATTCTGCGTTCAGGAAAGCCCAGTCGGATGGTGGTAATGTGTAGCAATGGAGGAATGACTGTAGATCCTGAAATCTGCTAGGGAAACCCCGCTCCCCTCTATCCTCCCTCCTCCCCTCACCGCTTATACAGAGACCGGAGAGGGAGGGAGGGGGAGCTGGAGGAGGGCTCTGGCGCTATCCGTGGTGCTGAAACAGCGTCAGTCACGTCAGTGCGGTGCAGCACTAGGGTCCAATTCTTCTCTATCTCGTCTGAGTGAATACACAATCAACGCTTTTTTGTATATTGCGAGCCGTATCATGGCGTGTGTATGTCTGTATGCGTGCATGCATTGTTAGTCAGTAGAATATCCTCCCCTGCTATAGCCTCTGTGGCGACGATTTGCTAGATTGATCTGGCGGTGCAATGTTGACATTTCCTGATTCATACAGTATGCTGATTTGTGCACGCAGAAACACAGCAAACACTTTTGCTGGGTTTTTAGTTGATGCTGTGTTTTGTTCTGGCGTCGGCTTGTGATGAAGAGGTTTGTTGGGAATCCTATGAACGTTTTGGGAGGTGAATAAACATTGACTGCATTGTGCAGAGATACGAGATGTGGTCTAAATGTGGTTTAGTAGTTGTTCTGAATCTAGGTCCAAGCTATCTTAACGCTTAAGACCTTTATGCCACTATTTCCTTCACAGCAAATCATATTTTTTTCAAACAACATGAACACAATGTTAACATCTGATATCACCAAAATGACTCCGCCAAACTTGCATGTATATGTTAATTTCTCCACCCCTTCGTGCAATAACACCCAGCTGACCACACACAAGGCATCTATAATCCATGAGTGACATCATTAGTCCGGCTGCACCGTGCAGTTCTGTGCTCAGCATACTGATGCAGTTCAATCTCCCCATCTCGCCTCGAGAGAAGGTCAGGGGTCAACCACGACCGCCCTCCCAACCAACGCCATGGTGGGATGAGATTAGTTGATTGTGTGGGGTCCATTCTCCTCTTGGCGATGTGGTGACAGCGTTGTCCAACGGAGAGCTGGGCGGACTGCGACATCACTGGCCGGACAGGGCTCACGGACAGGGTTAGGGAGGTGGACCTCTCCGACCTCTGTGCTGGTAAAGTCCACGATATGTAGACTGGTAGCGAGGAAATAATCCATATAGAATTCAAGGTGTAGGGAAATGCCTGGTTCCCAATACTGCAGTAGACAACTGTCAGCACACAAGCAATCTAAATAAGAAATTACAAACCAGAGAAAAGTACTATACGGTAAAGAGATTAAATTTACAATATAAATGCTCAGCTAATGAAGTCCGTCAATGACACTCTAAACTCAGCTATTGTAGACATAATATGGTATAAAAAGTCCTGGATACAGTATATGACATAAGGTCTCTTGGGAGAGAGGTATATTAATGTGAATTAGAACCACCGGCTGACAAGCTCTCTGGCTGGGGACCGCGAGAGTGTATTTGTGTTCACGATGTAGACATCATGTTATTACACCTACGTGGTCAGTATGTGCTTGTGTCAGTATGTGCTTTTGTGTATGTGGGTGAGCGTGTGTCTATGTGTTTACATCAGGTTGTGTGTGTGTGTGTGTGTGTGTGTGTGTGCGTGTGTGTGATACCCCCAGTGGAGCGGTAGGACAGAGCACCAGGTCGGGTTGGCTATTTAGCAGTCTAATGGCCAGGTGAAACACGCTTCTCTAAAGCGTCCGCCCGATGTCCATCCTCTACTGACCCCGCCTCCATGATCAACACCAAGGAGAACAGCCAGTAGCTAGGGCGGTTGAGGTGATGGACAACTATCTTGGCCTTTAAAATAGCCCTGTCTGCAGTTTTTAGATCTCAACGTTGTTTCTACAGGGGCAAGCCGCGATGCAGTCTCAATTAGGACTGAGTGATTTAGAAAAGAAAATGTATCAAAGTGTGCTTTTTCTTGGATCATTCGATACAGATAAATATAGCGGGGGCACAACTGTAGCTTGAAAAAAATATATGTTGAGTGCAATGCTGTGTGGTTATTGAATGCAGTGTTTTTAGGCAGATACAATTATCCACCTGAAAACATTGCTGTGCGGAATTGCATCACACAAAACTAAACAAATTAGCCAAACACAGATCAGAGAGAGCATTCCCACGTATAAATCCTCTTTAACGCGGTAAAAGAAAACAGAGATGATTGATGTGTGATTAAAGAAGACTGCAGGATCTTTAAAAAAAAGTAACAAATTGGTGATGAAGTAAAGATAATTATTCGGGGTACTCAAACTCATCAAAGCTCTATGTGAAATGTAGGTCATTTTCTGTGTAGGACATAAGCCCGATGTAGTCATAGGATTAATTGTAATTGAGAAATCATGTTTTCTTTAATTTACTGGACAAGGCCAACACGTTAAGGCTAGAGTGCACACGAAACAGTAGTGCCTGCAACTGTTCTTCAATTGTCTTGTTTCCCCAAAAAGAACTAAAAAAGAACAATACATTATGACACAATTTGTTAAATACGCATACATTGTATTGCAAATGCAAACTACTATCTAGGGTCGCTTAGAACTGTCCTTATTTCAGAAAAGAAGCAAAATTGTGTCCATTTTATTAACTTCAATTTGAACAGAAATACAGTGTAAATGACTATCGTTGCTTTAAACAAACATTTTTTTAATAGAATATAGAATGTCCAGAGGCTCATTATCTGCCACCGTCACTTCTGTGTTCTGATGGGACATTGAGTTTGCTAACCAAAGTTTGTTATTTTAAAAGGCTAATTAATCATAAAAGAACCTGTTGTGATTATGTTAGCACAGCTGCGTGTTATGTGATATCTGACACCAAGACATTATGTCTAATATGAAGGTGTTCTGTGGTATCTGGCACCAATACATTATTTCTAATATGAAGGTGTCCTGTGGTATCTGGCACCAAGACATTATGTCTAATATGAAGGTGTCCTGTGGTATCTGGCGCCAAGACATTAGCAGCAGATCCCTGAAGGTGTCCTGTGGTATCTGGCCCCAAGACATTATGTCTAATATGAAGGTGTTCTGTGGTATCTGGCACCAATACATTATGGCTAATATGAAGGTGTCCTGTGGTATCTGGCCCCAAGACATTATGTCTAATATGAAGGTGTCCTGTGGTATCTGGCGCCAATACATTATGTCTAATATGAATGTGCCCTGTGGTATCTGGCGCCAATGCATTATGTCTAATATGAATGTGCCCTGTGGTATCTGGCACCAATACATTATGTCTAATATGAAGGTGCCCTGTGGTATCTGGCACAAAGACATTGGCAGCAGATCCCTGAAGGTGTCCTGTGGTATCTGGCACCAAGACATTAGCAGCAGATCCCTGAAGGTGTCCTGTGGTATCTGGCACCAAGACATTATCAGCAGATCATTCAAATCCTGTAAGAAGTGAGGTGGAGCCGCTGTGGACTTGTTGGTCCAACACATCCAACAGACGCTCAATCCAACTGAGATACGGGGAATTATGAGGCCACTTTGAACGCATTGTTTTGTAAACCATTCCAGAGCAATGTGTGCAATGTGCACATTATCCCGCTGAAAGAGGCCACGGTCATCAGGGAACACCAGTGGCATGAAGGAGAGCACCTGGTCTGCTGCGATGTTTAGTAAGGTGGCACATGTCACATTGAGGTCCACATGAATGCCCGGACCCAATCTAAGATCCAGTTCTCACACTACCTAACCCATTGTTCACCATCATGGGCCCTCTGACCGGTCTGTGGCTACGCAGTCCCATATGCAGCGGGGTGTGATGCATTGTGGGTTGTGACACAAATCTCTGTTAACCATCATTCACATCTTTCTGTGAATTGTGCCACAGTAGACATTCTATCTGGTTTGTACCAGAGGGCAAAATTGCATGTGTTTATCTGGCGCATTGTCTTGGATGCCCAACACCTTGTTGTCTGTCTGTGGTTTGTCCCTCCTCAGACCACTTTTGGTAGGTAACCACCACTGCTTGTAGCACCCTACAAGCCCTGCCGTTTCAGAGATGCCCCGACCCAGTCGTCTGGCCCATAACCATTTGGCCCTTGTCAAAGTCACAGAGGTCTTTACCTCTGCCCATTTCTCCTGCATCTGGTCCAACAAGTTAACTATGAAAACTAATTGTTAGTTTATAATCCAATCTACGTTTTTTACTTCATATGTGGGTGGTCACAATTTTTTGGCTCATCAATTCAGAACCTAAGGTTTTTCAATTGAGTAATTGTCTCCATTCCACCTGGAAACCTGCCCTCTACAGACAGACACATCCAAGCTTTGTGTTTCCTGTCGCCAGTCTTCAAGCTGCCATCGTCCCGTTTCCCTTCTGCACAGGAACGCCTACCTGGACTGTCTTGTCTAATTGTGCGCACCTGTTATCTATTTCCTCATTATCAGGTGTGTATTTTGGCCTCTCCTTCAGCCAGTGTCTTTGGCCATTATTGTTCGGTGTAATAAATGTGCTGTATTTACCCATTTGTTTGATAGCTTGCTTTACAAAGCTCATTGCAAGGACTCTTTGTGTTAATTAAAACACAGTTTTTCAAAACCACCTCCGCTTCTGGTTCCTGCCTTTCTATGCCGTGAAAATAGACTTTATTTTCAAATTCTGCAGTTCCAATGACACGAGAGGCTGGATAAATGACAGGTGGGGAGAAGAAGATTTAACATTTCTATGGAGACATGTTTTATGAACTAGGAAAATCATCAACAAGGAAAGGTCAAGAATTTTGCCAGCGTAGAATTACAAATACTAGAACAGGCAGTGTGAATCAGCAGGTGTAACCTGAATCTGGCATGAAATAGTAATTATGTGTGTATGATGGGTCGCTGACAACAATGACTGATGCATGGACTTTGACCCTAACCTATATGAAACACATTTTAAATAGTTAAGTGTATGATACTTTGGAAATTGGGCAAATATATGGGCAAATATAAGCAACACACTTATAAGCATCCCATACAAATTAGTAACAAACAGTATTTATTTTTCGCTTTTGGATAAATATTATTGCCGCCGTAATATGTGAACCACAAGGATTTTGGGGGGATTGGTCTGTTTACACTACGTCAGGTTTGTTGCTCTGTTCACTGGGTTTCAGTGTGTTTGTGTGTTTGCGCGTGCGTCTGTGTATATGTGTGTGTGTACTGTGTAGAAGAGAGAGTGAGAGAGAGAGGATTTAATTGTGTCCCTATCCTAGTCTACCTGGAGGTTTGGACAACACTTCTCCATCATGGCCTCCTAGCTATCTGTACTTACGTCCTGTGTGTGGGCGTGTGTTTCTTCCTACACCTTTCTAATGACTACCGCTGCATTCCCACACAGACACACTCACTCACACAGCCTCCAGCCGCTCTGGCCCCTGGTAGCCATCCAGCCGGGCCATGGTTGTTGAGTTGAACAGCTAGCGAAAGACGGATAAACCATACCTAGGGTCCGGATAGATGTGCCCGCGCTTGTGTCCGAGTTCATGTGCACTAATACCGAGCCCTGGACGAAACAAAACAAGCTGGTCCCAAATATAGCTAGTGGATGCATACCTCCGATCAACACAGGAAAACGGCTTAGTGTGAACGGCTTAGTGTGTGTTGCCGTACCCTACATGACCGTAGCAGAGAGCCATAGTTTGATTCATGGTATATAGCATTTCATCCCATTGATGTTGGGCTGCTGATAGTGTGGCTTACTCTCTCGCTCTCACACACACACAGACACACACACACAGTCACACACACACACGCCAGACATGCGGCTGAATAGACAGACATGAACAGTATGCACTCGATATCAGCCTGCCATTGAAAGGGAGGACTGGGTCGGAAATCTCTCTGCGGCAGACACCACACGTTTTTTACCCTCTCTCTTTCTTTCTCTCTCCCTCTCGCTCTCTGCCTCTGATTTTTTTCTTCCTCGGCTGCAACGACGGATAGAAGCTCGGAGAGACAGCGAGAGAGCGAGGGATGTGTGGGCGACGATCCAAACTTACATGTATATCAGCAAGACATTAATCGACTCAAGGCGCCCCGATGCAGCTATTTTTAGCGTCACTCGCCAACGTGTTTAATGACGCTAATTTTTCCTTTTCGGACGCTCTTTATTCGGGTGCTACCTTTCGTTTGTAGTCGGAGGGGATTTTTCATTTTGATGCCTTCATCGGAGTCGATAGAAGAGTGGGTGTGGGAGGGAGGGGGGAGGAAAGACAGGAAGTAGAGGAGAGGGGAAGGAGGGGGTTTGGAGATGGGTAGAAAGGGGGAGACAGGATAGACGGGAATCCTCCCTTTTTAAAGGGGCTAGTCAACCAATATCCAAAAGCCATTAGCCAATATCCAATAGCAAATGTTTTATATCCAATAGCCAATAAGCAATATCCAATAGCCAATAGCCAATAGCCAATAGCCAATATCCAAAAGCCAATAGCCAATAGCCAATATACAATTGCCAATATCCAATAGCCAATAGCCAATATCCAATATCCAATATCCAATATCCAATAGCCAATAGCCAATATCCAATATCCAATAGCCAATATCCAAAAGCCAATAGCCAATATCCAATAGCCAATATCCAATATCCAATATCCAATATCCAATAGCCATAGCCAATATCCAAAAGCCAATATCCGATAGCCAATAGCCAATAGCCAATTGCCAATATCTAGATTTTCATACCTTATACCAAGTTGATGTTATCTAGGAATATTGGATAATACTGGGGTTGAAGAAGCAGCTTTATTTAACCCATCTGAACTTCTGTATTCTTAAATATCAATAATGCTAAAGTTATTTTACGATAAAACAACTAATGCCACATGCAAACAAGCGTGTTGAAAAACTTCTTATACTTTCTCTAAAATGTCACTTATAACATTATAAAACTATAAAAAAATGATATAATAAGAGATTTAATTGGCAAACATACACCTCATGTAACTTCTATCATGTAATTGTATCACCTGTGCTGGAATTGTAATTTCCTCTTAAAGATTGTATTAAGTGGATCTGGGACCAGCAGCCTGGGGAAGCTGAGCATCATATTGAATCAAAATGAATGTAATAATATTAATTATAACCTAACATATTGCACACGGTGACGTAAGGTATTACGAGGAGCTACAAATATTCCACGGTATTGTCAGACAACTCAACCCATGGCTATTTTCAAATATCCTAGTGTATGTTAGATATTACATGGCCCCTCAGCCTCGTACACATTTGTGTCACTGTGCTTACGTGTATAAATGCAGCCTTTCAATCTGCCTGTGCACAGTCTGTGCTGAGGGCCAATGCAATAACTATATAATCTTCTTCCACCTAATTTAATCTCTGGAGGTTTCCCCAAGATCACCTTAACCACTACAGTCTCAGACCTAGTGGCACTGAAGCGTGCTGGGAACAGGAAACCGAAGGGACAGCCAGCCAGTCAGCCAGCAGGCCAGCCAGCCAGCGAGCGGCCTGGATGGCATGCATACCAGACTGTCCTGCCCAGAATTAGGAG
Organism: Dallia pectoralis; assembly: GCA_029465975.1. Classification (NCBI taxonomy): domain Eukaryota; kingdom Metazoa; phylum Chordata; class Actinopteri; order Esociformes; family Umbridae; genus Dallia; species Dallia pectoralis. The sequence goes on along the minus strand of CM055734.1, from coordinate 14,157,991 downwards.
GCCCTGTCATCTGTCACTGAATGGGCTTGGGTTGCTGCCAAGTCGCAGTCTCCACTCCAAGTCTGCTGTGAAAGGGTGACACATGGGCCTGGCCGTATGCTTTGGCTGTGGTGATTGGCCACACACCCGTCGTTCCCTCTGTGGCGATTGGCCGCACGCTCGTCGTTCCCTCTGTGGCGATTGGCCTTGGCGCTACTACAAAAGGTCTTGCGTTGTTTTGTTCATTCCTGCGACTGTTTATAAAGATTGCGCTAGATTCTAGACGAATGCTAGTAAGCTATAGCATTCAATAGATGTCATTGGGATTTTCAAGCTAATGCTAGCTAGCATAATGCTATAAGGTAGATTGTTACCATAACCTATATACCCAGTTATAACCATAACCTCTACACCAGGGGTGGTCAAACTAAGGCCCGCGGGCCGAATCCGGCCCTTGAGGCAATTCCATCAGGCCCACGGAAGGTATTAAAACAGTTTTGAGAGGAAGTACAAAATAACTTTGCAGTCCAATTGTAATGTGTCTGAATTAAAGTTATTTAGATATAACACACCTCCTGTATATATGTTATGTGTATACATTTTAATTATTGCCCTATTCTGGCCCAAAAATCATTTAGTATGAACAAATTACATAACAAATGTGGCCCTTCATATCATTTCAATGAGCTGACATGGCCCCTGAGCTGAAATATTTGCCCTCCCCTGCTCTACACCCATTTATAACATAACCTCTATACCCAGTTACAACCATAACCTCTATACCCATTTATAACATAACCTCTATACCCATTTATAACCATAACCTCTAAACACAGTTATAATGTGAACAACTGAACATCGGTAATGTTAGTTATGGTAATGTTAATCATTGTAATGTATGGGTAATATTAGTAATGGTAATGTTAATAATTGTAATGTATGGGTAATGTTAGTAATTGTCATGTTAATCATTTTAATGTATGGGTAATGTTAGTAATTGTCATGTTAATCATTTTAATGTATGGGTAATATTATTAATGGTAATGTTAATCATTTTAATGTGAGTACGGGTAATATTAGTAATGGTAATGTTAATAATTTTAATGTATGGGTAATGTTAGTAATTGTCATGTTAATCATTTTAATGTATGGGTAATATTAGTAGGAAATGCCTTCATCATCAGCACTCTCCTATTTTGTCATTCACTCTCTCTTCCTCTGAGTCTGTTTGAGATCTTTCTTTTGGGTCATTGAGCATTGTAGATGTAAAGCAACATTTCTGGGAAACAGACATCATATCTAATTATCATCATCGCACTCCTTCTCTAACGCTCATAGATCTACCATTCTCAATATTCATAGGTTCTTAATTGGATGGTGAGTTTGGGAAGTGAAGCCAATGTTATTTGGTAGATGAACACATTCTCATGCATACTCATAGGCTCTTGTGAAAACTCTCCCGAGAAGTGTGCTCCATCAGGCCTGCTATTGGAAAGGCACATAAGGACATTGTGGCCAATTGCCCTGTATTTGGAACCTCTCAACTCAATAGGGGTAGTAGGTATCTCAGTGGTTTAACCTTCAGTGGCCAACCTTCATAAAGTCATTTCCGTGATGTGGTTTCTCTTCCCCCTAACCCCCGGGTTGTTTGGGACATGTGTAAAGCTGACTAGTAACTGAATAGTTGCTAGATTGAATATCGAGCCAGCATTTGTTGTCCTCAGTACAAGTGACACATTTTACGATTAGAACGAGTATGCCTAATCAGGTCTGGTCTTCTGGTCAGTGTCAAAGCATGTGCTAGCATTGAATGCTAACAGTGCTATTAGCAATGAAAGCTGTGTGTGTTGAAGGTTAGCATTAGCATGAAGGCCTCCTGGGTTGTATAGCCTTGGGTTAGGTAGGACAAGACTGGAAAGAGCCCTGTTAAAAGGCTGTGTTGGCACGTGCGTGTGAGAAGGTTTGAGAAACGTCCGCTTTGTGTTGGCACGTTTGGGTGAGAAGGGTTGAGAAACGTCCGCTTTGTGTTGGCACGTTTGGGTGAGAAGGGTTGAGAAACGTCCGCTTTGTGTTGGCACGTTTGGGTGAGAAGGGTTGAGAAACGTCCAGTTTGGGTGAGAAGGGTTGAGACAGGGTCACACCAGGTGCTCTTTCATTTTGTACAACAACATAACTCCCATGTAACTAGAGAAGTGATGAGTAACTCTATGGTTTGTCTGCATGGCCCTCCATCAGTTTCCTCGTCCCTCCCTTCTCCTGGCTCCTGGCTCCTGGTGTTGTTCGGGGCGTATGAGGGAAAACATCCATTGATCAACTCCAGCACGCCTCCTCGTGTTTTGTATTCTTCCACTTCTAATAGAGCTTGTGGGAGTTCTTTGGCTAGCATCAATATAGCCTACGCTTGGCAACTTCAAGTATGTACTGGTGGGATCTTCTTTTGGTGTCTAGCTCCGTCAATATTGTGCCGTTGACATTGTCGACTGAGAAGCTAATGTTGCTGATTTGGGCCAAACATTTGTTGTATATTTTGTCCTTTTCTAGGAGCGCACACGCAACATTGATGTGTTTTCACGTTGTAGATAAACTGTCATTATCTCGTTGGCTTGCATGATCTTCCTCATAATCAACTTTATGTGGACCTGTTAACTTAGAGACTTGATACTTACATAGAAGATACAATTTGTTACAGAAAGCATTGTTGGAGCTTGTATCGATGGTGATTTCTAAACGCTCTAGCGTTAAGCGTGTTAAGCACTTAACTCTGCTTCTATGGTGCACTGTCTGTTCAAAATATATTATTATACACTATCACTAACACAACTTCGATATGGTATCAGAATGCCTTATGGATTATCAATCAGGGGTCACCATAGAAATTACAGCGGAAGTTCTGGTGGTCCAGACCAGATTTAAACTCTAGTTAATCGAGACATCATCATCAAAACACAGTTCCAAGTGCATTTTTCCTCAACAGTACTGAGCAGAAGAAGACAGAAAAGCATGCCAACAACAAAACAAACACAACCCGCTGACAGGTATTCGCTGACAGGTATTCGCAGATGAAGTGTTTTTGATGCGATGCTGTCATGGTGTTGAAACAATTGAATCTTCTCTTGCCCTTTACGTTTGCTGCTGGGATTCTGCCTGGAATAAAAACAGAATCACGTTTATGTCAACATTGGGTTGTTTTCATGTATTCCCACAGAGAAAGAGGACTAGTCGTGTCCACCAATGCCAGTACAATGCACCCAGCATATTACTTGTGAAAAACTACCCAAGCAAACTGATATGTTTTTGACATTGGAGTCCGGAAAACGTTTGATGAAATCATCACTTACAAAGTGAAAGCGACGACTTTCCAGACGACGTGACAACGTGACGATCATATCTCAATCCTGAGTGAATCCCAATCGTTGATACAAGAGCGGGTACACGAACGTACTACGGTGTGACTTTTGGCTGTCGCCATTGGCAACAGCTGCTGTTTCCGCGTTGACACTGTGCCAGGCTGTCCATTGGCTTGTCACTTAGCCAGAGCCCTGGTCCTTGTCTCGTGGATAGGTGGTCACAGGCGAGGCGTAATGCCACTGATCCATGTGTGATACTTCCAGAAATGCTACCTACCCTTATCAGAAGCTGTAATTACAGGATGTGACCACTTGGGGTGTATTCAGTGTACCGATTATGACGCGGCAGGTAGAAATGTAATATCCAGGACGAAAATGACACCCTGCATTTAACAATATCGTTTCTGTTCCACAAAATGTATAAATACCTAAATGTTATGGGATGGTGCACCTTTCTGAGGAGACCACCAAATGGGTTATTTAGGGTTAATCAGAACACACTGCCACAAATAACCATACTTGACAGTTGACAATAGAACCATATGTAAAACATTTTAAAGTTAAATGAAGCATTAGTTGTTAGTAGTTTTTTTTGTAATTTCTTCCTTTCTTTAACATTACTCAAATGTACTGGTTTGAGGGCGTACATGTTAAACCCCCCCCCCCCGTTGCAGAACTTAAGAAACATTATATATACAAACAAATATATATATTGTGTTTACACTACAGTCACCATCGAATGAGCACAGTGATTGCCCGCGTAATTGAAGGTTGACAGTAATTATATTGGTAATTTGCGTGTTCATTCTTTATTTATTTCATCATCAATTTTGCTAACCAATTGATGCCAATGGTGTTTGTTTGAAAATGTTTTAGGATTGCATGATATAATCTCACCATGTTACTCTATTTCAGTCATTCTTCGTCTCTCTTACTCCCCTGTCTCACTTTTCTCTCGCTCTGTCATTTCCCTTGACTCTGTCTCTTCTATATTCTCTCACTCCTCTCTCTATTCTTCTCTCTCCCTCTCTCTTTGCCCTTATCTCTGTCTCTTCTATATTCTCTCACTCCTCTCTCTATCCTTCTCTCCCTCTCTCTTTGCCCTTATCTCTGTCTCTTCTATATTCTCTCACTCCTCTCTCTATCCTTCTCTCTCCCTCTCTCTTTGCCCTTATCTCTGTCTCTTCTATATTCTCTCACTCCTCTCTCTATCCTTCTCTCTCCCTCTCTCTTTGCCCTTATCTCTGTCTCTTCTATATTCTCTCACTCCTCTCTCCGCCCTTCTCTGTCCTGTTCATCCCTACCTCCTCATCTTTTCAGCTCCTGTCTCTCTATCACTGCATTTCTTCACCTCCTCTCCTCTACCCAGTCTTTTTACCTACCCTCCCCCTTTCTCTCCTCAACTCTCCTCCTCTCTTGTTCTCCTGTCCACCTCCCTCCAGTAGTCTCCTTGTAAGTGCGGTAGTGGTACAGGGGGAGTGACTAGTGGACTGGGTACGAGGACTAACAGGAGGGGGGTGAATCCCTCAGATGTGTCCTAATGGCTGTTTTTGGTGGACTTCATGTGTGGCGTGAGGTGTGCACTTACTCCTCCGGCCCTCTCTGTCCTCCTCTCTCCTCGTTGCATTATTGATCCTCGTGCATTTCTCATGCCTCCCTGTGTGCTACATCAAAACTCTTTCAGATAGTGTCATCTGGACATCAATGTTAATGCGGTAATGCCCCCATTGGAACGGGCCGCACTGCCATGGCGACGGACCGCTTTGGCAACGGACCGCCACGTCCGGTCAATGCTCTATGGCTGTGTTACCGACGGTGACCGAGGTGGAAGTGTTGCCGACCGGAACATTTCACATCTCAGGTTCTTTGTCCCCGGGGGATGCTTTACGCCTCCTTTTCTGTCAAAACGATCACATTGCATTTCCCAAATTGTATTCTCTCATCTCCTGTCCCAACTGTATCTTGTCCTTTCTTTTCTTCTTCGCTCATCTTTGTGTTATGCTGATGTTGTTGTGCCTACAGTCTTGTGTTGAACTTTGGTGTGTCTTAATCGTTGGTGTGGTTCTCTATCTATTGGGCTGTTTGTTGTTGTGTCTATAATGATATGTTGCTTTGTGTCGATGGTGTTGTGTTTTGTTGTGTGTATAGTGTTCTGTTTCTTTTCTCTATAGTGTTTTGTTGTGTCTACAGTGCTGCGTTTCTGTTCTCTATAGTGTTGTGTCTACAGTTTTACATTGTGTTGTATCTAACATGTTGGGTTTTGTCTATAGTGTTTTGTTGTGTCTATAGTGTTGCGTTTCTTTTCTCTATAGTGTTGTGTCTACAGTTTTCCATTGTGTTGTATCTAACATGCTGTGTTGTGTCCATAGTGTTGTGTTTTATTGTGTCTAGTGTTCAGTTTATTTTCTCAATAGTGCTATGTTGTTTCTATAGTGTTGTGTTGTGTGTAGAGTTTTACATGAGAATTAGAATAATTTGTATTTCACCAACTGTGTTTACACATACAAGGACTGTGTCCTGACCCCTAACTGCAACATTTAAAACACACATTTTAAAACGTGTATGTACAGTGCGAACACAGCAAATCGCAAAACACGAAGAGTCCGACAAGAGAGGCCATGCATAGCATAACATGTTGTGTCTATATTACATTGTGTCTTATTAACATGTTGTGTATATATTACATTGTGTCTTATTAACATGTTGTGTATATATTACATTGTGTCTTATTAACATGTTGTGTCTATATTACATTGTGTCTTATTAACATGTTGTGTCTATATTACATTGTGTCTTATTAACATGTTGTGTCTATATTACATTGTGTCTTATTTTCATGTTGTGTCTATATTACATTGTGTCTTATTAACATGTTGTGTCTATATTACATTGTGTCTTATTAACATGTTGTGTCTATATTACATTGTGTCTTATTAACATGTTGTGTCTATATTACATTGTGTCTTATTAACATGTTGTGTCTATATTACATTGTGTCTTATTAACATGTTGTGTCTATATTACATTGTGTCTTATTAACATGTTGTGTCTATATTACATTGTGTCTTATTAACATGTTGTGTCTATATTACATTGTGTCTTATTAACATGTTGTGTCTATATTATATTGTGTCTTATTAACATGTTGTGTCTATATTACATTGTGTCTTATTAACATGTTGTGTCTATATTACATTGTGTCTTATTAACATGTTGTGTCTATGGTAAGTCCAGGTCTTAGTTGTGTCTGTGGTGCTGAGAGAGAGATCAGGGAGGTAAGCCATAGAGCTGAACACCCACGTCTTGTACACAGGAGATCCTCCCAGCATGTAGTCTCAACAGCGAGGCCCTGAGAACGAGTCCAAGGGCTCCGTTTTGTCTGGATCTCTCAGGCGTTACACACCGCAAGATAAAAATGTAACTGTAATTTCAATTGAGCCGATGCAGTGTTTACTTCCGTGGACGCGCCTGCTAATGTGGGAACATTGAAACCGCGCTGTAACACTGAACTTCCACAATTACCTAAACCCCTAAGAGTGTGTGTGCAGGTCAGTGCATCTCTGCCGGTGTTAGTGGGCACTTGCATATGTGTGTGTAAGTCAGAGACAAAGATTGTCTTCGCAGCCTCTGTTCTAACAGTGGGAAGCTGCCATGTAATTGCTGACTCCGTCCAGAGGATTGAATGTAATGAAGGTAGCTGCATACAGCCTGCTTCATTAGTGCAGCCGGGGCTGTGTGGCTGTGTGTGTGTGTGTGTGTGTGTGTGTGTGTGTGTGTGTGTGTGTGTGTGTGTGTGTGTGTGTGTGTGTGTGTGTGTGCACGCTCATCCTCGTTCAGGGTGGCGGCCTAACCCTTGTGGGCGGGTCAGTTGAATTTCCTACCAAGCTAGGACAACAGGCTGGTAGTCTCACTGATCAGGTAGGAGAGTCATTGTGAGTTGGTGTCTGCCGGGGACAGCTAACATCCTGTGGTGAGTTTCTTCGTCTGACTGTAGCAGTGTGACTGGGACCAGTGGACCAACGTGTTGAGGGCAGGGCCGGTCTGACTAAATGACCTCACTTACTGTTCGTCTCTCATGCGTTGTCAGTTTAATGTACGTACACCAGAGGGCCACGTAGGTAGATTGAAATTCACATTGGCACGTGCACACACGGCTCCTTGGTAAGCCTGCACTTTGCTAGCATAGCACAGCTAAGTTAGCGTTGAGGGATGGGGCAGAACCTTTGCTCCAAGAACCCTCACACACTCACCTGGTTCGCTGCGACGATTGTCTGAATGATACGTTCCATGGCGCACCTTCGCTTTGCCTTTCCAGAACATCTCACATGGAGGTGGTTGGCTGCCAGTGGATGAGAACATGGTGGAATACGGTCCTGCTAACATCACACGGGGGACAAGTCTGACACCCTGGTGTCCTGATCTGAGGGGTTTAGATCAACTTATCCCGTAGTGGTAACCATTTTGAACAGCCAATATCTGTCACTTTCATTATGCCCCACGTCCCGTTGTCCTGAATGGTCTTGACAGGGCTGTCATCATGTTCAGTAGTAGGCCTTGATACTGAGATACTTGGCCAATAGGAGATGTTCCTTTTGGTCGTCTGTTGCTCTGTTTTGCTATTGGCCGTTGGTCTTCAGCGGCCTGTATCGGTTTCACTCATAACCCTAATATCTGACCCTGTCAACAATCCCGAACTTTCAACTGTGACCTAAAACTTGACACTGAACCCAGAATACAATAGCTGTCTTTACCGATAAGCCGCGACTCCTGATTATCATTGATTTCTCATTGATTAGAATAGCTCCGTGCACATCAAGGCCAAAGCAATCAATACTTGATCTGATTAGTTCCTCAGTGCATGCATTTAACTTAAAACCCCTAAAAGCTGATGGCCAAGAAAGCCTTTTTAGCTAATGTTAACCATCATCATTTCTAATGCAGCCTAATTGAACACTGGCCAATGACAACTTCTTCTTATGTTTTAGTCTTATTTAAGAATTGAAATGAACATGCTTGGTTTGGAACTGACATTATAATGTGTGTGTGTGTGTGTGTGTGTGTGTGTGTGTGTGTGTGTGTGTGTGTGTGTGTGTGTGTGTGTGTGTGTGTGTGTGTGTGTGTGTGTGTGTGTGGCACAATCACTTATCTTCATGTTTTGATGGTTTCCCTGCTGTGTCAGCAGCCTAGCCAATGGGACAGCAAATGAAATGGTTTCTTCAAGGTGGGGGCAGAGATCAGAAATGTGCGGTAATATTGATAGTCGGGTAAGCAGATATTTATGGAAATCAATAGCGTCACCCACAGAACCATCCAGAGCATTTATATGAAAAGAGCAACATGAAAAGTGTTTTTCTAATGGTAACCAGGTCCTTGTCATTTTGTCACACCGTTGTAAACGACAACAATCTGTTATTAATAGACGATAACAAGGCGAACGAAATCTCTACTAAAAATGTGTTCTGTTAATTTTGTTTTATGACAATGATACATTACGGAGGGCTTTTCCTATGGGCGATATGTAGCTTGTTACAAACAAACTGATTTGGAGGCGATTTTCAACATTTTGCTGCTTAGTTGTGCCTTTTGTTCACGTATACAGTATCTGCCTTCTAATTGGCTTGAATGGTCCCACCAGATCTCATCTACCTGTAACTTTCTAGGACAGTTTTCCACTATTACAGCAGCCATTTGACTATATTGATAATAGTGTTTTATTTTGGTGCAAAATTAGTTCATAGAAACATGATGCATTATGCAAACACACACATGTGCACGCACAACATACAGAAAGATAAGCAGCCCCTGGGTTGGAACACTGACCCTGGGCTCTAACATGGAAATGTCATGCTAATGATTACACTGCCGACTACAGTCTGATACTGGCTTGATTATATGTCATGCTAATTATTACACTGCCGACTACAGTCTGATACTGGCTTGATTATATGTCATGCTAATTATTACACTGCCGACTACAGTCTGATACTGGCTTGATTATATGTCATGCTAATTATTACACTGCCGACTTGTGTCTGTTACTGGCTTGATTATATGTCATGCTAATTATTACACTGCCGACTTGTGTCTGTTACTGGCTTGATTATATGTCATGCTAATTATTACACTGCCGACTAGTGTCTGTTACTGGCTTGATTATATGTCATGCTAATTATTACACTGCTGACTACAGTCTGTTACTGGCTTGATTATATCTCATGCTAATTATTACACTGCCGACTACAGTCTGATACTGGCTTGATTATATCTCATGCTAATTATTACACTGCCCACTACAGTCTGTTACTGGCTTGATTATATGTCATGCTAATTATTACACTGCCGACTTGTGTCTGTTACTGGCTTGATTATATGTCATGCTAATTATTACACTGCCGACTAGTGTCTGTTACTGGCTTGATTATATGTCATGCTAATTATTACACTGCCCACTAGTGTCTGTTACTGGCTTGATTATATGTCATGCTAATTATTACACGGCCCACTAGTGTCTGTTACTGGCTTGATTATATGTCATGCTAATTATTACACTGCCCACTAGTGTCTGTTACTGGCTTGATTATATGTCATGCTAATTATTACACTGCCCACTAGTGTCTGTTACTGGCTTGATTATATGTCATGCTAATTATTACACGGCCCACTGCAGTCTGTGTGTCATGCGTGTTGGCAAACTCATTCCTCATCTTCACGTGTTGGACCCCTGATATTAACCCTGTAGGTCAGTGGTGCTCAGGGGACGCGGTCAAAAGGGGGTGGTCACACATTCAAATCACATTGATGTGATACCAGTCTGAATTAAGCAAAAGGAGAGAGTAAAGAGGGCTTGAAATGATGATGGAGAAAGGAGGAAGGAGAAGAGGATGAAACAGGAAGTTGGAAAGAAGCTAGTGGTCCCGCCTTGGGACAACCCATAGCATGCCAAATCTGACCGGGAGCACCGTACAAGCGTTGCCGTTTCAGAGATGCTCTGACCCAGTCGTCTGTCCAAAACAATTTGGCCCTCGTCTTTGTCTCTCAGGTCTTTATTCCAGCACAGTTCTCCTGCATCCAACAACGATTGCTCGCATACCATCAAATCTTCCCAGAACTTCACACGTGTACTTGTTAGAAGGTGATCAATATTATGTGCTTCACCTGTGTGTAACGTTTTGGCTCATCAGTGTATATTTCTTTTAGCTTCATCGTTTTTTGGAGTGACAGAATATATTCAGTGAATCCAGGGAGAACACTTTGTGAGGGTCGAACAGTGGTCGGAGCCTCCTCTGCATCGCACTGTAAATTGTCTCTGCAACTTTAACTCTGTGGCTTTATTAGTTTGTGTGTCTTCAATATTTATGGTCATGTTAATAAAAGATCAATACGCAGTGGGCTTTGTGCAGAGTTGCAGTTAGTCTTTCTGCCTGGATATCTGCACAGAAATAATGCACCGAAAGAGGTTCAGGTGAATAGCTTGAAAGGACGGGTGGAGAGCAAGAAATGAAGATGACTTACACAAGTGGAAAGGACAGGTGGAGGCTGGGTGGAGAGCAAGAAATGAAGATGACTTACACAAGTGGAAAGGACGGGTGGAGGCTGGGTGGAGAGCAAGAAATGAAGATGACTTACACAAGTGGAAAGGACAGGTGGAGGCTGGGTGGAGAGCAAGAAATAAAGATGACTTACACAAGTGGAAAGGACGGGTGGAGGCTGGGTGGAGAGCAAGAAATAAAGATGACTTACACAAGTGGAAAGGACGGGTGGAGGCTGGGTGGAGAGCAAGAAATAAAGATGACTTAAAAGTGGAAATAGAAAGGTATTCAGTGTGAGCAAATATAGGCAGGTATTGAGAAGGGGGAAGGAGGACAGGTACTGTATATAAAAAATATTTTTTGTATGTATGAGGTCCTGGGTTCAATCCTCAGCTTCTCCCCAGGTCGCCGTTGCAAATGAGAATATGTTCTCAATCGGCCTACCTGGTTAAATAAAGGTTAAATAAAAAATAAAAAGAACTTACCCATTCAATTGAATATATTACACCCCCTTGGGCAGTATGCATACACAGATATTAAAATGAGAGAACTTATATAATAAAAGCATGTGTGTCTCCAATGAAAGTGCTTTCATAGTCCCCGAGTAGGGTTACTACGCGGCTGGTAAACTATCCGTATAATGGGGCTAGTATTAGTAACGGTACTACTATAGTGATTATGCCCCTATAATGGTGCTAGTATAAGTAACGGTACTAGTATAGTGATTATGTCCCTATAATGGTGCTAGTATAAGTAACGGTACTACTATAGTGATTATGCCCCTATAATGGGGCTAGTATAAGTAACGGTACTACTATAGTGATTATGTCCCTATAATGGGGCTAGTATAAGTAACGGTACTACTATAGTGATTATGCCCCTATAATGGTGCTAGTATAAGTAACGGTACTAGTATAGTGATTATGTCCCTATAATGGTGCTAGTATAAGTAACGGTACTACTATAGTGATTATGCCCCTATAATGGGGCTAGTATAAGTAACGGTACTACTATAGTGATTATGTCCCTATAATGGGGCTAGTATTAATGACGGTACTAGTATAGTGATTATGTCCCTATAATGGGGTTAGTATTAGTAACGGTACTACTATAGTGATTATGCCCCTATAATGGGGCTAGTATAAGTAACGGTACTACTATAGTGATTATGCCCCTATAATGGGGCTAGTATTAGTAACGGTACTATTATAGTGATTATGTCCCTATAATGGGGCTAGTATTAGTAACGGTACTAGTATAGTGATTATGTCCCTATAATGGTGCTAGTATAAGTAACGGTACTACTATAGTGATTATGTCCCTATAATGGTGCTAGTATAAGTAACGGTACTATTATAGTGATTATGTCCCTATAATGGGGTTAGTATTAGTAACGGTACTACTATAGTGATTATGTCCCTATAATGGGGCTAGTATTAGTAACGGTACTATTATAGTGATTATGTCCCTATAATGGTGCTAGTATTAGTAACGGTACTACTATAGTGATTATGTCCTTATAATGGTGCTAGTATTAGTAACGGTACTACTATAGTGATTATGTCCCTATAATGGGGCTAGTATAAGTAACGGTACTACTATAGTGATTATGTCCCTATAATGGGGCTAGTATTAGTAACGGTACTACTATAGTGATTTTGTCCCTATAATGGTGCTAGTATAAGTAACGGTACTACTATAGTGATTATGTCCTTATAATGGTGCTAGTATTAGTAACGGTACTATTATAGTGATTATGTCCCTATAATGGGGCTAGTATTAGTAACGGTACTACTATAGTGAGTATGCCCCTATAATGGGGCTAGTATTAGTAACGGTACTACTATAGTGATTATGTCCCTATAATGGGGCTAGTATTAGTAACGGTACTATTATAGTGATTTTGTCCCTATAATGGTGCTAGTATAAGTAACGGTACTATTATAGTGATTATGTCCCTATAATGGGGCTAGTATTAGTAACGGTACTACTATAGTGATTTTGTCCCTATAATGGTGCTTGTATAAGTAACGGTACTACTATAGTGATTATGCCCCTATAATGGTGCTAGTATAAGTAACTGTACTAGTATAGTGATTATGTCCCTATAATGGTGCTAGTATTAGTAACGGTACTAGTATAGTGATTATGTCCCTATAATGGGGCTAGTATAAGTAACGGTACTAGTATAGTGATTATGTCCCTATAATGGGGCTAGTATTAGTAACGGTACTACTATAGTGATTATGCCCCTATAATGGGGCTAGTATAAGTAACGGTACTATTATAGTGATTATGTCCCTATAATGGGGCTAGTATAAGTAACGGTACTATTATAGTGATTATGTCCCTATAATGGTGCTAGTATTAGTAACGGTACTACTATAGTGATTATGTCCCTATAATGGTGCTAGTATTAGTAACGGTACTATTATAGTGATTATGTCCCTATAATGGGGTTAGTATTAGTAACGGTACTACTATAGTGATTATGCCCCTATAATGGGGTTAGTATTAGTAACGGTACTACTATAGTGATTATGTCCCTATAATGGGGCTAGTATTAGTAACGGTACTATTATAGTGATTATGTCCCTATAATGGTGCTAGTATTAGTAACGGTACTATTATAGTGATTATGTCCCTATAATGGGGTTAGTATTAGTAACGGTACTACTATAGTGATTATGTCCCTATAATGGGGCTAGTATTAGTAACGGTACTATTATAGTGATTATGTCCCTATAATGGTGCTAGTATAAGTAACGGTACTAGTATAGTGATTATGTCCCTATAATGGGGCTAGTATAAGTAACGGTACTATTATAGTGATTATTGTCCCTATAATGGGGTTAGTATTAGTAATGGTACTACTATAGTGATTATGTCCCTATAATGGGGTTAGTATTAGTAACGGTACTACTATAGTGATTATGCCCCTATAATGGGGTTAGTATTAGTAATGGTACTACTATAGTGATTATGTCCCTATAATGGGGTTAGTATTAGTAACGGTACTACCATAGTGATTATGCCCCTATAATGGGGTTAGTATTAGTAACGGTACTACTATAGTGATTATGTCCCTATAATGGGGTTAGTATTAGTAACGGTACTATTATAGTGATTATGTCCCTATAATGGGGTTAGTATTAGTAACGGTACTACTATAGTGATTATGTCCCTATAATGGGGTTAGTATTAGTAACGGTACTACTATAGTGATTATGTCCCTATAATGGGGCTAGTATTAGTAACGGTACTAGTATAGTGATTATGTCCCTATAATGGGGCTAGTATTAGTAACGGTACTATTATAGTGATTATGTCCCTATAATGGGGTTAGTATTAGTAACGGTACTACTATAGTGATTATGTCCCTATAATGGGGTTAGTATTAGTAACGGTACTACTATAGTGATTATGTCCCTATAATGGGGCTAGTATTAGTAACGGTACTAGTATAGTGATTATGTCCCTATAATGGGGCTAGTATAAGTAACGGTACTATTATAGTGATTATGTCCCTATAATGGGGTTAGTATTAGTAACGGTACTACCATAGTGATTATGTCCCTATAATGGGGTTAGTATTAGTAACGGTACTACTATAGTGATTATGAGATATAAAACGTGTGTGTGTGTGTGTGTGTGTGCGCGCAGGCGCGTGTGTGTGTGTAGATAGTGCTCTAGTGCCAGTTTGCTGACTAAGTGTCTTGCCTGGCATTGGGGCTCTGTCTTTCACATGGTTTATTAATCCCAGTTCCAGACTGAGCGAGCAGGCCTCTGAACACTGAGGGACAGCACAATCTCTCTCAAACACACACACACACACACACAGTGATGGCCACGCCCCCTGTGTCATCACTCTTGTATATCCTCTATTCTCCTTCACCACTACAGTGGTGTTTAGTTCTCAGCTGATCTCTCCATGGTCCTGTTGTTCTCTGTGGTGCTGAGACAGCCGTTCTCGTCCTCCTACTCCCTCCCAGTCTTCATGCACCTGTCTAATTTCCCTCTATTCCTCCCTTCAGACACCTCCTTTTCTTCTCCGCTCTCTAGATTTCCTCCATCTTCGCTCGTCCTCCCGCATCACTTCTGTGTACTCCCCCTCTTTTCTCTCCCCAATCATCTCCAGTGTGAATAGCCCTTAGATCAGTAATAGTTGCTGGGATTGGAGCTTTGGTCCACCAGATTTACAGCATCCACGCCTCTCGCCCTCATAGCCCAGAACGTTCTCCCTCTGGGCCTCAGCTGGGCTGCAGTAGCAGGGCTCTCTCTCTGATTGCGGGGGGCTTGTGTTGGGCATTACCGGGTTGACATCTCTGTTAGCTGCAATGCTAATGTGGCTAGCATTACTGCCCCCATTTGGGCTGTTCCTCCTTCCAGCTATGTGCCCGTCCGCAGTAGCAGGTAGCAGAGTGTAGCACTGACCACTCTCGTACATACCGCCCCGTCCTAATTCCGATAGAACTTCAAATAAACTAAAATCAAGCAAGCCTTTGAAAATCCAGCCCCGCAGATTAGGATCCCATTGTTCCGGTGAACACCCCCTCAATTCTCCTGGCTGCTTACAGTAAGCCCCGGGATCTGTTTGTGTGTGTGTGTGTGTTCGTGTACTCCTGTCAGCGTGCACGCACACCCCTCTGTACCTGCGTGTGTGTGTGTGTGTGTGTGTAGTGTGTGCTGACTTGGGGTGTCTTTGATGTATGCTGTTCTCCTGCTGCTAACCCCACTGCTCCCGTCAGAATTAACAGGGTTGCTAAGATACGCTAGGCTTATATTAGATTAGGTTATCAGTCGTTATAGCTGTTACTATATTTTATCCCCGCACCAGGAAGCCATTATTCATTTGGAAATGTACCCTGCCTCGGAATTAGAAGAGGCTGCTGTTGTTTATCCTACGGCTCCCAGCTGTATCCTAGTAGGGGGCTGGGAAACATTTAATGCTCTCTGTAACATGTTGTTCCCACCCCTCAACAAATTGGGGGCGATCCGCGCCACAATTTGCCAGTAAGCCCATTTAATCCCAAGCCCCCGGCTACAGGGGTTCTACTTGACACGGAGCAAGCCAATAAGACGAGGGAGCCAGGGAGGTGATGTCATTTCTGAAGAGGCCGATTGGTTGACAGACGAGTGAGCCGTCCCATCTGCAGATAACAGCTCAATCAACTTTTTGGTGGACTCATGTCTGTGTATTCTGCCACCAGGAAGGTGTTGGCATGAGATGGTGTGTCAGAGATGATAGAACTTCAGTACGTGCGCCTATTTATATGGCCTATATATATTTAGTAATTAGGGTTAAAAATATTTGTATAGCGTATATATATTTAGTCATTTGGGTTAATAATATTTATATAGCCTATATATATTTGTTCATTTGGGTTAATACTATTTATATAGCCTATATATATTTATTCATTTGGGTTAATACTATTTATATAGCCTACGTATATTTGATAATTTGGGCTAATGATATTCACGTATCTTCCACATATTTAATAATTTGGATTAATTATATTTTACATAGCCTATACATATGTAATCATTTAGTTAATAATATTTATATAGCCTATAGATATTTTATTATTTTGGTTAGTTATATTTATATAGCCTATACATATCTAATCATTGGGTTAATCATATTTATATAGCCTATACATATTTAATAATTTGGGTTAATAATATTTATAAGCTTACACATATTTAATAATTTGGGCTAATGATATTTATATACCCTATACAAATGTAATAATTTGGGTTAAAGATATGTATATAGCCTATACATGCATATTTAATCATATTATAATTTTTATATAGCATATGCATATTTAATCATTGGGGTTAATATTATTTATATAGCTTATGCATATTTAATCATATAATAATATTTATATAGCCTATGAATATTTAATCATATTATAATATGTATATAGCCTATGCGTATTTCATAATTTGGGTTAATACTTTTTATATAGCTTATGCATATTTAATCATACAATAATATTTATATAGCCTATACATATTTAATAATTTGGGTTCATAATCAAGTCCCTTCTTTGTTGCAAAGCATCTTCTTCATGCAGCAATGTTTGGAAAAACAGAAAGAGGATTTTCTACTTGATGTGGATTCCAGACCGGCTTTTTGCTTTGGAAAAAACTATCTGGTTACCATTGTGATTACCATAGTCACTTCTAATAAAGGTATAAAGTGCAACCTGCATTTAAAAATTAACATATATACAATACTTAATATCAGCAGTGGACTGTGTGTGTGTGTGTGTGTGTGTGTGTGTGTGTGTGTGTGTGTGTGTGTGTGTGTGTGTGTGTGTGTGTGTGTGTGTGTGTGTGTGTGTGTGTGTGTGTGTGTGTGTGTGTGTGTGTGTGTGTGTGTGTGTGTGTGTGTCTGTGTCTGTGTCTGTGTGTGTTTGTGTGTGTGTGCATGCTGGAGCCTCTCTGTGGTAGAGGGGGAAGCCCTATCAGAATGGGATTCCTGGGGATAATGAGTGCTGACTGGTTTATGCCCTGACTAGTTTATGCCCTGACTGGTTTATGTTCTGTCAATGATTGACTGGCTGGGACACTAACACTCTAAGAATCCCTCTTGGTAACAAGACATACACACACACCCACAAAGACAACCATACACAAACCACACAGACATACAAATACACCCAACGTGCACCTGCTGCAAACACACCACACACACACACTCACAGCTACAGAACACACCACACACATCTATCCCAATATTATACACGCATATGGCCCTGGGTCGCTCTCTTCTCAAACGGACCACACACACTCACAGCTACAGAACACACCACACACACTCACTGCTGCAGAACACACACACTCACAACTACAGAACACACTCACACACTCACAGCTACAGAACACACTCACACACCTATCACAATATTATACACACATATGACCCTGGGTCGCTGTCTTCTCAGGTCTCTTATGGTGTCAAACTGACTCTTGTTTTCTGTTCACTTTTAGTCTCTTATTTTATCCGATCTTTTCTTTTCTTGTTTGCCATTCTCCTCTCCTTTTCACCCTCCTTTTCTAATATGCTCACACATTCCTCTTTTATTAGTTTTATTTTTCTCATCCCTTAATCTCTGTACTACTTCTATTTCTTCATTACGTTCATTAAATTTCAATTTAAGTAATTTAGTCATCTTATCCAGTAAAGAGGGCATACTTTTTATCTTTATGCAATTTTCTTATAGCCTAGGCCATCTTTATGTAGAGCAACAATTCATTTTTTCAGATCTTCAGAGAGTTCTTTGTCATGCGGTGCCACGTTGAACTTCCAGTGACCAGTATGAGTGTGAGAGCGATAACATCAAATGCTCCCCTGCTCCCCATTCACACCTTGTCACATGACACCGGCAAGGGATATGGCTAATTTGGGTAATTTTCACTTAGTGCTGTACTTACTTTTGTGGTCAGTGGTTTAGACATTAATGGCTGTGGATTGAGTTATTTTGAGGGGACAGCAAATGTACACTGTTATACAAGCTGTACACTCACTACTTTACATTGTAGGAAAGTGTCATTTCTTCAGTGTTGTCACATTGAAAGTTATAATAAAATATTTACAAAAATGTGAGTGGTGTACTCACTTTTGTAAGATACTGTATATTCTGCTGTTATTCTTGTGTCAACCTTTGTAAATAATTACTGGGTGGATGTTGGGTGAAACCACAATTTCCCTGTTCAGAATGACATTATGTTTTCTGTCGCATTTGACAAATAAAATAATTAGTATTTTTGAATTTGACTCTTCCTCTTACCCTTTGTTTGTACGTCTCCTTGTCTGTGTCCATCCCTCCATGGTCCTGCTGTGTGTAACCCCCTTAAAAGAGAGAGCGTACAGCTGGATCTCATGTGAATCCTGACTACAGTGTTCTCAGAGGAGATGCTTCACCCACCGTAGTGCTTCTAAGGCACCGGTCTTCTGCTCTCCACCCACACCTAGACCTAGCCTGGGGAGATCCAGCCACAAGAACTAATCAAGCAGATATGTACACATACACATGCACATACACACACACACACACACACATACACATACACATGCACATGCAAACACACACACATACACATACATATACATATAAATACACGCTCATACACACACACACACATACGCATGCACATACACATACATATACATACACATGCACATGCAAGCACACGCACACACACACACACATACACATACACATACATATACATATAAATACACGCTCATACACGAACACACGTACAGACATATACACACGTACACACACACATACATACACACATACATACACAAACACACAAAACATATCCACATGAACATATCCACATGTACTTACATGTACCAGATACAGTTTTTTGGCAATCAAGTTCTTTTTTAACTTTATTAGTTATTAAATATTATACAACAATATTGCAAAATTCAAAGGACAAAGAAATGCACTTTGCACCTGAATTTGCATCTGAATTCCTTATCTTTTTGTGAAATGTTCAATTCAAGCATCTTTGCTACATATGAGATTCACCAAGAAGATTTTGTTCCCAGAGCATTAAAACATGGATTGTTAATAAAAGAGAACAGATTACAAACGTTTCAGAATAAATTCTTCTGCAGAAATGTGTATATGGCTTTATCAGGAGTCAGTCAGGCACAATTAGAGGTTAGGCTTCTACTTACTACTAATAATTGTTTACATTACAACATTGTGGAATTCAGAAATGGCAACACCTGCCACAACATGTTCACTTTCCGTTTTGCTTTGGTTATCTGGGCTCACCATTCCTGATTTCAATCTGGTGTTCCTGCTAGCCGATCGGCCGCTAACTCAGCTATGAGCTGGCCACCTTTAATATAGTTTGTGATTGCACCGATTAATGAATCCAGCTGTTTTGCTTTCCTTGATAGTCGTGACATTGCATTTATCGTGGATGCAATTGCTTGTTAAAATATACAGGAAGTGCCAGTAATTCTGCATAATAACATTTTTACATTTTCGATTCTTAATATCCAGATTTAGTGACTCTAAAGAAAATAACAGTTAACAGACCAAACCACATGTATTGTCTTAATCGACTCAAAATAAATGTTTGTGTATTTAAAATGTTGTTTGTATCATACTGTTGATGAATGAACATATGTTTCGAGACGGTAGCCCCAATTTGATTGTTTTGCAAAATTTTAATTGATTTATAATGTATGTATATGTTGTTTAAAACATGCACACCTACATCTGGCTATATGGGAATGTTTTATTGAATGTTGACCTCTGAGGACTCTCTGGGTCATGAGGAACAGCGCCCTCTGGGGATGAACAGATAAAATCGAAATCAGAATCAGAATCAGGTTTATTTGCCAAGTCTGTTCACACACACAAGGATTTTTTTCTGTCCACTAGCTGCAGCGTTAGAACACACATTTTAAGACGAACACAAAATAGTGCAAACAAAGCAAGACATACAACACGAACGGTCAAGAGACCCTGCCTATTTGGTGTATGTACTGGGTAAATTTAGAATGTTTAATATGTAAATATGTAGAATGCACACACTGCTAGAGGTGGTCTAAAAATGCGATGACCTTCTCCAAATCTCCCTTACTCTACCTAATTATCATGGATCTAGTTCCTGTCCCTGTTCTAGCTTTAAACATTAGTATTTGCAGTCTCTGTCCTAGTATTAGTCATTAGGATCAGAATTTCCTGTCTCTGTCCTAGGATTAGTCTTTAGGATCAGTATTCCTTGTCCCTTTCTTAATTTTAGTCATTTCAGGTAATAAACACATGACCTGTTTTGGAGATCATTGTCCAAACTGAACAGGCAAGCTGCAGGGTCGTGGTAGCTCTTATTCAGTAGTGATTGTAGATATTTTATCTGCAGTGAAGCTGACCTGCAGTAGGCTTAAAAGCCGGTGCTTGATGTTGTCAAGGGGAGGGTCTAGACGACCGTCACTCTCACTCTCCTTAGCTGCAGGTTTACCTGGGAAAAGGTGCAGAGCGGAATGCGTTCTGCATATCTGCATTCTCTCACTTGTCCTCCTCCCTTCCTCTGTCATCAGCTCCTGCACCCGATCACATTCATATTCCTTTGAAGCCTGTTTCTACTGCCACCATATCCCCCTCTCTCTCTCCTTTCTCTTGCCCTTCTCTACTCCTTCATCTCTTCTCTCTTTTTTCTCTCGCTCCCTCGTTCTCATGTTTTTGACCGTTTCTCCCATTTCCCTGCTTCTCTTTCTTCCCTTCTCTACTTCTTTTCTCTCGCCTTCTTTTTCCCGTTCGCTCTCCAACAGTTATCCAACTTGAGGGAGGGGTAGCCCAGCCTTTTATTACGTTAAGTCAGGAGTTCCCCGTATCTCACACTCACACACACACACGGTAAAACTGAACTGGGTATTGGGTACCGAAGCCTATGTCAGTGTGTGTTGATTTGTTCAGAACGGTTGCTGCCTCTTGTAGGAGAGTAGAGTGGCTATTTTTAGATCAAGGGGTAGCTGGGTGAGAGTGTGTGTGTGTGTGTGTGTGTGTGTAATACTGCAGTCTTGAAGGAAGTTCCCTATAACACAGACACATGCATGCATGCATGCATACACACACACACACACAGCCAGGCTGCTCTAATTCAGGGTAGTGTGTGTTTCACGGGCGCCGTCCTTCTCCTACATCCCTTTTTCTCTGTGCAAATGTCAGCACTCTGGCATTTATTTGCCAGATCCCACAGCACCGGCAGGCTCTCTGTGTACACACATCTATCCTTCACCTTCTCTTCTACCCTCTCCTTGCCCCTCTCCCCTCCTCACCATACGACACCTTCCACCTAGCCTCCCTCCACCTACCCTCCCATCTCCAGCTCTTGATCTGATTGGTTGAAATGCCAGTGTTTCCTGGTGTCTCCATAGTGTTAGGGTTGGGTAGGTACAGCGACGTTGCAATGTCTCTATTTATATCCTATCAGACTGTCCATAGTAATCACATCCTTAGACCACCAATGCCATGTCTCCCTCTCTCTCTCTCTCTCTCTCTCTCTCTCTCTCTCTCTTGTTCCCTCTCTCTCACTCTCTCTCACTCTCTCTCTCACTCTCTCTCTCTCACTCTCTCGTGTCCCCCCACTCTCTCTTTTGTTTTCTCTCTCTCTCTCTCTCCTCTCTCTCTCTCTCTCTCTCTATCTCTCTCCTCTCCCTCTCTCTCTCTATCTCTCTCTCTCTCTCTCTCTCTCTCTCTCTCTCCGTCTATCTCTCCTCTCTCTCTCTCTCTCCTCTCTCTCTCTCTCTCTCTCTCTCTCTCTCTCTGATCCTCTATTTTGCTATCCATCTATCTCTGCATCTCTAGCAATTCAATTTAAAGCGCTTTATTGACATGGGAAATTGTGCTCCTATCTTTATTCCTTTCTGTCATTCTACCTTTATCTGGACGTAATGATGACTCATGTGGCTCACACCTGCTCATCAGTCTAGAGATACAGCAGTTGCAGATGTGTGTGAGTGTGTGTGTGCGCGTCTGTGTGTGTGCGTGTCTGTGTGTGTGTGCCTGGAAAGGCTGTTACAGTAATATGTTTAATGTATTAATATATTACATTAATACTAATTTCTCTCTCTTTCTGTCTTTTGATCTTTTTATCCAGTGAGTGACAGCTGTTTTAGAAACCTGGCAGAGGATCGCAGTGGAATCAATCTCAAAGATCTTGTTCACGACCCCTCCCTGTAAGTCTTCATGCACGCATACACACATTTACACTTACACACACACACACACACGCAAGGAAATGCCCATCTATTGCCGCGTTACTGATGTCATAATACTTACAGAGCATCAGCGCTGATCTGGGATCATTTTCGAGGTTTCAGGTTATGACACTACAGGGCTTGGTTAATTGCATGAAACAGTGTTCTGCACCACGGTGCATTGGTGGATACAGCTCTGACATGTTCTGTGTAATTAGACGGGCCCGTTCATGTGGCCCGTGGCCTATGGTATTGGTCACACTATCTTGGGACAGACTGATGGAGAGCTAGAGCCACTAGCCAGCCAGACTGACAACACGCTCACATGCTCATTATCAGAGTGTGCAGGAAAGGTTTAGGATTTAGGCTTATATTACATTAGCTACAGTGTAAAGCAGAAGCTACTCTCCTGGGGTCAAAACACAGAACATGATACATTCCAGAACATTAAACGACAAATACGGCACAATGACTTTGCAGTTGGAAGCTAGAATGAATTTCCATTATGTGAATGAAGACAACCTCGTCCTACAGTTGATATTATATTATTAGGGAGAGGGGTTGTCAGTGTTAAGTATGAGGTGTTTAACCAGTGTGTGGTTAAACACACACACAGCCGACACTGTGTCAATAGAACACACATTCTTTAAACTCTTTGAACACATACGTGTCAATATCAGTGTGCACATTTTCTAGTCGATCCCCAAACTCATTATGTATTCTCTCCAAGTGAACGATCTTCACGGGGAGTGCCATCGTATAACATGTGGGGAAGTGCCAGCCAGCCACCCATACAATACACACCATATAACATGTGGGGAAGTGCCAGCCAGCCATACAATACACACCGTATAACATGTGGGAAAGTGCCACCCACCCATACAATACACACCGTATAACATGTGGGGAAGTGCCAGCCAGCCATACAATACACACCGTATAACATGTGGGAAAGTGCCACCCACCCATACAATACACACCGTATAACATGTGGGAAAGTGCCACCCACCCATACAATACACACCGTATAACATGTGGGGAAGTGCCACCCACCCATACAATACACACCGTATAACATGTGGGGAAGTGCCAGCCAGCCATACAATACACACCGTATAACATGTGGGGAAGTACCAGCCACCCATACAATACACACCATATAACATGTGGGGAAGTGCCAGCCAGCCACCCATACAATACACACCGTATAACATGTGGGGAAGTGCCAGCCAGCCACCCATACAATACACACTGTATAACATGTGGGGAAGTGCCAGCCACCCATACAATACAAATATACAATATATACCTTATTACATGTAGAGTGGAGAGAGGTCGGGAAACTGACACAAATATAATACATACCTTATTACATGTGGAGTGGAGAGGTCAGGGAACTGACACATATACAATATATACCTTATTACATGTGGAGTGGAGAGGTCAGGGAACTGACACATATACAATATATACCTTATTACATGTGGAGTGGAGAGGTCAGGGAACTGACACATATACAATATATACCGTATTACATGTGGAGTGGAGAGAGAGATCAGGAAACTGAAACGTATACAATATATACCGTATTACATGCGGAGTGAAGAGAGAGGTCAGGAAACTGACACATATACAATATATACCTTATTACATGTGGAGTGGAGAGAGAGATCAGGAAACTGACACATATACAATATATACCTTATTACATGTGGAGTGGAGAGAGAGATCGGGAAACTGACACATATAAAATATATACCTTATTACATGTGGAGTGGAGAGAGAGATCAGGAAACTGACACATATCCAATATATACCTTATTACATGTGGAGTGGAGAGAGAGATCGGGAAACTGACACATATACAATATATACCTTATTACATGTGGAGTGGAGAGAGAGATCAGGAAACTGACACATATCCAATATATACCGTATTACATGCGGAGTGGAGAGAGAGATCGGGAAACTGAAAACCTCACTCAAGGACAAATAGCTGGATGGTTCACCCCTCCTGCTTGTATTGAAGGTTAACTGAATATACTCTTGGGACTCCAGCCAACACCATGTTGCTTGGTGTGTAACATCCTTTGTCAATTTTACAAATTGTTTCAGCTATAAATTGCATCTGTATACATTTAGCTGGGTGACAGTGCAGCTTATATCAGCATCACAGAGCAGCAGTCACTAGAAGGAGACGGATGACGAGTGCCATACGTTAGCAAGCTATGCTAAGCTAGCTAGTCTGCAGGAGCTTGCGCTAGCATGTTTTATTATGTATAATCATTATTAAATGCTGCATCAAATCTGGGCAGTATCGTAATGTCCTGTACTTTCTAGTCTTAACTGTTATCTTCCTTTTTAAAAAACTGTCTGATCATAATAAATAATTTCTGCTATGATCCTTTTTATTCTATGCTCAATACATTTTGCCAATTTTGAAACCTAGCCCCCTCCAGGTTTTATTATAGACTCCTACTTCAGCTGGAAAAAAAGATGAAATCCTTTTTTCACTGTGTTAGACAATTTGTAGTTACATTTTTTGTTTCTTGATCTTTTGATTTCCTCAAAAGACAAGGCAACAATTGCAAGTTATGGAACTAGGAGGGACCACAAATAGGGTAAAAAAAGATCTTATAACTATACACTGTAGCTGCTTCTTGGGTATGTATGATAAAAACATTTACATTATTAGTCCAGTCTTGTATAGAGGAAATATATAAAACACAGAAATGTCATGCAATGAACCATAATACTATACACTGGCCGGTCATATACAGTACAGGAACCAAGGGGCCCCGGATCACATGTTGTGGAAAATGACATGTTGTGCTGGTTGGATTAGTTCAGACACAAATACGAGCGAACACTCTCAAACTTGTTAACCTCTGTCATACTACTAAGATCAATCTGAACTAACCCAAGGTGAGCTGCACTGAGATGGTCTGGTTTCTCATCCATCAAGTAAAAGAAAAATCCCAACCAGCCCGATACAGAGCACTCATCCATGGCTGTTGGTGGGGTTTGTGTGTCCCTGTGTGTGTGTGATGCCAGGAGAGTCCCCTCAAAGACACACACACACACACACACACACATAGACCCCACTTACTGCTGACATGTTGAAAGGAATTGTGGACCCTTGAGAGTTTCACAGCCAGGATCTAGTAAAATGTTTTGAAGTAGTTATGGTGGTGATGATGGCGCTTCTGTGTGTGTGTGTGTGTGTGTGTGTGTGTGTGTGTGTGTGTGTGTGTGTGTGTGTGTGTGTGTGTGTGTGTGTGTGTGTGTGTGTGTGTGTGTGTGTGTGTGTGTGTGTGTGTGTGTGTGTGTGTGTGTGTGTGTGTGTGTGTGTGTGTGTGTGTGCGTGCGTTTCTGTGTGTGTGTGTGTGTGTGTGTGTGCGTTTCTGTGTGTGTGTGTGCGTTTCTGTGTGTGTGTGTGTGTGTGCGCGTTTCTGTGTGATGCAGAGCCCTGTACAAAGCCTGTGCATTATTCATGAGAACAGCAGATTGGCATCATCATAGATCTGGCTCACAACTGTACAGATCTGCACAGCTGGACCTCTGAGTGTGTGTGTGTGTGTGTGTGTGTGTGTGTGTGTGTGTGTGTGTGTGTGTGTGTGTGTGTGTGTGTGTGTGTGTGTGTGTGTGTGTGTGTGTGTGTGTGTGTGTGTGTGTGTGTGTGTGTGTGTGTGACAGGACATTCGTCGACCGTGGGTCTGAAATATTAGGGATAGTGTCATTTCAAATGATAGATATAGTCACATGAACAGGACGTACTGTACAACCTGTTACACATACAGTATCTGCTTATCTACTGTGTTGACATACAGTATCTGCTTATCTACTGTGTTGACATACATTATCTGCTTATCTACCCTGTTGACATACAGTATCTGCTTACCATGTTGATGAATGAGCTCTTTGAGGTTTCATGTTCAGTCTATCTTCAGTCTACTTTGTGACAACTGCTGATGTGAAAAGGGCTTCTCGGAAATACATTTGGTTCGTATAAATAATGTCAACCACTGCTTAATTAAAATAATGATGGCAGTCCCGACAAATTCCTTGGTGAACTTATCCAAAAAATGGACATTACACAATTTGAAACTAGTCTGCAGAGAATATCCAAACCATGGAGCTGAGAGGCTGTGTTCCTTATTGATTTTATGCTAGTTTGGAATTGTTAAGTACAACCCTCAATCTCTCTCTATCTCTCTCTATCTCTCTCTATCTCTCTCTATCTCTCTCTATCTCTCTCTATCTCTCTCTTCCCTCCGTGTCCCTCCTGTCTTTCTCCATTTTTCTGATGCTTCGACTTCCTCCCTATTTCCTTCTCTACGTTTTTCTGTCTTTGTCTCTCTGTCTGTTGGTCGTTGGTCTCTCTGTCATTCAAGTTTTTCTATGACTTTCATGAATCGTCCCTTTTCTCCCCTTTTCTCCCCCTCTCTCCCCCTCTCTCCCCCTCTTTCTCCCTCTCCCTCCAGATCTTTTATTCTATTCTCATATTTATTTTATAGAGTAATCTGGGATAGGGGCCTTCCACTCCAGGTCATACAGTATGTCTAGCACCCAACTTTTACTGTTGCAACATCTGTCCTGGATGTGTCCACACGTCGACTAAACATCTGTCCTGGACGTGTCCACACGTCGACCAAACCACTCAGAACCCTCCGCTCCCCCACTGGACTGATCCAACAGCTTTTCACAGCTCTTCAAGAAGCTGCTGCAACCCCATGTAGGGGAACACATCAGGGGGGTGTTGTAGGACTTTAATATGTCCACCCAGGTGTGTTGCCCTTTAACGGGAACACTCTATTCAAATCACACATTAGGGAAAGCAGTGCCCATGAAACATGTCACCTCCAACGAAGTCAGCCAAGCGTCCACACACACACACACACTCTGCTCGTGTCTCCCAAGGTACAAACGGGTGCTCACAAACACGTGCACACGCACACATACAGTATACTACTAGGAGGCAGAAAGAGACAATTTATACTTCAGAGGGCTTTTTCAAGACAAAAATGTATTTCCATTAAAAACATATTTTTTTCAATATGGTGAGGACTGGCAAAATGTCAGTATTGATCATGGGTTACAATATATTTGGTCCTCACAAGTATATTGTTAGACGTGCATGGATACACACACACACACATTATTCCACAGAATGCTACACACACACTCTTAAGAGACAACATCTGAAATCACTGCGATGACTTAAGCATACATTCCCAACAAACGGGGAAACCAGGAGATACATATTGAGGGGGTTGCCTTGGAAACGGCAGGAAGGAACTCTCATTATTTTAGTTCAGTATATTCTCATTTGGGTTGAAACGGATAGGGAAAAACCTACCAAGAGGTGATTTGTCCTGACAGGTCCTTTACTTTCCTGGGGTGAAACACACACACTCCCCATTGCTGGAAGTAAATTACTCACACTCCAGTCAGAACGTTGTTAGCATTGAGGTGTGTGTGTGTGTGTGTGTGTGTGTGTGTGTGTGTGTGTGTGTGTGTGTGTGTGTGTGTGTGTGTGTGTGTGTGTGTGTGTGTGTGTGTGTGTGTGTGTGTGTGTGTGTGTGTGTGTGTGTGTGTGTGGCCTAGCACAAGTGTTTGTGTGCAATCATGCAGGTCCGACCATCTGTTACAATTCTTTAACGATACAGTTTCTCTCTATAATGAACAAATTATTTACTAGAAAACCAAACTCCTTATTTATGTGCCGTTGTTCATTGTGTTCTAATAGTGTTCTAGTATGGGTTAGATGTTAGTTACTCTGCAGTGGGACCTGGACCTCAACAACAGTCATGTAATGGGCGCAAGGCAGGGACGAGATGCACTAGTTTCCCTAAAAATAGCCTTAATATACGGGTTATGTAATGAGGGTCTGTGAAGCCCTTCACCTTGAACCTGCTGGATTTCCCTCTGTGATACCAGTACAAACCACCGGGTGGCGCCATGGTACACAGCTTTAAACTGCGGCTTGTCCTTGTGTGTGACACTGGTGGGCCGTCTTAAGGAAAGGCCTTTCAGAACTGGATGTTCAAGGGCATCCTCTCAACTTCTTTCTCTCTATCATTTTCTCTCTCTAGACATCATCCTCTCTCTCCATCCCAGGGCCAGACAGGTTTAGAATAACAAGACTAAGTATTTACTTAAAACCTATCGAGTTGTGATTCTGACGTTCTGAGCATAGTTAATATTGAAAACACTGTTCTCAGCACAAGGTCCGAGTTTCACTTTTGCACCGGGAGTAGCTGTGATGTGGCGTCCTCCCTCTCTGTGTTTGTCAATATCTGTTTCTTATCTATATAATTTAAGACAGTAGATGATAGATATTATCTATTTTTTACTGTATGTGTCATCTATATCATCAGTATGTCAATCTTTCTCTCTCTCTCTCTCTTTTGTACAGACTCGGGGGCTTTATTTCAGCGTATAAGATTGTGCCAGATGAAATCGACGAGATTAAGGTAAGATTGTCTTCGAATGTCTGTTTGTCTGTCAGACCCTGTTTCAAAAAGCAATCAATTACCAAATAGTATAGCAAGTGTGTAGTGTGTCTGGTGAACAGAACTCACAGTTTGGGTTTCTGTTGGTTCCATTGTTCCAAAATTGAATAACTAAAATAAAATAACTGACAACAAAATAACGACGACCAGCATGATAACTGTAGACAACCAACATGACAATACCGGGACTGACACACAGAACCAAAAAACCCATTTGGAGTCTCTAAATATGTACAATATGATTAGCTTTTGTTAGCGTCTTCTCCATCAGTGCCACTGTCACATGAGACATGATGCGTACTGTTTCTAGGAGCTGTCTCTCTTTCTGTCTGATCTCTCTCTCTCTCTTTTGTTTCGTCAGGAGACTCTTGTGGACTGGTGTGATGAGAAAGAACTCAATCTTATCTTGACAACCGGGGGTACGGGCTTCGCTCCCCGTGATGTCACACCGGAGGTAGGCACCATCGTGTGCTACGACGTCTTTAAGACTTTATTTACACACACTCCTCCTCCGTCTGATGACGATACCACCTGTAGTTAGTGTAAAAGGGTTTTCTCCCTATCACGCTTTTGTATCTCCCCTCACTCTCCGTCCCATACGTTTAGTTTATCCACTCTAAATATATTTCACTCCCTCTGCTCTTCTTTTCTCCCCGTTCAACCCCCCCCATCCGTTTTCCTCTTTCTCTCTCCGTTTCCTCCTTTATCCATTTCCTCCTTTATCCATTTCTCTTTTTCACTCTCTTATTTTCTTCCCTTCTTTCCGTTTCTCTCTCTCGCTACGTCTCTCTCTCCTGAGACCCAGCCCATGATGCTGATCAGTGTCTGGTAGTCTTTGAAGTTCTCTCTTTCTCCTCTCTTCTGTTTGAAGTGTCACTCAACCCAGGGGCACAGAGCACACAGCTGGAGGGGTGAGGGAAGCTTCCCTGGTTCTGTCAGTCTGTAGGGCAGCATGCATCAAACACGTACAAAACACACACAATCGCCTACGCGCACACACGCACATACACACTCGTCTGTGAGTGGCAGGAGTTAAATAGGTCAGTGTCAGTGATTAGTGATTTCACCCAGGAATTTGTGATCTTCAGGCCTGCTAGTGTGAAATCATGCTATGCTATTCTTCAGCTATCTGTCTGTCTGAGTCTGTTTGTTTGTCCTTTTTTGTCCTTATCCGTCTCACTCTGTCTCCATCTCACTCTGTTTCCATGTCACTGTTTCTCACGCTGTCTCTATCTCACTCTGTCTTTCTCTGTCTCCATCTCACTCTGCCTCTGTCTCACTCTGCCTCTGTCTCACTCTGCCTCTGTCTCACTCTGCCTCTGTCTCACTCTGCCTCTGTCTCATTCTGCCTCCGTTTCACTCTGTCTCCTTCTCACTCTGTCTCCATCTCACACTGTTTCCTTATCACTCTGTCTCTGTCTCACTCTGTCTCCATCCCACTCTGTCTCTGTCTTACTCTGTCTCCATCTCACTCTGTCTCCATCTCACTCTGTCTCCATCTCACTCTGTCTCCATCTCACTCTGTCTCCATTTCACTCTGTCTCCGTCTCACTCTTTCTCCATCCCACTCTTTCTCCATCCCACTCGGTCTCCATCTCACTCTGTCTCTGTCTCACTCTGTCTCTGTCTTACTCTGTCTCCGTCTCACTCTGTCTCTCTCTGTCAGGCCACTAAAGAGGTGATAGAGCGTGAGGCCCCGGGGATGTCTCTGGCCATGTTGATGGGTTCTCTGAACGTCACACCACTAGGCATGCTGTCCCGGTGAGACACACACCCACACACACACACACACACCCACACACACACACATGCACAGTACAAGTTCTCATTCCTGGTATGCACACTGTCCCATGGACCGGTTTGCACACTGTCCCATGGACCGGTTTGCACACTATCCCTGGACCGGTTTGCACACTGTCACATGGACCGGTTTGCACACTGTCACATGACAGGTTTGCACACTGTCACATGGACCGGTTTGCACACTGTCACATGGACAGGTTTGCACACTGTCACATGGACAGGTTTGCACACTGTCACATGGACAGGTTTGCACACTGTCCCATTGTACATTGTACTCTTGTACACAATACTCTCTTGTGTGTGCAGACCCGTGTGTGGCATCCGTGGCAAGACGCTGATCATCAACTTACCAGGGAGCAAGAAAGGATCGCAGGTACAAAACTTGTTTGTTCTTTGCTTTGGTTACATCTGCTTTTAATCAGGTCATTAGTTTGGTTTTAATCACCCATAGATGCCTGGAAGATGGCTTGGTTTTTATGCTGTTTCTGGAAGGCTCTACCAATTCCACCACAGTAGTCTATTCATGGGTTCCACGACAAAGGTTTTTTTGGACCTTGAGACATGACGGTTGGAGATGCCGACAAACACATTTATGAGTTAGACTTGGCTAAGCTAAGTAGCATTGCTCAAATATGGCTCTTCAAAAAGCTTTTAAAAGAACAGTTTTCTTATCTATCACTTAGATTTGGGTGTTGATAAAGAACACCTATGTATCCCTGGTACACTATATATATATATATATTATGTACCAGGGATACATAGGTGTTCATATTGGTACATATTGGTAAATGAAGCAGCAAATGGATAATACACAGGACCAGTAGTTGGATGTCCTGAAGGTGAAGTGTGTATCTGTACGTGTGATTGCAGTATACATGTGTTCATGTAATGTGTATGTGTGTGTATGTTTGACTGTGGGGTGTGTGTATGTGAGTTCATGTACAGAATATTCATTTCCGAAGACAGAGAGATTTGATGATCACTGATATTGATCATCTTCAAATTGAACCAAATCGTGGGACTAAGAGTTATTGGTTCCAGTTTTATTTTCAGCCAACTAAGCAGTAAATTACCTGAGTGAGAGCCAGGGAAAGAGATGCTTCAGACAGGCCGCAGATTTTGAGCTTCACTGGCCGAGTCTGATAGGGTAATTCGAAAGTCCTAAAGCCTTAGGAGGATTTTTAAATTGACAGATTCAGAAGGTAATAACACAAAGGCGATAGAGAGCACGGAAGACAGGGAGCGCTTAAACAGAAGACTTCCAGTATATAGAGGTTATCACACAACAATACAGTGCATGGCTCAGTATGAGTATGAGATAAGCCAGCTCCACCAAAACAAGAGATAGCATACAAACGCTGTAGCAACAAACTGTAGCAAGTAGGTTCTCTTAAAGAATCACTCTTGTGTGATGCCGGCAGTTCGGGGAAGATAGCCGAAAGTGTGTATATAATTACAACGACAAAGAATTGTTGATGAGATCTCCCCTATTGACTGAGCAGCCACTTCAATACTAGTGTAGGCTAAAGACTGCTTTGTTTAACCAAGCACACTAAGCATGCAGCTAACAAGCTAGCATTCAGTTGCTTGTATTAGTTCAGCAGTTGGCTACACTATGGAGCCATGTGATATTTGTCACATCATACATGTCACATCACAGTTACGCCAAGATTGTAGGAACCAGTTTCTGTTTAATGAAACACTTCATCATTAGCTTGCATCTAGGTTTGAAAGTTGCATCACATCACACAGTGTTACCATGGAAACAATGGCCACCACTTCCAAAAGAACAAACGTGTCCTCTCAAATAACTTTGAGTTACAGAGAGGGGCTAAGAACGTTGCAAGTTAAATGATAATATCATGAGATTAATTGCGGCATTGCATCGTGCTGGGTAGCTGATGTTTCCCATTGATAATATTATTGGTTAGGCCGATGACTAATAGCCCCTATCATGTTTAGCTATTGTTTTTATCATTAATGTTAGCAGTAGGGATGCACCGAAATGAAAATTCTTGCCCGAAACCCGAAAAAGAGGAAACCAAGACCGAAAACCGAAACACCGAAATAAATTATGCCAATTATTAGTACCATTGCATTTATGGATATGAGGCACCAAGGGCGTAGGTTTGGTCTCAGCTTCGGTGGGGACATCTCTCCCCCCCTCCGGCAAGTGAACTTTTACTGAGAATAATGTGATTATTTTTGCGTTTAGTTGAGACAATAGCCTGTTGCTTTTATACTACTCTAAAGTTTAACTAGCATAGGCCTATCCATGTGCAGACAAAAATCATTATGTAGTATCTGGCGTTCAACTTTTAGATGGTAATGCTGTTTGTCAGATTCAATATATTGTAGCGACCCTGGTGGTGCCACTACTCCGCCCCTACTAATGGGATATCCCAAATAGGCCACATTACATAGGCAAAATATACACAGAAAACATTTCCACTGTTTATTGTGACTGCAAGATTCTAACATATGGGGTATGTATTAACAGAAAGCACTGGTAACTTTACCGTTGTCTTCAGTCACTCTCCTGTGTACTTATAGCGTGTCAGATAACTCCCCTCCCCTAGGTTTTTTTTTTAGCCAATCAAATACGGCGTTTCTAGTACCGTCCTCCTGGCGCTGCGGTCGGAATTGACCCAAATCGCTTCACAAACTCATAACGGAGTTCGCTAAAATATTGGTGGGGACAATTTAGTCATGTTAAAATGTTGTTGGGGACATGTCCCCAGCGTCCCCCCCTAAACCTACACCCATGTGATGCACTTTCTTGCAGGATTTCACTGAACATATCAGACAACGAGGGTGCATGCCCCTCATCTAGTGCAGAGAGACGAGTCTTTTTTTTCTGCGCTCTGATCTCCGTGCGCTGCTGCGCCGCCTGGATCATTTCTCGTGCGCGCTGCTTTATTTCTGCATCCAAGTAATGGTCTTTATAACGCGGATCAAGTACAGTCGCGATGAAGTGCAGAGGATCCGAATAGATCACAACATATTTTGGCCGTATTGTTTCGGTGATAAAAGTATTTCGGCCGAAAACCGAAAATGCCCTTTTGGGCCATTTTCGGCCGAATATTTTCGGTGGACGAATATTCGGTGCATCCCTGGTTAGCAGTTAGCGTTTCTATCATTAATGTTAGCAGTTCGCTTTTTGTCATTAATGTTAGTAGTTAGCGTTTCTATCATTAATGTTAGCAGTTCGCTATTTGTCATTAATGTTAGTAGTTAGCGTTTCTATCATTAATGTTAGCAGTTCGCTTTTTGTCATTAATGTTAGTAGTTAGCGTTTCTATCATTAATGTTAGCAGTTCGCTTTTTGTCATTAATGTTAGTAGTTATCGTTTCTATCATTAATGTTAGCAGTTAGCGTTTCTATCATTAATGTTAGCAGTTAGCGTTTTATCATTAATGTTAGCAGTTAGCGTTTTTATTATCAATGTTTGCAGTTAGCGTTCTTATTATCAAAGTTAGCTGTTAGCGTTGTTAGCATTAATTTTAGCATTTTGCGTTTTTATCAAGCTGCCCAAGTATGATGTAAGCCTAGTTATTGTAATAGTGCTAAATATTTGCTCTATTGGCTGACCAACATTAAACTGCTTTGGTTATAAGTATGTAAGTATGTAAGAAGTGTGTTCCCAGGTGGACTGTATGTTCCCACAAGTGTTTGTACACGGACCTGTATGTCTCTCTACTTACCTCACCCTCCATATGTCTCTAACCTCTTCCTCCATATGTCTAACCTCCCCCTCCATATGTCTCTCTGCTTACCTCTCCCTCCATATGTTTTTAACCTATCCCTCCATATGTCTCTAACCTCACCCACAATATGTCTCTAACCTCTCCCTCCATATGTCTCTAACCTCTCCCTCCATATGTCTCTAACCTCACCCTCCATATGTCTCTAACCTCTCCCTCCATATGTCTCTAACCTCACCCTCCATATGTCTCTAACCTCTCCCTCCATATGTCTCTAACCTCTCCCTCCATATGTCTCTAACCTCACCCTCCATATGTCTCTAACCTCTCCCTCCATATGTCTCTAACCTCTCCCTCCATATGTCTCTAACCTCTCCCTCCATATGTCTCTAACCTCTCCCTCCATATGTCTCTAACCTCTCACTCCATATGTTTCTAACCTCTCCCTCCATATGTCTCTAACCTCTCCCTCCATATGTCTCTAACCTCTCCCTCCATATGTCTCTAACCTCTCCCTCCATATGTCTCTCTACTTACCTCTCCATCAATATGTCTCTCTACTTACCTCTCCCTCCATATGTCTCTAACCTCGCCCTCCATATGTCTCTAACCTCTCCCTCCATATGTCTCTCTACTTACCTCTCCGTCAATATGTCTCTAACCTCTCCCTCCATATGTCTCTAACCTCACCCTCCATATGTCTCTCTACTTACCTCACCCTCCATATGTCTCTTTTCTTACCTCTTCCTCCATATGTCTCTCTACTTACCTCTCCCTACATATGTCTCTCTACTTTCTTCTCCCTTAATATGTCTCTAACCTCACCCTCAATATTTCTCTAACCTCACCCTCAATATGTCTCTAACCTCACCCTCAATATGTCTCTAACCTCTCCCTCAATATGTGTCTAACCTCACCCTCAATATGTCTCTAACCTCACCCTCCATATGTCTTTAACCTCTCCCTCCGTATGTCTCTCTATACCTCACCCTCAATATGTCTCTAACCTCTCCCTCAATATGTCTCTAACCTCACCCTCAATATGTCTCTAACCTCACCCTCCATATGTCTCTAACCTCACCCTCAATATGTCTCTAACCTCACCCTCCATATGTCTCTCTACTCAACATACCTATCCCTCAACATGTCTCTAACCTCTCCCTCCATATGTCTCTAACCTCTCCCTCCATATGTCTCTCTACTTACCTCTCCCTGCATATGTCTCTAACCTCTCCCTGCATATGTCTCTAACCTCTCCATCCATATGTCTCTAACCTCTCCCTCCGTATGTCTCTCTACTTACCTCTCCATCAATATGTCTCTAACCTCTCCCTCCATATGTCTCTAACCTCACCCTCCATATGTCTCTCTACTTACCTCACCCTCCATATGTCTCTCTTCTTACCTCTTCCTCCATATGTCTCTCTACTTACCTCTCCCTACATATGTCTCTCTACTTTCTTCTCCCTTAATATGTCTCTAACCTCACCCTCAATATGTCTCTAACCTCACCCTCAATATGTCTCTAACCTCACCCTCAATATGTCTCTAACCTCACCCTCAATATGTCTCTAACCTCTCCCTCAATATGTGTCTAACCTCACCCTCAATATGTCTCTAACCTCACCCTCCATATGTCTTTAACCTCTCCCTCCGTATGTCTCTCTATACCTCTCCCTCAATATGTCTCTAACCTCTCCCTCAATATGTCTCTAACCTCACCCTCAATATGTCTCTAACCTCACCCTCCATATGTCTCTAACCTCACCCTCAATATGTCTCTAACTTCACCCTCCATATGTCTCTCTACTTACCTCCCCCTCAACATGTCTCTAACCTCACACTCAATATGTCTCTAACCTCACCCTCCATATGTCTCTCTACTTACCTCTCCCTCAATATGTCTCCAACCACACCCACAATATGTCTCTAACCTCACCCTACATATGTCTCTCTACTTACCTCTTCCTCAATATGTCTCTAACCTCACCCTCCATATGTCTCTAACCTCACCCTCAATATGTCTCTAACCTCACCCTCCATATGTCTCTCTACTTACCTCTCCCTCAACATGTCTCTAACCTCACACTCTGTATGTCTCTAACCTCAACCTCCATATGTCTCTCTACTTACCTCTCCCTCAATATGTCTCTAACCTCACCCACAATATGTCTCTAAC
The DNA here is from genome assembly GCA_029465975.1 of Dallia pectoralis. Classification (NCBI taxonomy): domain Eukaryota; kingdom Metazoa; phylum Chordata; class Actinopteri; order Esociformes; family Umbridae; genus Dallia; species Dallia pectoralis. The sequence continues at coordinate 14,121,185 of CM055734.1, read as the reverse complement.
CTCACCCTACTTATGTCTCTCTACTTACCTCTCCCTCAATATGTCTCTAACCTCACCCTCAATATGTCTCTAACCTCTCCCTCCATATGTCTCTAACCTCTCCCGCCATATGTCTCTCTTCTTACCTCACCCTCCATATGTCTCTCTACTTACCTCTCCCTACATATGTCTCTCTACGTTCTTCTCCCTCAATATGTCTCTAACCTCACCCTCAATATGTCTCTAACCTCACCCTCAATATGTCTCTAACCTCTCTCTCAATATGTCTCTAACCTCACCCTCAATATGTCTCTAACCTCACCCTCAATATGTCTCTAACCTCACTCTCAATATGTCTCTAACCTCTCTCTCAATATGTCTCTAACCTCACCCTAAATATGTCTCTAACCTCACTCTCAATATGTCTCTAACCTCACTCTCAATATGTCTCTAATCTCACCCTCAATATGTCTCTAACCTCACCCTCAATATGTCTCTAATCTCACCCTCAATATGTCTCTAACCTCACCCTCAATATGTCTCTAACCTCACCCTCCATATGTCTCTAACCTCACCCTCCATATGTCTCTCTACTTTCTTCTCATTTCCTACTGTCACTGACCCCATATCTTTCTCTGTCTTGTTACCGACGCTCGTTTCCCCTGATCGATTTTGATATTTCCTTTCATCAATTACGCCACCTCCTCTCTTCCCTTCCCATCTGCTGCCATATTAGTGTCTCCCCCATCAGGCCTCCAGTCAAAGTTAACTGCATGAACGGCCCATCACCCACTTGTATTATCTCTGATGTGACATCATAAAGACAGGGGGACAGCAGGAAGAGAAGGGAATGTGATGCCAGGGCTCAGGACAGAGATGAGGCGAGCTCGGATCAAACCCTATGGAGACAGACCTGATCCTACAGCCTGCTGAGTTTCTGTCATCAGTTGTTCACAGGCAGTTTCTTTACCGTTTTCTCGTTTTTCCATCCTTCTCTGATGATACTTTGCTGTCACTGTCTCTTCGCTTGTCTCTCATTGCAGCCTGCTATTCACTCTCAATGTATGTGAATGGTGGGTTGCCTGTTGTTGTTCAGGGATTCTACTCTTAAATGTTTCTAAATCTCTAAAACGTAACCACCAAAAACTACGGGTACATTTGATAATAACTTTTTTCGAAAATGGAGAAATGTCTCCAGGCACTGGGCACACACACCTACCGTCACAAGCTCATTTTACTGTGTGGAAAGTGGGAGGATTTTCTTTGGGACTGGATCTGGTCTCGGTTTCAGGTTGTGGCCTGGTCTGATCAAATCTGGCCTAGGTTTGTTTTAGTTCTTGTTCCAGATCTGGATCTTGTCAAGTGTGGATCTTGTCTGGACTTTATCCATGGTGAATGGATCCAGGTTCCTCGGAAGAAGTAGAAACCAGAACCACAGCGTACTTGGTCTCTAAGCCTTATATCATCACACCATCCACCTGGTGTATAACGTGTGACCTCTAACCTCTTCTCTAATAGGAGTGTTTCCAGTTCATCCTGCCTGCACTGCCCCATGCCATTGACCTGCTCCGGGATGCCGTGGTTAAGATGAAGGAGGCCGTAGATGAGCTGGAGGACCTGCCCTCGCCCCCGCCACCTCTTTCTCCGCCCCCCAACAGCTCGCCACACCGCCAGACGGAGGACAAGGGTGTCCAGTGTGAGGAAGAAGATGACGAGAAGAAGGACAGTGGCGTGGCGTCCACTGAGGACTCCTCTTCCTCGCACATCACAGCTGCATCCATCGCCGCCAAGGTAACCAATGGGGAGGTAAGGGACAGAAAGGCCTCCTGGTGAGACTGGGATTTAAGCTTCAAAGCTGAGGTCCTTAGTTATGACATGAAGCACATTAACAAGTTATTATGCAATTATTTGTGTTAACTGATATACTCAGTGATGTACCCGTTATATACCCATGGAGTCCCGTTGAAAATAACAAACACAATTATTCCACAGTTGTTTCCAATTGAGACTCAAAATATTAGCTTGTTTATATAGTTTCTGAAAAACAACTAAACATAGTGGAATTTGCACAATAATAAGAAGACCTGATTTATTTGAGAGCAGTGGCTGTTCTGCAGATCCGTACCAACAGCTGGCGTGTTTTTGTTGTTCCCACTCAAATAGAGGGTCCCAGCTATGAAGCACTGAGTTCTGTATTATCCGCTTTTCTACACTCTTTTTCCATAGTGCGCATTTGCACTGTTCCCTGGAACAACATTTATATTTTAATCAAGGACTGAAGGCAGTTTCAACAATAAATCAATGAAGGGAAGTGTGTAAAGTCACACTACTGGAAAAGGGGTGAGAAGTGGTGGTTACACAATTAGTATATATCCACATATGTCTATGAGATCATTTGATTAGTGCACCACCCATTCATATGCTAACAGTCAAATATACAATGACTGAAACAGGGACGCAGGAAGTGCTATGTTGTTGCCTGGGGCCTCACTTCACTGTGATATATTTGTCTTTTTCCTGTGTGTGTGTGTGTGTGTGTGTGTGTGTGTGTGTGTGTGTGTGTGTGTGTGTGTGTGTGTGTGTGTGTGTGTGTGTGTGTGTGTGTGTGTGTGTGTGTGTGTGTGTGTGTGTGTGTGTGTGTGTGTGTGTGTGTGTGTGTGGACGTCTGGTCTGGACATGCCTGTGTAGATCCCAGACAGCATCATCTCTAGGGGTGTTCAGGTCCTCCCCAGAGACACGGCCTCTCTGAGCACCACGCCCTCAGAGTCGCCCCGCGCCCAGGCCACCTCGCGCCTCTCCACCGCCTCCTGCCCCACGCCCAAAGTAAGGCCCTCTACACACACACGTAGACGCACAAACATGCACACACAGACACACAGTGACAGCAGCTACACACACGTAGACGCTCAAACATGCACACACAGACACACAGTGACAGCAGCTACACACACGTAGACGCACAAACATGCTCACACAGACACACAGTGACAGCAGCTACACACACGTAGACACACACACACATGCACACACAGACACACAGTGACAGCAGCTACACACACGTAGACGCACAAACATGCACACACAGACACACAGTGACAGCAGCTACACACACGTAGACGCACAAACATGCACACACAGACACACAGTGACAGCAGCTACACACACGTAGACGCTCAAACATGCACACACAGACACACAGTGACAGCAGCTACACACACGTAGACGCACAAACATGCACACACAGACACACAGTGACAGCAGCTACACACACGTAGACGCACAAACATGCACACACAGACACACAGTGACAGCAGCTACACACACGTAGACGCACAAACATGCACACACAGACACCCAGTGACAGCAGCTACACACACGTAGACGCTCAAACATGCACACACAGACACACAGTGACAGCAGCTACACACACGTAGACGCACAAACATGCACACACAGACACACAGTGACAGCAGCTACACACACGTAGACGCTCAAACATGCACACACAGACACACAGTGACAGCAGCTACACACACGTAGACGCACAAACATGCGTATGGTAGTGGTAGTGTGTTTGTGTGTTTATGTGAATCCTTGTCTGTGTGGGCTAGATTGTCCTTTGAACTTCGATTATTGAATTAACCTCCTACCGACATTAAACACACACAGACATTCTGACCACGTGTGTCTGTCAGAACAGTGGGAATTTACATAACAGGAGTAGCTGAAGACAGAGAAGGGAGAATTTGATGTGCTATCTTTTGGTGTTTTGCTCGGTAATATGACCATACTTGTCTCTAAATTAGCAATGCCTATGCACAACTGTGTATTCTTTGAGGACGTTCTTACAGTTGACCACCACCAGTAGTAGAGTATGTGCTGGCCCCTGCATCCTGGTTGTGCAAGCAGTATGAGAAGAAGCCGAAAAGCAAATGAGACGTGCTTCACTCATCTAATGAAGCTCAAAAAATGTGCAATGAGACAAGGCTTTATACCAGTGTAGCAACGGTTGGTTTCCCGTCTAAAAATCAAATTGAAATACTTGCTACCTTTATAAACATAAAATCATAAATAACTGTGCCAGTGTTTAAAATGATAAATAATTCTTATAAACACAATATATTATAAATTGTATAGCCGGATGGACTTTAGATATAACAACTAAGTGAGATTTCAAGTCAGCAGCCCCTGTTCTACGTTTGATCACTAACGTGGCTCCAGTGTTTAGAGAATGTTGAAAACCATGGCAACAACATCCCTGATTGAACAAGGTGGAGTCCATGAATAGAACCCGACCTGGATCTGCATATTATTCAAGTAGCTGCAATTTTTTCTAAATAACTATTTAGCTTTTTTAAACTTCGACAAACAACAATAGTGAAGCAGTGGCATACATCCATTTGAAAATACTATCAGGAATACCTGGCATATATTTACAAGTACTTCAAATTCATGCCAATAGACTTAATAGAGAGAAATTGTTTAAAATATTTAACTTGTGTGTATTAAAATGCTGTATTTTATCTACATAACATGAAAGGTAATGTGTGTCCTGTTTACCTGTTTATCTAATTGTTAGCTTCAGAGTGTCATTAGAATATAAGTTATAGCACTAGCAGTGATCTATAAATCTAGAGTTAACGGCCCGTAGCTGCCTCTTCGGAGCTAGCCTTTCACGCTCACACAATATCCGCCTGATTCAGCACGGCCTTGTTGATGCGTGTGCCGGCCCCTTCTCACCACACATGTCCTCACAGGTCTTCATATGAAGCGGAAACAGCCTCTACACTGCCACGCACGCACGCACACACACACACACACACACACACACACACAAATATCCACACAGAGAGAGACAGTCCCCCAGAAGTAATGTCCAAACATGTCTGTCTACACAGTTCAAGAGCTGGAGGCACACGCACGCACACACACGCACACACACACACACACACACAGACACACACACAGACACACACACACACACAGACACACACACAGACACACACACACACACAGGCCTTATGGTAAGGAGTGTTGTTCAGGGCATATTCTACAGTTGTGTAGTTCTACTTTTCCACTCCTGTAAGCATTAATATAGTTAGTTTGGATTAATGAAGCATATGGGATTTGGTTGGGGGGGGGACAGTTGGGGGGGGTTCTGATACTCCTCTCCTTGTCCTCAAAGCAATTGGAATGGCTGAAACCCAATGCGCACACAGGCAGGCAGACACACTAACTACATGAAAACATTCAAATACTTTACATATGGAAGCACTGTGTTTAAAAACCAGGACTGAATGTATCTGATTGGTTAGCGTGAACATCCACACTACCTTTGACCCCAACCGTCTCGGTTTCTCTGGCAGGACAACATTAAATGTATCCCTGTGTAGTGCTTCCATCTTTAAGAGCCCCATCAGAGAATACTTTTTGTTAAAAATCATTGAAGGCAATATTATTATTAAGCTTTAAGGTGAACAATGATATTTCTTAAGCAAGATCTGCACCAGGATAATCTGGGAGTGATCTATACAGGGATCATTATTACAGTGTTTCAGTGGGTTGAGTCGGTTGTTTATCAATCGGTAGGTTGGTGGTTCGATTTCCGGTTCCTCCTGGGAAATTGTCAAGGTGTCCTTGCATGGTAGATGCGGTCGCCAGTGTATGAATGTGTGAATGTGACGCAGGATCTGTAAAGCGCTTTGGATAAAAGCGCTATATAAAAGTGCAGCATTTACCATTTACTGCCAGAAAGACGTATCCTGTGCATTTATTCACAGCTAATATACATGTATACAGTTCCCGAGGAAGCAGTGTGAAGATGTTACCAGTTCGCAGGTGTGATGTGGTGACCGTGGTCCTCTGTATGTTGTCACTGTGGATCCCCGTACGGCGGGGGGGCTGATGGTTACAGCGCGGGTAAAGGAACTGTGCAGGTGGCAGGGCGTTTTCTTCATGATTGACCTGTACTTCCGACCCTCTGACAACCAGAAGGACAGAATCGAAAACGGATTACCAGAGTAATGTCGGGATTGGCCGGGAGGTCAGAGGACGTATTGCTTCAATTTACGTACATTCAATTCATGGCGTTCGTGGGAAATATAACATGATAATAACATGAAATTATACAGGTGGCTCAAAGGTAGTCCATTTACATATGTAATAACAGCTGTTTTCCTTTTTCAGTAGATTGAAGTTAAATTGGGTTATAGATTTAGAGTCTAATTTGATCATACGCCAGGCGGCAGTGGGTTGAGTCGGTTGAGTCGGTTGTCTATCAATCGGTAGGTTGGTGGTTCGATCCCCGGTTCCTCCTGGGAAATTGTCGAGGTGTCCATGAGCAAGACACCTAACCCCAGCTGCTCCTGGCGAGCCTGCAGTCGCCTTGCATGGTAGACGCGGCCCGTCAGTGTATGAATGAGTGAATGAATGGGTGACTGTGACGATCTGTAAAGCGCTTTGGATAAAAGCGCTATATAAAAGCGCAGCATTTACCATTTACGACTGATCCATTATTTCTGTACATGTTTGACATGACCCCCCCTTTGTGCCCATATTTCTCACGTCATACTTCTATAAAGGTAATAATAATAATACTTTTCATTTATAATGCACTTTTCTTAAACCCAAAGCGCTACAGTAGAATAAACAAAAACAACAAGGGCAGTACAACAATTAGAGAAAAACAGCCTTGAATAAATGTGTCTTAATCAGCTTTTTAAAGTGTTCCAGTGTTGGTACATTTCTGATGGTAGGAGGAAGCACATTCCATAGCTTGGGGGCTTTGTATGTAAAGGCTCTTTCCCCCATGGTCTTAAGTTTACATGAAGGCTGATGTAGTAAAAGAGAGTTAGAAGAACGGAGAGAACGTGGTGGAGTATGAGGGCTAATGAGGTCACATAGGTACTCAGGTGGAGTCGCATGTAGCGCCTTGTATGTTAGTATAATAATTTTTTAATCAATTCTCACACTTATGGGAAGCCAGTGCAACTGTGAAAGCACTGGGGTGATGTGTTCACGAGAAGAAGTATGAGTGAGCACACAGGCAGCAGAATTTTGAATGTACTGAAGCCTGCTCAGAGATTATGGTGGAAGGCCAGAGAACAAGTTATTACAATAATCTAGCCTAGTTGTAATAAAGGCATGTATAAGCCTTTCTGTGTCTGCAAAAGAAAAAAAAGATCTCAGTTGAGCAACGTTTCTCAGATGGTAAAAAGACATTTTAGAGGTGTTTTTATATGTGCTTCAAAAGTTAGCTGTGGATCAAAAATGAACCCAAGATTCCTCACCTGTAAAGTTGGAATTACCATGCTGGAGTCCTCAATCAAACAGGTAATGTTGTTTGTCTTAAAAAAAACTTTTATTATGTTAAAAAGCACATACTTCAAATACAGTCATAATTAATGCCAGTGTTAGAAATGGCATTATGTTATTGAGGATAAAGTCCTGTGTAGACCGTATTTTCAGACAGCAACAGTCAGCAAATGACTCTGATTACATTTGTTCACACTCTCGCGGTGTCATCAGCTGTTGTACAATATGATACAAAACACGGCAAACATTGAATGTGTCTGAGCCAGAACTGGGAAATCCGCCTGGCATTATAACAGCTTTCATGCCGCGTCAGCAGTGTGGAGACAGATTCTGTGTTGGTTTTAAACACCTTCCCTGGCTGCCACGCTTGGCTGTTCAGAAGGCCTCCCGAGTTAATAGTCTTCCAACAGCCCTTTTGACGAATGGTTTTGATGTATGACACTGGAGCCGAGGCTTAGAGGGTGAGTCATAGTCAGAAGATGATTATATACAGATCACTTCCTTGACCTCTGGTTCCTAGCTCTTAGAGAAGTTATGGAAAGGGTGCGACACACACACACTAAACACAAACACCATCCGTAAACGCTCTTATTCATACTGTGTACTCAACCGATGTTATAAAAACACACATGTATGTTAGATTGTACAGACAGAGATGCACTAAACACAAACACCACCCTCGAAATAAATAACCACACGAAAATAGTCACGCGATGTTTAAAACACACATGTTACACTGTACGATTGTACAGATGCATAGAAAACAAAGACAAATACCTACACATGCATTCACTTACATCCTATCACCGTGCATTATCATTCAGGACAGTGGATAGTGACAGCGATGCTCTGTCTGTAACACAGTGTCTGTAGCAGAGCTGTGCTCGAGACCACCTAAAGCGAGACCGAGACGAGACCGAGACCGAAGGGGGCCGAGACCGAGACGAGACCAAGACCGAAGGGGGCCGAGACCGAGACGAGACCGAGACCGAAGGTGGCCGAGACCGAGACGAGACCGATACCAAAGGGGGCCGAGACCGAGACCAGTCATATCAACACTAAATAATATGACATGTTTTTGGTCCAATGACCAATGTAAAAAAAACACTTGACCAACAGCATCAGATCATCTACTGTGTTGTCATCCTGAATTAAATGAATTTTATTAAAAGAGTATCTAGGCCTATTTATTGTCTTATGTAAACATAAAATACGAAAATAAAACCATGATTTTAAAATGCACAGGCTATGATATTAAAATTTCTAAAAATCGAATAAATGAAAATCCATCAAACTGTATGTCCTATGTTGATGTAGTAAATGCTAACACATTTTAGATCACAAGCGACTTGCAATCAAATGATTTGCGCATGATTGGCCGATAAACAAATCTATTTATAATTATTTATCCGTCCACAGGCATGCAGCTTCAGTTGTTTGTCTGCTTGAGCAGGACACGCAAACGAACCGGTTGCACTGCGCACAGTGTTCATTATTGTTACGAGTGCACATGAGACAGCAGCAAACTAACCCGGTTGAACTGCGCACAGTGTTCATATAGATCAGACCAAAACCCTTCCAGTTTAATAAAGATCGGACCAAAACGGGTTCAGTTTCATATAGATCGGACCATAACCGTTCCAGTTTTATGCTCTTTCTGCCGTATGCCCCCGGACTTATGTATGTCCCACGTCCTTCTGTGTGCATGAGTAATTTCATTTATCGCCCATTTGTAGTTAGCCTATTAATAATTATTGTTTATATTCGTTTAATTTCGATACAAAACAATATTTTGTTGAAGTCTCTTGTAGGCTATATGAATACACTGTGGTTCATTCGTTATTAATTATTGAGTGCAATAGGCGCATGACACATGAATGGGGCTGTATGTATTTGGCGGAATTCGTTCTGTTTATTTACTGAAACATATTTCTTTATAAACGTACCTTTTTTTTGTAGTTCAACCAAGCCAATCAGACTATTGTCTATATGTGTTCTCGTAGTATTTGTCTGTGTATCGCCCATTCAACCATTGCCATATAGGCTCAGTGAAGTGTGATCGGTGTCTGGGTACCGCAATTAGGGTACCAACGCCCAGCGGCGTGGGATTTTGGCGACAGGAAGGCAGTTTAGGTATCAAAAACATGTAAATAGTAGTTTTATATATTGTTCGGTTTGTGATTTTGCAATTCTGAAAACGGGACAAGGTAAAATGCACGTATTTAGGAAAAGTCATGGAGGGACGTCGGCTGTAGCTTTTCAACATTATGTATGTATTTTAATTACTAACCGCTGTGTTTTTTCGGACAAATTATTTATTTGTGCTCAATGTACTGAATATAGGCAAAACGAATATATTTGCTGATTGTGCAGACATGATCGAGCATATGTTTAAGATTGAAGTATTTACGTGAATGGGTGCACGCTCTAGCGACGCTGGGGGTGGGCTTTTCTTTAAAAGTAGATAGCCATTGGCGGGATAAGCCACATCAGAAAAAAACAGTCTGACTCTGGACGAAATACAGCCAATGGAAATACAGCCTCTACATGTCATACTTAAATATTTTTCTAGAAAAAATTGTGGGCGATAATTTCTATGCTGGTCTCGGCTGGTCTCGGAAGAATTTACGAGTCCTTACTGTCCGAGACCGAGTCGAGACCGAGTCCAAATGTAACCGAGACCGAGACAAGACCGAGACCTTAAAAAAGTGGTCTCGAGACCGGTCTCGAGACCGAGACCGGTCTCGAGTACTACAGCTCTGGTCTGTAGTATATATCTATGTCTGTAACACAGTGTCTGTAGTGTATATCTCTGTCTGTAACACAGTGTCTGTAGTGTATATCTCTGTCTGTAACACAGTGTCTGTAGTATATATCTATGTCTGTAACACAGTGTCTGTAGTGTATATCTCTGTCTGTAACACAGTGTCTGTAGTGTATATCTCTGTCTGTAACACAGTGTCTGTAGTATATATCTATGTCTGTAACACAGTGTCTGTAGTGTATATCTCTGTCTGTAACACAGTGTCTGTAGTATATATCTATGTCTGTAACACAGTGTCTGTAGTATATATCTATGTCTGTAACACAGTGTCTGTAGTATATATCTATGTCTGTAACACAGTGTCTGTAGTATATATCTCTGTCTGTAACACAGTGTCTGTAGTATATATCTATGTCTGTAACACAGTGTCTGTAGTGTATATCTCTGTCTGTAACACAGTGTCTGTAGTATATATCTATGTCTGTAACACAGTGTCTGTAGTATATATCTATGTCTGTAACACAGTGTCTGTAGTATATATCTATGTCTGTAACACAGTGTCTGTAGTACATATCTATGTCTGTAACACAGTGTCTGTAGTATATATCTATGTCTGTAACACAGTGTCTGTAGTATATATCTATGTCTGCAACACAGTGTCTGTAGTATATATCTATGTCTGTAACACAGTGTCTGTAGTATATATCTATGTCTGTAACACAGTGTCTGTAGTATATATCTATGTCTGTAACACAGTGTCTGTAGTATATATCTATGTCTGTAACACAGTGTCTGTAGTGTATATCTCTGTCTGTAACACAGTGTCTGTAGTGTATATCTCTGTCTGTAACACAGTGTCTGTAGTATATATCTCTGTCTGTAACACAGTGTCTGTAGTATATATCTATGTCTGTAACACAGTGTCTGTAGTATATATCTCTGTCTGTAACACAGTGTCTGTAGTATATATCTATGTCTGTAACACAGTGTCTGTAGTATATATCTATGTCTGTAACACAGTGTCTGTAGTATATATCTATGTCTGTAACACAGTGTCTGTAGTATATATCTATGTCTGTAACACAGTGTCTGTAGTATATATCTATGTCTGTAACACAGTGTCTGTAGTGTAAATCTCTGTCTGTAACACAGTGTCTGTAGTGTATATCTCTGTCTGTAACACAGTGTCTGTAGTATATATCTATGTCTGTAACACAGTGTCTGTAGTGTATATCTCTGTCTGTAACACAGTGTCTGTAGTATATATCTATGTCTGTAACACAGTGTCTGTAGTATATATCTATGTCTGTAACACAGTGTCTGTAGTGTAAATCTCTGTCTGTAACACAGTGTCTGTAGTGTAAATCTCTGTCTGCAACACAGTGTTTGTAGTGTATATCTCTGTCTGCAACACAGTGTTTGTAGTATATATCTATGTCTGCAACACAGTGTCTGTAGTATTTATCTCTGTTTGCAACACAGTGTTTGTAGTATATATCTCTGTCCGCAACACAGTGTTTGTAGTATATATCTATGTCTGCAACACAGTGCCTGTAGTATTTATCTCTGTCTGCAACACAGTGTCTGTAGTATACATCTATGTCTGTAACACAGTGTCTGTAGTGTATATCTCTGTCTGCAACACAGTGTTTGTAGTATATATCTATGTCTGCAACACAGTGCCTGTAGTATTTATCTCTGTCTGCAACACAGTGTCTGTAGTATACATCTATGTCTGTAACACAGTGTCTGTAGTGTATATCTCTGTCTGCAACACAGTGTTTGTAGTATATATCTCTGTCTGCAACACAGTGTCTGCAGTATATACTGTCCCTTCTTATCCCGACTGACATGGGCTTCCCCTCCACCAGCTTCCCTCTCTGCAGATGGACACATTTTCTAAAGAATATTGACAATATCCATGTCTCATTCGATCAGCCTTGCAGACCCACTGGTCACTCACATACTTGGCTTTAACTGTCTTTTATCCGCTCTTTTACCAGATAATATGCTGCAGCTAGTGATGCTTGCAGCCCAACATCATGGACTCCTGACCCAATACCCTACTCCCTTTTTTTCTCACCATCTCAGAAATTTTCATCCAACTTTTCACTCTCTGATTTGGGCATGTCAGCTGTCATGTCAGGTTTGACTCTTAGATTGCTTTCTACCTCCTACCAGGTGATGTGGAGAGGATCAGTGTCTGCCACACAGCCTCGTACTACCGGTGTTCCCCAAGGCTCAGTTCTTTTATCTTTATTTTCTATGCACCAGTTCTCTTGGCTCTTCTCTCTTGGCTCTTCTCTCTTGGCTCTACTCTTGGCTCTTCTCTGTCCTAACACCTCAATGGTGGAACCGTAAAGCAGAGTCTTTACCTATCGTCACAAAGGCTCCAAATAATCCAACAATTCAAACCACTACAAACTCTGTCTGTCATTGTATGTTTGGTCATGAACAGTTTAATTATGTAGAAGGTAATGGAAAGCCAATTTCCTATACAGTGTCTATATGATTATATGGGCCCTGGTGAAAATAATAGGCAATTTCCTATACAGTGTCTATAGGATCCTATGGGCCCTGGTAAAAATGAAAGCACTGTATACGCTGTAACATTAAGAGAAGAAACAATTAGGCTCTCAGGAAACATGGACATTTGGGATGATGAAATCTTTATGATAAAATAGTGCGTAAGCCCATTGCACTGGGTGGTGTGTTCATATTTTCTTCTCCTTCGTGTTCTCCTTTCTTCAGTGCCTACGAATGAAGTTGGTTTGCTGTGAGAAAATGTATGGCTACAATCAGCTAATGTTTGTAATGGCTGTTTACTGTTTACACATGGAATAAACCCCTCAGACTAATTACAGGTTGACAAGGCAGTGGTCCCTTCCTCTGAGTGTGTCTGCTTGGAGGGTCACCTCTTCTGTCCTTCTCTCACTCCTTTCCAGTCTTTCCCTCCTTTCCAGTCTCTACAACCTTACCAGTCTCTCCATCCTTTCCAGTCTCTCCCTCTTTTACAGTCTCTCCTTTCTTTCCAGTCTCTCCGTCCTTTCCAGTCTCTACAACCTTACCAGTCTCTCCATCCTTTCCAGTCTCTCCCTCTTTTACAGTCTCTCCTTTCTTTCCAGTCTCTCCGTCCTTTCCAGTCTCTTACTCTTTTCCAGTCTCTTACTCCTTTCCAGTCTCTCCCTCTTTTCAAGTCTCTCCTTTCTTTTCCGTCTCTTAATCCATTCCAGTCTCTCCCACATTTCCAGTCTCTCGCACATTACCAATCTCTCCCATATTTTCAGTCTCTCACACATTTCCAGTCTCTCCCACATTTCCCGTCTCTTCTGTCGGTCCAGTCTCTCCCACTTTTCCAGTCTCCATCTTTTCCAGTCTCCTACTCCTTTCCAGTCTCTTCCTCTTTTAGAGTCTCCTTTCTTTCCAGTCTCTTACTCTTTTCCAGTCTCTTACTCCTTTCCAGTCTCTCCCTCCTTTTCAGTCTCTCCCTCCTTTTCAGTCTCTCTCTCCTTTTCAGTCTCTCTCTCCTTTCCAGGTTTCTAATCTTTTCCAGTCGCTTAATCCGTCCCAGTCTCTTAATCTTTTCCAGTCTCTTACTCCATTCCAGTCTCTCCCACATTTCCAGTCTCTCCCATCTTTCCAGTCTCTCCCATCTTTCCAGTCTCTCCCATCTTTCCAGTCTCTCCCATCTTTCCAGTCTCTCCCATCTTTCCAGTCTCTCCCATCTTTCCAGTCTCTCCCATCTTTCCAGTCTCTCCCATCTTTCCAGTCTCCTAATCCTTCCATCTCCCCATTGGCTGGGGTATTGTGTATATATATCTGTGCTTTAAACAACATTCTGAGGATTCTGTGTCTAATCTGATTCGCACTCTCCCCCTTTGCACTGAATCTTTCTCACACACACGCACGTCATTTTGAGAATGTCACTGTAGACGGTTTTGGTTGGGGTGTGTGTCTGTCCCCTGCAATAAGGGAAGACGTCAGGTTTGGCTCTAGGACACACTTTTACAGCCTGTGTCATCATTCAGAAATACGTAATCTCCTGTGGAACGCAACGCGTATGTGTGTGTGTGTGTGTGTTCATTCATAGCACAGCAGGACTGGGTTTCTGATAGTCCTCCTCTACTAGCGCAAGGCTTGTTAAAGGGACTCCTTGTCCCACTGGAGGCATGTAGGATTTGAGAGCGAGAGAGAGTGAGTAATAGAGAGAGAAGTAGAAAGGTACAGATTGCATGGGAAATTGGGAGAGAAAGAGGAATAAATGGATAAAGGGAAATAAAAAAAGGAGGGAAGTTAAGCAAAATGTAAGGTTAATGTCAGAGCAGGGTTTGCCTTTGCTGCGTTTTCTGTCGATCTCTCCCTCTGTCTGTCTATCTCTCAGCCTGTCGACCTCTCCGTCTGTTAATCTCTCTGTCTGTCGATCTCTCCCTCTGTCTGTTTCTCTGTCTGTCGATCTCTCCCTTTGTCTGTTTCACTGTCTGTCACTCTGTCTGTCAATCTCTCCCTCTGTCTGTCTGTTTCTCTGTCTGTCGATCTCTCCCTCCCTCTGTCTGTCTGTCTGTCTGTCTGTCTGTCACCCTGTCTATCCGTCTCTGTCTGTCTACCTCTGTCCAGTTGTGCCCCTGTACTATCTTCACAGCCTTGGTACTGGTACTCTTCGCCTTGCCACAGTGCCACTGCAATCAGCACAAGGAGTGAGTAAAGGGGCAGACAGGGGAAAGGGGATGGACAGATTAATCACCTGTACCTTGTAAAGACAGACGGACACATTTCTATATATATATATATACTCTGCACACACACCCTCCTCATTCGTTCATACTGCGTCTCTCACTGCTCTCTGCTCTCTCTCTCTCTCTCTCTCTCTCTCTCTCTCTCTCGTGCACACCACTCTGTGCCGGTCTCCCTTCCTATCAATACCCTGTACTCTCTATGGTTCTCTTTCTCCCTCTTCGTCTTTTCATCTTTCCGCTCACGCGTACTCTCGGATCGCCTGTGCTTTACTGTGTGAGTGTGTGTGTGTGTGTGTGTGCGCACATGTTGATGAAGAGCTCGCTCGGTGCAGACTACACTCTGAGCATGGTAAGTAGTGTTTCCTCTCGCGTTTTCACTGTGATTATATTGTGATGTAAGGAGCGTGGTGTTAGGGGCGTGGCGTTGGGGGTGTGTCGTTAGGAGTCTGTAGTTAAGAGTGTGTTGTTAGGGGCGTGGCGTTAGGGGCATGCCATTAGGAGTGTGTTATTAGGAATGAGTTGTTAGGACCTTGTCGTAAGGACTGTGGTGTTAGGAGTGTGTCGTAGGGAGTGTGTCGTAGGGAGTGTGTCGTAGGGAGTGTGTCGTAGGGAGTGTGTCGTAGGGACTGTGTCGTAGGGACTGTGTCGTAGGGACTGTGTCGTAGGGAGTGTGTCGTAGGGAGTGTGTCGTAGGGAGTGTGTCGTAGGGAGTGTGTCGTAGGGAGTGTGTCGTAGGGAGTGTGTCGTTAGGAGAGTGTGTCGTTAGGAGAGTGTGTCGTTAGGAGTGTGTGTTTGGCCGAGTGCATGAAAGTTTACCTGTCAGTATTTGTGTATGAACCTGTTTGTGTCTTTACTATTCACGGTTGTGGACGTACTAGGTATCTTGACTGCAGGCATTGGGGGTAAGGAGAAGGGGGTGGAGCAGGGGGTGGAGAAGGGGGTGGAGCAGGAATCGTGTGGCTGTTTTGGTGGCTGCATCTCTCTGCAGTGTGAGAGAGAGAAGCTCACATAAAGACATGCAAGTGATAGGAAAAGAGAGAAGACATCCAGGCAGTCAGCTGATATGGTGTTGCTACTGGGTCCACAGACACACACCCTCCCCTATGAAGAAGCATGAGGTAACCATAGACCCCAGGGTCAGAGGTCATGATCTAGGCTAGTAGGGGATTAGATATTGGATAGCAAGGTAAACAGTGCATTTTAATACTGTCAGTTTGAAGAGCAACAGTGGCTGGAGGTGCAGTGACACGTTATCTATTTACATCTGGATAGAGCTACAGTGGCTGCAGGTGCAGTGACACGTTATCTATTTACATCTGGATAGAGCTACAGTGGCTGCAGGTGCAGTGACACGTTATCTAATTACATCTGGATAGAGCAACAGTGGCTGCAGGTGCAGTGACACGTTATCTAATTACATCTGGATAGAGCTACAGTGGCTGGAGGTGCAGTGACACGTTATCTAATTACATCTGGATAGAGCTACAGTGGCTGGAGGTGCAGTGACACGTTATCTAATTCTGTTGAAATGTGTCCATTCTCATGCGCCTTTGGTTTCTCCGGGCTGTGAGAAGAAAATATTTGGTCAAGGTTAAAGCCTATTTTGTCTGCTGGATGATACAAGCGTTGTCCATCTGTTTGTCTTGGATCCCTGTTGTCCATATGGGTCCATTGGCTGGAGATCAAAATAAATCATTCAACACTAAATCCACACTATTTGCGTGGGATTTATGTGAGAGAATGAGCGCTGACTCCTAAAGTCTGATTGTGTGTGTGTGTGTGTGTGTGTGTGTGTGTGTGTGTGTGTGTGTGTGTGTGTGTGTGTGTGTGTGTGTGTGTGTGTGTGTGTGTGTGTGTGTCAGTGTGTGACAGTGTGTCAGTGTGTGTGTGAGTGCCAGTGTGTGAGTGCCAGTGTGTGAGTGCCAGTGTGTGAGTGCCAGTGTGTGAGTGCCAGTGTGTGAGTGCCAGTGTGTGAGTGCCAGTGTGTGAGTGCCAGTGTGTGAGTGCCAGTGTGTGAGTGCCAGTGTGTGAGTGTCAGTGTGTGAGTGTCAGTGTGTGAGTGCCAGTGTGTGAGTGCCAGTGTGTGTGTGAGTGCCAGTGTGTGAGTGCCAGTGTGTGAGTGCCAGTGTGTGAGTGTCAGTGTGTGAGTGCCAGTGTGTGAGTGCCAGTGTGTGAGTGCCAGTGTGTGAGTGCCAGTGTGTGAGTGCCAGTGTGTGAGTGCCAGTGTGTGAGTGCCAGTGTGTGAGTGCCAGTGTGTGAGTGCCAGTGTGTGAGTGCCAGTGTGTGAGTGCCAGTGTGTGAGTGCCAGTGTGTGAGTGCCAGTGTGTGAGTGCCAGTGTGTGAGTGCCAGTGTGTGAGTGTCAGTGTGTGAGTGTCAGTGTGTGAGTGCCAGTGTGTGAGTGCCAGTGTGTGAGTGCCAGTGTGTGAGTGCCAGTGTGTGAGTGTCAGTGTGTGAGTGCCAGTGTGTGAGTGCCAGTGTGTGAGTGCCAGTGTGTGAGTGCCAGTGTGTGAGTGTCAGTGTGTGTGTGTCAGTGTGTGAGTGTCAGTGTGTGAGTGTCAGTGTGTGAGTGTCAGTGTGTGAGTGCCAGTGTGTGTGTGTCAGTGTGTGAGTGCCAGTGTGTGTGTGCCAGTGTGTGAGTGTCAGTGTGTGTGTGTCAGTGTGTGTGTGTGTCAGTGTGTGAGTGCCAGTGTGTGAGTGCCAGTGTGAGTGCCAGTGTGTGAGTGCCAGTGTGTGAGTGCCAGTGTGTGAGTGTCAGTGTGAGCCGTTCGTTCGTCACGTGAACCAGTGAAATCCACTCGTCTCCTCATGTGTGGACTCCTCTCCACTGTGCCACTCCTTATACACTCTTAATACACACTGACTAGTAAAGCGTAAGGCGATCTGGGAGCAGACATTCTCTACCTCTGGTCTCTCCTCTGTTGTGCATTCTTCACACAATATCATGTGGTCTTTAACTCCCAGTGTGGCAGTTCAGACAGGAGCTCTCTGACCGGTAAGAGGAGTCTAAAATGGCTCCGATTTAGGATACAGGATAAGTAAACTGCTTTCTGATTCTTGGAGTCAGGATTTAAGAGGAATTGGAAAGAAGCAGTGACTTACTGCCAGTTGTCCTTTTGTAGGGCAGTTCGTTTTCTGGTCTCTAATTGATTAGCGAGGGAGGAATTCTCTGGTCTGCCATTGGCCGTTTGGTTTAAGTTGTGTGCAATTGGTCCGTTTTCTAGCTATCTAGTTTTTCATTGGTCACTGTTACTTCCCCATATTCTAGAGTTATCATAATATTTGATTCACTTGGATTTATTAGGCCAGAGTATCTAGGGACAGAGCTCAAGGTGTCACTCATCAACTTCTATGAGAAATGTAAGACAACACATGTTAATCTTAATTATTTTGCAGTCATCTAAATAATTTCTCATGAATAATATATTTATGCGTATTATATTTGCCAGCCTGTAAGGTTGTGATAGTTGTGCTTTAGTTAAAAAGCCCCTTGCCACCATGACATTTCATTCAGGGAGTACACACATTTTTATGTAGGGAAAAACCCTCAGCTCAAAGCTCACTAACTAATTAATTTTAGTTAAATCTATTTTTATATAGTTTCATTATTTGGTATTCTGTATGTCTCACTCATAAATGTAGACAATATTATGCT
Source organism: Dallia pectoralis (assembly GCA_029465975.1). Classification (NCBI taxonomy): domain Eukaryota; kingdom Metazoa; phylum Chordata; class Actinopteri; order Esociformes; family Umbridae; genus Dallia; species Dallia pectoralis. The sequence goes on along the minus strand of CM055734.1, from coordinate 14,102,742 downwards.
ATATGATACAGAAAATAACCATGTTTGATAATTCACTAATTCTAAAATATAATTGATAGAGAAGATCAAATCCTGGTCAGGTATATCTCGTCTTTCCAACTCAATATTGCACTATGGCTACCTCAGCTTAGAAATATCCACTCTATATATGAATATGAAACAACAAGGTGTAACATATTCCCTAACAGGGTCGTAATCTTGTTAAAATAACTTAAATAAATTACTAATGTTACTCTGTATTGCTATGTACATAATGCATCTTTTATGTTAAAATACAATTGCTTTGCACCGTTAGACTTCATTCCACCCTTTTAGTTGATATTTTCTAATCATAATTTTTAACAATTCTCTACATTTTTCCTGCATATTTATTCAGCCATATTGGGACACATGGTGGTGTGCTGGTTTCAAAATTAACTCAGATTTTACTCAATAATTAGAGTTTAATAATTATTCCCATAGATAAATATGTGGGAAATTATACTTGTAACACTATATTAATAAATACATTTTCAACACTTTCAAATGAAGTCATGTGTCTGTTGCTAACAGGGAGGACATATTTCATTGTCTTTTGTACAAATTGTCTGCATTTATGATTTAAGAACATGAGTTGCATTTTAGTTGCTAAGTAATACCTATAAAGTGCTAGTGTTGATTACATAATTATTTGTCACTTTACTGGAATAACTACTAATCACAATTCTGAAATGAAAGCCTCTATCAATTTTTATTTGTTTTTAAATCTCCCATTACACTATGTAATTAAATAGTCATTATACACTTAATATTTGTTCTAGATATTAGAAGTTGTCTTTCTATAGTGACTACAATAGAATAGTGACCAAACAATACTAGACATTTTTTTTGAGACAGTCCTATTATCAAACCGATGTTTACATAAGTCTGAACTAGTTCTCTTGGTATTAGTTACTAATTGTCAAGACAGTTAGATGGAATGTGTTTTAAAACCACCTAAAAACATGCACACGCACTCCCGTTGAAAGTAAACCAACACAACAACTCCAATAAATCAAATGGCTGTAGCCGTGCTCACCTAACGTCCTCAGACGAGTGTCTCCACTTTACCCTCCTGTCCTCTACTCTAGTATATGTGTTCTAAGGCTCTGGGCTTACCTCAGACAGACAGACTGTTGTTGCAGTCATGTCTGTCTCAGTGTCAGTTTGTCGTTCTGTCGCCTGTCTCTGATTGGCTTCTGGCTGTGTTAACCCTGTTCTCTTCCCCCCTCTCCTCCCCCCCTTCCTCCTCCTCCTCCTCCCCCAGGCGCGGCTCCCCTCCTGTTCATCCACCCTAAGCATTGCTGAGGTACTCCTGCATGCCTTCTAATGCGTCGCCATGGCCACCGTCGTCATGGCGTCACCACAGCATCGTCATGGCATCAGTTTCCACAGTCCCCCGCGTCCTCATTCACCTGGGGTGTCTGCTCAGTCTTACCACCTCTCCTTCTTCCTCCCTGTGTCCTGCCTGATGTTCCTCCTCACTGTCTGTCTGTGTCTGCCGGGCCTGCATGCTCCCCCTGCTAGGTGGACGGGTACTAGTGTCTCTTGACTACAAACCCCAGAATCCTTTGCATTTCTAAACATCCTCCTGTATCATGTGTGTCTATCGGCCACTTGGTGTGGTTTTCTACTAACATTTGGACCTTCTAGTAATGGAATGCGCTTCCATTTACACTTCCTGTCATGTGACGCGTGTCTCAGTGATGGCCCAAGTGAAGTGTTCGAGTTTAAAAGTTGCATTGTTCATACCCAGAGTGCATTGCTCTCACTTAGCATTAGGCCACTATCTCTGACAAGCGCCTCTCGCTATTGATTTAGTGTTAAGTCATTGGTGAAGGGATGTTGCCAGTCTAAGGGACAATAAATGGCAATGGGAGGACACTGCCACTCTGTCACAAGACTAACGTCTATTTAGAAAAGATAAGGAACATCTGGACACTTGTCTCCAGAGCTACACAGTTAATTAAGCCAAGTATCCATGGAGTGAAAGCCAAACCGCCTTCATCAGGTGTTCATCTGATTCAGCATCCTCTTATATCAGGTGCAGAAGCCATTAAGGGGAGTTAAACACAATATATTTAGGCTTGGATAATGTTATTGAGAAGGTACAGGAACTATGTGTCAAGAACAGCAGATAATATTGGGACTTTTCCCGTTCGTATTCTAACAACACACGATAAGTCTCCAATACTAGCGTACTCACTAACGTACTCTCAGACCAGCGCTGTAGCGTCCTTCGCCCGTATTTGGTTGTGACCACATCCATTTCTGGTTCTGTTTGTTGTAGTCTTGGTGGTTTTGCAGTCAGCGGCCATTTCATCTAATAAATGTGTTGTTGCCGTATGTGTGCCATCGCAGTAGACCTGGTTAGGACTGGGGGGATTACATGTGTCTTATTTTATGTTTATGACTGTGTGTCTGTGAGCACCTACATGTGTGTGTGTGTGTGTGTGTGTGTGTAATAAGGTGGGGAGCAGTGTGATGCATGATGCCCTGTCCTGTGGCTTTCTCCAGGCCTCACGGAGAGAGTTCAGGGCTCACCTGGATGAGGTCATCACGCTCAAGTCAAGGTACTCTACCTTGGACCAGGTAAAACCTCTTCCCTTCTACCAAGTCGTCCTCTTTAGCCGCATGCAGGCCCCCCTACCCAACACAGACAGACCCCTCAGACATCCAGGGGTAGACAGGCAGACAGGGGAGAGGGCCGAGTACACAGCCATCAGAAGGCTTTCAATCTCAGGCCACTGGCTCTCTGCAGCTCCCCTGTGTGGTCTGACCTCGACAAGGAGATCTCGAGCTCGACAAGGAGATAAAGGGCGTTGGTTATTGTTCACCCAATGAGAAATGTGTCCAGCTGACATTTGGTTCTGGTCATGTTGTGACAACGGCATAGGGTCAGAGGTTACAGGTGATATGGTGAAGAGTACTGTAGGGTCAGAGGTCACAGGTGATATGGTGAAGAGTACTGTAGGGTCAGAGGTCACAGGTGATATGGTGAAGAGTACAGTAGGGTCGGAGGTCACAGGTGATATGGTGAAGATTACTGTAGGGTCAGAGGTCACAGGTGATATGGTGAAGAGTACAGTAGGGTCAGAGGTCACAGGTGATATGGTGAAGATTACTGTAGGGTCAGTGGTCACATGTGATATGGTGAAGAGTACTGTAGGGTCAGAGGTCACAGGTGATATGGTGAAGAGTACTGTAGGGACAGAGGTCACAGGTGATATGGTTAAGAGTACTGAATGGTCAAAGGTTTTTGGTGATATAGTTGAGTAATGTATGGTCAAAGGTCATAGGTGAACAAGTGAAGCATCCTGTAGGGTCAGACGTCAAAGGTGACCAAGTGAAAAGTACTAAAGAGTCAGTGCTCTTTACCTCCTTCCCCATGCCAGTCTAAAAGTCACCAGCCTTCATTCATTCCCATCCATCACCAATCTAGTCATTTGGTGTGTCAGTGTCCCTCTATCACCCTCTATCAAGTATCCCTCTATCGGCTGTCCTTTTCTGTGCTGCTAGGGGAACTTAGTTCTGAGTACCACAGGGACATTAGGTGCTGTCCTTTTCTGTGCTGCTAGGGGAACTTAGTTCTGAGTACCACAGGGAAATTATGTGCAGTCCTTTTCTGTGCTGCTAGGGGAACTTAGTTCTGAGTACCACAGGGACATTAGGTGCAGTCCTTTTCTGTGCTGCTAGGGGAACTTAGTTCTGAGTACCACAGGGACATTAGGTGCAGTCCTTTTCTGTGCTGCTAGGGGAACTTAGTTCTGAGTACCACAGGGACATTAGGTGCAGTCCTTTTCTGTGCTGCTAGGGGAACTTAGTTCTGAGTACCACAGGGACATTAGGTGCTGTCCTTTTCTGTGCTGCTAGGGGAACTTAGTTCTGAGTACCACAGGGACATTAGGTGCTGTGTCCTTTTCTGTGCTGCTGCTGGGGAACTTAGTTCTGAGTACCACAGGGACAGTCCTTTTCTGTGCTTAGGTGCTGTACCACAGGGACCAGTCCTTTTCTGTGCTGCTAGGGGAACTTAGTTCTGAGTACCACAGGGACATTAGGTGCAGTCCTTTTCTGTGCTGCTAGGGAACTTAGTTCTAGTACCACAGGGACATTAGGTGCAGTCCTTTTCTGTGCTGCTAGGGAACTTAGTTCTGAGTACCACAGGGACATTAGGTGCTGTCCTTTTCTGTGCTGCTAGGGGAACTTAGTTCTGAGTACCACAGGGACATTAGGTGCTGTCCTTTTCTGTGCTGCTAGGGGAACTTAGTTCTGAGTACCACAGGGACATTAGGTGCTGTCCTTTTCTGTGCTGCTAGGGGAACTTAGTTCTGAGTACCACAGGGACATTAGGTGCTGTCCTTCTCTGTGCTGCTAGGGGAACTTAGTTCTGAGTACCACAGGGACATTAGGTGCTGTCCTTTTGCACTCTAATCACTAATCACTTCACAGTAAGGCCTTTCCTCTACTCTCTCCCATGAGACTGGGAACTCTCCTATACCCCCGGCACCCAGTCATTTTCCTCTATCCTCCTCTATTCATCTCTCTATCCTCCTCTATTCATCTCTCTATCCTCCTCTATTCATCTCTCTATCCTCCTCTATTCATCTCTCTATCCTCCTCTATTCATCTCTCTATCCTCCTCTATTCATCTCTCTATCCTCCTCTATTCATCTCTCTATCCTTCTCTATTCATCTCTCTATCCTCCTCTATTCATCTCTCTATCCTCCTCTATTCATCTCTCTATCCTCCTCTATTCATCTCTCTATCCTTCTCTATTCATCTCTCTTTCCTCCTCTATTCATCTCTCTATCCTCCTCTATTCATCTCTCTATCCTCCTCTATTCATCTCTCTATCCTCCCCTTTGTCCTCCTCTATTCATCTCTCTATCCTCCTCTATTCATCTCTCTATCCTCCCCTCTATTCATCTCTCTATCCTCCTCCCGTCTATTCATCTCTCTATTCATCCCTCTATTCCTCCTCTCCTCCTAAATCTGCCACTCCACATATATTGTCTGATAGTATCGTTGTTTATCCGTCGAGCTCAGCACATAAATACTCAAGTTGAGAGTATTCACAATATCCACTATGAGCCAGTTGATTTCCTGTAAGCAGCCACAAGCGTAGCGTCTATTGTCCATCCCTCCTCATTGCTGACCACTCCCCTTCTCCTGTCAACCGTCGTCAGGGTGCCTCATACTGTCTCAGGTTACCGTGTAAAGGGATTTGTGTTGTTGGCACCACTGTTAGCTGTGTGTGTGTGTGTGTATTCTCCACATTCTGCTGCGACTTCCATTATGGTTCCGTGTAATAGGCTACTGGAGAGTCAGGATATACAGTATCTCACAAAAGTGAGTACACCCCTCAGATTTCTGTAAATATTGGATTATATATTTTTATGTGACAACACTGAGGAAATGACACATAGCTACGATGTAAAGTGAGTGTTCAGCTGGTATAACAGTGTACATTTGCTGTCCCCTCAAAATAACTCAACACACCGCCACTAATGTCCTAAGTGAAAGGGGTGTACTCACTTTTGTGAGATACTGTATCTCTGGGCTCAACACACACTGTGCTACAGGGCTTGACAACCATGCCACACACGGTCACCAAACTAATCACAACAATGCACTGCCATCCTAAACACACCAACACACAACGCTTCACTCCTGTTCCAGACACAACACACAACGCTTCACTCCTGTTCCAGACACAACACACAACGCTTCACTCCTGTTCCAGACACAACACACAACGCTTCACTCCTGTTCCAGACACAACACACAACGCTTCACTCCTGTTCCAGACACAACACACAACGCTTCACTCCTGTTCCAGACACAACACACAACGCTGCACTCCTGTTCCAGACACAACACACAACGCTTCACTCCTTTTCCAGACACAACACACAACACTTCACTCCTGTTCCAGACACAACACACAACGCTTCACTCCTGTTCCAGACACAACACACAACGATCGCCTGCTGTCCAAAACACAAACACAACCACACACACTCCCTGTAAAAGTATTGCTACAGTACGTTATGTCTCAAGAGTCTTTCAGTAATTACGCCTTTTGATGTATTGAAAATAATACTACAACATTTTCGACACATTAAAACCATTTCCTATAGAACAACTCTGCTGTCTGAGAGGGCTGTGTGCGCACGTGTGTGGGTCTGTCTTTAGGTATTCTTAACTGTTGCTGAGTGGCTATTAAAACTTGTGGAATTGTGTAAAACCTTTTCTACGACGTCTATGTGTGCCCGTGCTCCACAGTCTGTGTCACACCCATCATGCATGCCCCTGTCTGCTCCATCTTCTAAGGAAAGGAAGGACATTTAAAGGGAGGGAGGGAGGTAAGGTGTGTGTGTGTGTTTGATAGTTTGCTTTGCTCAGTTCATGCACCCATTTGCTTCTGCTCCATTTCTGCACATCTCACCTTCTCCTTGCCTGTGACCACACACTCTGCAAATTATTTTAGTCGACATATGTCGCTTGGCATTTATTTTCTCCCTTTCTCTTTCTGTTCATATGTCTTTTTTTCTCTTTCCATGGCTTTCTGATAGATCTTTTTAGTGGCCGTTTGTCTCGGTGACCTTCTGCTTTGTTTCTCGTTCCACCTCTGTCGGTGTGTCTGTCACTCTTTGTCCATTCCTAGTGCCACCATTATAGCCGCATCTTCCAGCGTTTCCATACAGTTACACCTAGAAACTACATCATCCGGGACACTGGCCTGATCCCTGACCAGATCCATAGAATATTACATTAGCATTTTGCCAGTGAAGACAGCAGGTATTAAGTGTAGGTCATTTGACAGATGAACTCTATAAGGTTGACTTTATATTTGTACTTTTCCCTTGCAGACTGGCTAGTTAGGTTTCATTAGAAAGACAACACATGCTCTTAGTGTTCTTAATTATGTGTACATTCCTGTCAGGTTGCCCACTAGGGTTACGTTGCTGTTGTTTGTGTGAAGTAAAGTCTGTGTTAGGCATGCAATGGTAAGTTCTGACTAATCTTTTTAGAGAAAGGCACACCTGTCATGTACTGACGTTTGTGACTTAGTTATGTTCCAAATTGTTAGTCATCCTTTCTGCTTTTTGTCTTGTGTAAATAGATGTTTCTTTTTTCTTACTGCAGCCTTAGTAGCTGTCTCTCCTCAGTCTCTTTCTCGTCTCTCTCTCTCATCTGTCTCTCTCTCTCATCTGTCTCTCCTCTCGCTCATCTGTCTCTCTCTCCCTCTCTCTCTCTCCTCTGTCTGTCTCTCATCTGTCTCTCTCTCATCTGACTCTCTCCTCTGTCTCTCTCTCATCTATCTGTCTCTCTCTCCTCAGTCTCTTTCTCATCTCACTCTCTCATCTGTCTCTCTCTCATCTGTCTCTCCTCTCGCTCATCTGTCTCTCCCTCCCTCTCTCTCTCCCTCTCTCTCTCTCGTCTGTCTGTCTCTCATCTGTCTCTCTCTCATCCGTCTCTCTCTCTCGTCTGTCTGTCTCTCATCTGTCTCTCATCTGTCTCTCTCTCTTCTGTCTCTCTCTCTCTCATCTGTCTCTCTCTCATCTGTCTCTCTCTCTCTCTCATCTATCTGTCTCTCTCCTCTGTCTCTCTCTCCATCTGTCTCTCTTTCATCTGTCTCTCTCTCTCATCTATCTGTCTCTCTCTCATCTGTCTCTCTCTCATCTGACTCTCTCCTCTGTCTCTCTCTCATCTATCTGTCTCTCTCTCCTCAGTCTCTTTCTCATCTCACTCTCTCATCTGTCTCTCTCTCATCTGTCTCTCCTCTCGCTCATCTGTCTCTCCCTCCCTCTCTCTCTCCCTCTCTCTCTCTCGTCTGTCTGTCTCTCATCTGTCTCTCTCTCATCCGTCTCTCTCTCTCGTCTGTCTGTCTCTCATCTGTCTCTCTCTCATCTGTCTCTCTCTCTTCTGTCTCTCTCTCTCATCTGTCTCTCTCTCATCTGTCTCTCTCTCTCTCATCTATCTGTCTCTCTCTCATCTGTCTCTCTCTCTCTAGCGCTCTTCATTTCCACAATCTCATTTCTCTCCCAGTTTCTTGCCTCAGCTTGTCTCCATTATCCTATCTTCACGTTCTCTCTTGCTCAGCCTCTCTCCTATCTGTTTCTTTTAATCCCATCACCTGTTGTCCCGTCGCCTCTCTCTCCTTTCCCGGTTTCCCCACTCCCGTTAGCTGACGCTTGTTGTCCCTCGTGTGTCTCACTCTCTGTATTGTGTCTCTGTGGTTTTGTTGCGGTACAGTATTGATGCATCCTGGGAGTTGATGTTCACTGATGCCTGTGATGATGCTTTATCTCCTACTAGCTCCAGTGTAGGTTGGAGGGGCTTAAAGATGATCGCAGGAGCCATAGGACCTTCAGCTCTCGAGTAACTATTCCCCCCGTACCCTACTGAGCAGCTAATACCCTCCCTGTCTGTCTCTCTTGACGTATTGTTTTCACTCTCACTCTCTTTGAAATGCTCTGTATTTAGTAGTTTTGTCTGGTGTTGCTTGATGTCTGTAGACGTAATTAGTTTGCTCCAGTAGTGTTGCTCTCTCTCTCTCCCTCTCTCTCTCCCTCTCTCCCTCTCTCTCTCTCTCTCTGTTTTGTTCTTTGTCTGTATCTCTTGTTTCGTTTAGTCCATTAGTGAAGCTGCCGTCTGATCATAATGCTTTTTCTCTTAGCAATAGGACCACATCATGCTATGCCTTCACCTCTCTCTACCTTCTCCCATATATCTGGCTGTCTGGTAACCGGCGCTGTTGCAATCAGACTGTCCATTCTTCACTGTCTCACCATTGGTTAAGCCTGTGAAGGGTTATGATGTCACCGGGGTAACGCAACGGGTCACTCAAAAGTCCAGCTAGCACATAGAAACTAGAAAAGAAAACGCTGGATCGATCAAGTCACTGGAAAGCAAGCAGACTGATAAACTAATACACAGGCAGACAGACGGATAGACTGACAGACAGGCAAGTGGACAGGCAGACAGACAGGCAGACAGACAGGCAGACAGACGGATAGACTGACAGACAGGCAGGCAGACAGGCAAGTAGCAACACAAATAGCCATACTGACAGAAATATTTTTCTTCTGAGGATCCACAAAATTATTTCTATTCAAAATTATTTTTCCCCAACTCTAGATTTAACCACTAATCTAAACCCAAAACACTTAACCTAACCTTAACCCAAAACACTTAACCTAACCTTAGTTCTAACTGTAACACCTATTGTACATGTTATCCACAACCTACTTGTAGTGACAAGAGTATGTGCCCAGAATGTTGAATTTATAATATCATATATTATAATTGCAGTAATGGGTGCAAATATAGTCAAACTGGTTAGCCCATCACACACACACACACTCACACACACACACACACACACACACACACACACACACACACACACACATACACATACACATACACATACACACACACACACACACATACACACAGTTAAGTCAGATCAGCATCAGTTTAGTTAGATCAGCATCAGATCAGCATCAGATCAGCATCAGTTTAGTTTGATCAGTGCTCCTAAAGAATCCGCTGTAGGAACACGCAGCCCCCTGCGACAACCAGCCAGTATCAGTAGTGCTATTACTGCTTGTAATTCATTGTAATTATCAATTCAGAATCATATGAATGCTGTTGCCTTCGTCCACTCTCTATGTGAATTGACCTCATCTCTCTGAACCCATCTAAATGTATCTGTGAGCTGTTTCAGCTCGTTCCAATTATTCCTGCCGCTATCGTGGTAACAAGATGTCATTTACAATGTTGCAATGAACTAAATGTATATGGATGTAACATCTAAGTTGATGATAAAGATATCAGGACAGGAAGTGGAAGTGTGTGGTCGGACGAGGGGTGACTTAACTGTAGTGTGACAAAGCTCTATTTCTGACTGTTGAGAAAGCATTTAATCATTGGAACATGTCGAATCTTTACATCTCATACCGCCTCTGTTTTCCTTTCTGTCGTTCTCCAGGTGCAGTCACGATGCAGCAGCAAAGAAAATATCCTAAGATCAAGTAAGCTTTCAAGGAGACTTAGAGCGCCCCCTGTAGACGGACAATAGGGTTTTGCATGTGCGTGCCTCTGTCTGTCCATCTGTCCACACACGTGTGGTGCTGTGCCAGGGCCTCACTGGGGCTGTGGGGTTAACAGTATGAAATATGCTGTGAACGTGTAAGTGTGTCTTTAAACGAGAGAAATTAGATCAAGAGAAATCAAAGCTTCTGTTCTCTGTGCTGCAAGGCAGATGGAGAGAGAGATGGAGAGGGAGGGAAAGATAGAGGGAGAGAGAGGGAGGGAGAGAGAGAGAGAGAGAGAGAGAGGGAGAGAGAGGGAGGGAGGGAGAGAGAGGGAGAGAGAGGGAGAAAGAGAGATGGCGAGGGAGAGAGAGAGAGAGAGAGAGAGATTACCCGTTAGTTACACCTTGCTTTGTTCTTCAGCTTACCTCTGGAATTATTTCACATCTATTATTAGAGAGGCATGGTCACTGTCAAGAGTTGAAATCGTGTGTGTGTGTGTGCGTGTGTGCGTGTGTGTGTGCGTGTGTGTGCGCGTGTGCCTGCCTATGACTCATCTTAAGTCTACGTTCCTGTCTCCCCTCTCTTTTGTTCCATCAGGTCACAGCGCGGTGGACATTACCAAGGTTGCCAGGAGACATCGAATGTCTCCGTTTCCCCTCACCTCTATGGACAAGGCCTTCATCACTGTGCTCGAGATGACTGCTGTCCTGGGAACAGAGATCATCAACTACAGAGGTTAACACATAAGACATAATGGGAATGACGTGCCGTGTTTGGAGATGGTCAGAGAGTATCAGGACCGTGGTGGTCAGAGAGTATCAGGACCGTGATGGTCAGAGAGTATCAGGACCGTGGTGGTCAGAGAGTATCAGGACCGTGGTGGTCAGAGAGTATCAGGACCGTGGTGGTCAGAGAGTATCAGGACCGTGATGGTCAGAGAGTATCAGGACCGTGATGGTCAGAGAGTATCAGGACCGTGGTGGTCAGAGAGTATCAGGACCGTGATGGTCAGAGAGTATCAGGACCGTGATGGTCAAGAGTATCAGGACCGTGGTGGTCAGAGAGTGGAGACAAGATTGTTTTTTTCAAAATGTTGTTTAGTAATAAGAATAGTTAGAATTCGGGTTAGAATTAGACTTATGACTTGGTGTTTTGGATTATGTTTAGTGTTAGGAGAAATAACATGGGAATCATTGCTTGAGTCCCCACAAGGACAGTTAAACGTAAAATGCTTTTTGTGTGTGTGTGTGTGTGTTCAGCTCAACTCTCCCTCTCATGTAAGTTCTTGATATCATAGTTCAGATCTTCACATCTACATCCACATTTTAATCACTGCAACACACACATATACTACTTATAGCCTAGAAGCAGCTAATTTATTTTAGTACAGAAATGTCTCCCTTCTTCCACCCACTCTTTCTAGTTTTGTGTTTCTCTCTCCATCGGGTTCTCGTCATGCTAGGGTTGTTCTTGCCCTGTCACTTCTGCTGACTTTTTCTTCTTCTCTTACATATATATTTTTTTACATTTTGACTGTTGGAACTAGTTTAGCATGTGATTCTGCTTGATTGGAGTGACTCATGTGGGAGTTGTGTTCTGGCATTCAGAATCAGAACCAGCGTTGACACATGCTCAAAACGATGGATGCTTGGATTTACACTTTTAGTACACCTTTCCAGTTTAAGTACACTTTTCCAGTTTTAGTACAGTACAACTAAACACAGAGAGTTGAGCACAGTTCTAGGACAACATAACACACATATTTAGTTTGGATGTGTGTTTCATGAGGTGAGTTTTGTCTTACTGGTCTCAATGGGATGGCTTCAACTAAAAGGCTAAAGGTTATGAGTCTATGAGTGCAGAGTGTGGAGGGGAAAGGGGGGGGGCTCTTCCAGGTGGTAGTGATGGAGGGAGAAAGAGAGAGGGAGGCGGGCTCACAGCCGACCAGTGCTTAGGTCATCCCGACAGGCAGTGTTATGTTGTGTCTGATGGCTGTAGGTACAAAGGAACGCCTGAAGTGCTCCGTCCTGCACCTGGGGAGGGTGAGGCGTTGGCTGAAGTTACTCCCCTGTAGCCACAGCTCGTAGTGGAGAGGATGAGAGGGGTTTTCTAGGATGGAGTTGATCTTCCTCCTCATATTCCTCTCCCCAACTGCCTCCAGACAGTCCATATCGGCTCCAATAACAGAGCTGGCTTTTTTACCAGTTTGTTAAGCCTGTTGGAATCCCTGGAGTTAATGCCGCCTCCCCAGCACCCTGCAGCAAAGAACAGTGCGCTGGCTACCACCGATTGATAAAACATCTGCAGTAGCTTGCTGCACACGTTGAAGGACCTGAGCCTCCTCAGGAAGAACAGTCTGCACTGTCCTTTTTTGTAGAGGGCCTCTGTGTTGTTTGCCCAGCCCAGCTTGTCGTTGATGTGCACACCCAGATACTTGTACACCTCCACCACCTCCACCTCATTGCCCTGGATAGTGATAGGTGTCGGTGGCTAACTAACTGCCACATCCGACCGGCTGTAGGCCTCTGTGTCACAGGATCTGAAAGCAGCATCACGTGCCTTCAGCAGTAGTCTGACCTCTCTGTTCATTCAAGGCTTCTGGGTGGGGAAAGTCTTTATTTGTTTCTGAGTGGTGACGTTGTTGTTGCAGGTGTTTAATACAGTGTTTGTATGGGAGTCTGTGATAGCCTGAGTGGGAAACATACTTCCAGTCAGTGTGTTGAACTGGAGCTGTAGTGATGAGTTTCCTCAAGCCACAGGCCACACTTTGACCGTCCTCACTGTAGGTTTCACAAGCTTGATGATGGGTAGGTACCTTGGTAGCATTAGCAGTGAGCGGTGGTCAGACTGACCCAGGTGTGGTAGGGGGGTGGCCTCGTAAGCCTCCGGGTCGAGTGCATTGCCTCCTCTAAAAGTTGATGGTCCCTCAGAATTTGAAACTAATAGCCGAGTCCCCAGTCTCAGAGGGTTACCTGACGTTAGCCACCACCTTTATGGTAAGATCTCTCCAAGGCATCTAGACGGAGTAGTCAGGTTGACCAGAGCGGTGTCGTCTACACTCTTCATGGTGTGGAGGGGTTAGAGCACACGTTCAGTACTGAGGAATAAAGAGTCCCTAACACGTCTACCCATCCTCACGTGTCCTGCTGGTACAGAAGTCAGTGATGAACAAGTTGTAATAGTGATTCTAGTTGTAGATTATTTAAATTGGAACAATAAATGACACAACATGGAGGGTTTAAAAAAATTGTGTGCGCCAAGTTTATTTACATGTGCACGTGTATACTTGTGTGTGTGTGTGTGTGTGTTTGCTTGATTTTCTGTTCGGGTGGTGAGTCACCCACAGAGATCTGATGAGAGGTGTCACACTCTCTATCTAACACACACACACACCTCCAGCACATATTTCTCTCCATATATTCATCTGAATCACATGGTCTCTCTCTCCTTTCTCTTTAATTTCCTCTCTCTCTCTCCTTTCTCTCTCATTTCCTCTCTTACTCTCCACCTCTCTCTCTCTCCCTCTTTCCTCATTTCTAATTCCAGATGGGATGGGTCGAGTCCTGGCTCAGGACATTTATGCCAAAGACAACCTGCCCCCATTTCCTGCCTCTGTCAAGGACGGCTATGCTGTGAGAGGTAGCTATTGTTACTGTAACACAAACATACCGTACACACACGCACGCACGCACACACACACACACACATGTTCAGCACAGCTATCTAAATAGGCTCATCAAAATGGATTCCTCCAAAAGATTATATGTTTTGTAACCCTAATGCTAACAATACAAACCTAACCCTAACCCTTACCGCCAACTAGAGTTTCCTCCCAGCACGTATTTAGTAGATCCTGAATAACGTGTGTCAGGATGTCAAATGAGCTATAGAGTAGTTGAACAGCACCATGAACAGTAGTGTAGTTGATCATGTAACCACAAATTTACAACGAGACCATAGTCTCGAGACAGTCGTGACGAGGTCTAAAGGTACAGCCTCACAAGACTATTTTTACCCTAAACATGTATAAAATAATAATAACACACATCCACACAAACAATAACACACATCCACACAAACAATAACACACATCCACACAAACAATAACGCACATCCACACAAACAATAACACACATCCACACAAACAATAACACACATCCACACAAACAATAACGCACATCCACACAAACAATAACACACATCCTCACAAACAATAACACACCTTCAAACAAACAATAACACACATTCACACAAACAATAACACACATCCACACAAACAATAACACACATCCACAAAATAATGCACATCCACACAAACAATAACACACATCCGCATAATAACGCACATCCACACAAACAATAACACACATCCACACAAACAATAACACACATCCACACAAACAATAACACACATCCACACAAACAACAATGCACATCCACACAAATAACAACGCACATCCTCACAATTAATAACAAACATCCACACAAATAATAACACACATCCTCACAAATAATAACACATCCACACAAACAATAACACACATCCACACAAATAATAACGCACATTCACACAAATAATAACACACATCCTCACAATTAATAACACACATCCACACAAATAATAACACATCCACACAAACAATAACACACATCCACACAAATAATAACGCACATTCACACAAACAATAACACACATCCACACAAACAATAACACACATCCACACAAACAATAACGCACATCCACACAAACAATAACACACATCCTCACAAACAATAACACACCTTCAAACAAACAATAACACACATTCACACAAACAATAACACACATCCACACAAACAATAACACACATCCACAAAATAATGCACATCCACACAAACAATAACACACATCCGCATAATAACGCACATCCACACAAACAATAACACACATCCACACAAACAATAACACACATCCACACAAACAATAACACACATCCACACAAACAACAATGCACATCCACACAAATAACAACGCACATCCTCACAATTAATAACAAACATCCACACAAATAATAACACACATCCTCACAAATAATAACACATCCACACAAACAATAACACACATCCACACAAATAATAACGCACATTCACACAAATGATAACACACATCCTCACAATTAATAACACACATCCACACAAATAATAACACATCCACACAAACAATAACACACATCCACACAAATAATAACGCACATTCACACAAATAATAACACACATCCTCACAATTAATAACACACATCCACATGACATAAATGTTTTCTTTTTTTCAGCGGCTGATGGCCCAGGCGACCGCTTCATCATCGGAGAGTCGCAGGCTGGAGAACAGGTCTGTTCGCTATTTCTCTCAACAATCAAACTCTGCTCAAAGTTGCTTAGATCCTCATTCAAATGTTTGGTTGAGTAACAACTTAATCTCTTGACCCTGTCTTCAGACTTCATATTCTAAGTCACATGACATACTGTTAAACATTTGCGTGAATTAACACGTGTACCTAATAAAGTGTTTGCTGATTCCCGTGTGTGTCAACACAAAGGGAGCATGTTTCATGGCAGTCTGTTTCTCTCTACCTGAAGCCCACCCACACGGTGATGCCTGGTCAGGTGATGCGGGTGACCACTGGTGCTCCAATCCCGTGCGGTGCTGATGCTGTGGTACAGGTGGAGGACACAGAGCTGCTCCGCGAATCAGAGGATGTGAGTCTCACCTTTGACCCCTAGACTGTGACCCTAGTCCCGGGGATATATGGCCTTTTATATAGCGGTGCTAGTTCCACTGGAATAGGCTCTAGGTTTTAAGACAGTGCTGTAGAAAGAACCATCTAGGGTGTCCGTACATTTTGCAGACACTCTTATTTAGTGTGACTAACAGTAAGTGCATACATTTTACAGATACTAGGTCTTTCAGACCCAGAACGTAGTAGTAGTATTCTCATCAGTAAATTAGTCATTGCCAAAGTCAGTGCGGGAAGAAAGATAAAAAAACAACAGACAACAGAAGTTGTGGCAGTAGTATTTTGGGCACTTTAAAAAAAAAATTGGTTAGAGTCTCTACTACCCAGGCCTCCGCTACATTCAGAATAAGTTGCATGGGGTTTAGCTTGAGGTGGTGGGCTGACGTCTAAGCCATGCATGCAGAGATGTATGTTGTCAGTTGGGTGTTAGAAAAGGGGAGGAGAAATAAAGCTAAGTGACATCTGCATAGCTGTGATTTGAAAGACCATTTGAGAATATGAATGTGCCAAGGATTTACTGTATAGAGAAAAGAGGAGGACCAAGAACACAGCCTTGGGGCACACCAGAAAAAGGTGGCAGTGCGGCAGAAATACAATCCTCTCCACGTCACCTCGCTTTCCTAATAGAAAGAAATCCAATAGTGTGCAGATCCTTAGATGCCCAGGTTAGAGAGTGCAAAAAAGGATGTGATGGTTAATTGTGTCAAAGGCAGCAGCTATATCTAGGAGAATGAGAACAGTGACAGCTGCCTCGATTACTCTGGTAGTTTCAAAGCCTGACTTGTATGTTCAGAGAGAGTTAACAAGACAGTTGGTTGGAGACCACAAACTCAAGTGTTTTGGAAAATGTTTTGGCAAAGTCATCTGCAGAGAGGGAAGATGGAAGAGGAGGAGGAGCATGAATGAGTGAGAAGAAGGTGGAAAAGTGTTTCATCGAGATAGTGGAACGGGCTTGGAATTGAAAATACACAACGAGAAAAAAGCTAGCAAGGAATGGCTGGACGGATGCTAGGTCATCCTGATGTTATATTTACACACACACAATGGAACTTTCAACAGTTGTACAGGTGACTTATTGGTGTGACAATGACTCTTTACGGAGTGCTTTGTCTTTTCAGGGCACAGAGGAGCTGGAGGTGCGGATACTCGTACAGGCCCGTCCAGGACAAGACATCAGGTGTGTGTGTGTGTGTCTCTCTGTGTGTGTCTCTGTGTGTGTCTCTGTGTGTGTGTGTGTGTGTCTCTGTGTGTGTCTATATGTATTGGTGTCAATAGTGGTGTCTGTGAATGATGTCCATGTCTCCTCCTCTCACAGGCCCATAGGTCACGATATCAAGCGTGGGGAGTGTGTCCTGTCTAAGGGGACCCACATGGGCCCCTCTGAGATTGGCCTGCTGGCCACGGTCGGAGTGACCGAGGTAGAGGTTCAGAAGTTCCCCGTGGTGGCTGTCATGTCCACTGGCAACGAGGTGAGAGCGACATCAGATATGGAGATCAGAACAGGGTCTTTAAAACATTTGGCGGCAGAAATAGATAAACGTTCCTATGTTATCGGACACAACCCGGACACAGTCCAAACCTCAGTTTAATTCTTGCCTCAGTTGGCGTTCTTCAGGTTGGTGCCCTAACGAACATGTCCCTGTTGTTTGTAGCTATTGAACCCGGAGGACGACCTCCACCCAGGGAAGATTAGGGACAGTAACCGATCAACCCTCCTGGCTACCATACAGGAGCATGGATACCCCACCATCAACCTGGGCATTGTGGGAGACAAGTAGGACTTCACATTCCTCTCATTAATATCCCTGTGCTTTTGTAAATCTTACTCGTGTTATCCCTTCATGCTCCTTGTCTTCATCTGTGCTCTTCCTGTACAACTCTTCGGTGTTTGATGGTAACTGGTAACTGTTCTCTGTCTATCGGCCCTACAGTCCGGACGACCTCCTAAATGCCCTGAATGAAGGCATCAGTCGTGCTGATGTCATTATTACCTCTGGGGGGGTATCTATGGGAGAGAAGGTATGTGAGCAAATTGTGAGTATGAATGGTCATTGGCTATGACATTGCATTATGCTGACACCTTGTGGTTGAGATAGGGAACCTACGTGCATATTTATTTAAGTAGTGTTAATAAAATCTACTCTACTGTCCTACTTTGGAGAACAAACATAGTTTCAATTCACACACGTTAGTCGTTACTGATGTTTTGTACATCTAGATGTAGCATGAGTGTTACTTAGCTGAACATACTCTCTATAGAATAGCTTTCATGACTTGTTTCTTTAGGTTGGTGACAAATAAATGTTTTTGTTTAATGTGAATACGTTATGTACCTTGGAAGACTCCAAATGTCTTATTCTCTTTTACAGGATTATTTAAAACAGGTTCTGGATGTTGATCTGCATGCACAGATCCACTTTGGACGGGTCTTCATGAAACCCGGGTATTTTTGATTGATTGATTGATGGATGGATGGATGGATGGATGGATGAGTGGATAGATGTTAGGATGGATCAGTGATACCATATTCCTGTTTTTCTCCCCATCCCCCTGCTTTCAGTCTCCCAACAACCTTCGCCACGTTAGACATGGACGGCACCCGCAAACTAATCTTTGCCCTCCCAGGTAGTGTGTAAAGTAAAGAGAAAGAGCGAATCGAACACTCGTTGCCAGGCTTGCCTTTGACACACCCTTCTTTTCTCTCCATCTCCCCTCGGGCCCAGGTAATCCCGTGTCCGCCGTGGTCACGTGTAACCTCTTTGTCATTCCCGCGTTGAGGAAGATGCAGGGCATTCTGGACCCACGGCCCACCATCATCAAAGCCCGGGTATGAAGGCACAGGGGCCGACCAGTATTCCTCCGTTTGTCATTCTTTGATTGGTTTTGGGTCTTCGATCCACTTTAGGAAGATGTCCAGAGAGGACTAGGGTGATGCGGTCACATGACCTTGATCATGCGACTTCAAACGTGTGACGTGGACATCCGGAGGTTTTTGTTTTATCCGTTAGAGTTCGTCCAGATCACATGATCGCACAGGACCCCTGGGGCTCCACAACCTATACGCGCTGGCGATCGGGGTGTCCACCGTGTCCTATAAATAGGACGTCTTTCGTCTGAAGTGTAGACTTGTTTACTTGCCTTCACAGATTTATGGGAAGCTGGTTATGAATTCACACTCGAGGACGAGGAGATCATGGACAAATGTAGTCCTCTGTAGTTCAGTTGGCAAAGGGAGGTGACTTTAAGCTAGCCAGGCTAGTGGGTTCAATTCTTGGGACCACCAAAACATAAAACATGCATACTAAACTGTAAGTGGCTTTGGATAGTATATGTCTGCTAAATGATGAACACATAGTGACACACCCACCGTGAGCGTGTGATGAACCACATAGTGACACACCCACCGTGAGCGTGTGATGAACCTCATAGTGACACACCCACCGTGAGCGTGTGATGAACCACATAGTGACACACCCACCGTGAGCGTGTGATGAACCACATAGTGACACACCCACCGTGATCGTGTGATGAACCACATAGTGACACACCCACCGTGAGCGTGTGATGAACCACATAGTGACACACCCACCGTGAGCGTGTGATGAACCTCATCGGGAGCCATTTTGATTCTGTGGGTTCTTTGTAGTTGTCGTGTGACGTGAAGCTGGACCCTCGACCTGAGTACCACCGCTGCATTCTGACTTGGCACCATCAGGAGCCTCTGCCATGGGCCCAGAGCACAGGTACCCAACAAGTACCAATGCATTCTGGGTTATTTTACTAAATTTGTATTGTGCACAGCTGTAGGGAGCGATAAACTGTTGTACTAGTCTTTATTGCATACCACCAATTATCTAATCAATGGTCTCAATTATGAACTATGAAAGTTCATAATTGTTCATAATTATTGCTGACTATTAATTAACTGATCAATAGTCTTTATTACGGACCACACATTAACTAATCAATAGTCTCTATTACAGACCACCAAAAGACAGATTAAAGGTCTCTATTACAGACTACCAATAAAGGGATCGATAGTCTATATTACGGACTACCAGCTGATCAATAGTCTCTATTACAGACTACCAACTGATAAATAGTCTCTATTACTGACTACCAATTGATCAATGGTCTCTATTACAGACTACCAACTGATAAATAGTCTCTATTACAGACTACCAATAAAAGGATCAATAGTCTCTATTACGGACTACCAGCTGATCAATAGTCTCTATTACAGACTACCAGCTGATAAATAGTCTCTATTACAGACTACTGACTGATCACTTGTCTCTATTACAGACTGCCAACTGATCACTTGTCTCTATTACGGACTAAAAATTAACTGATCAACAGTTTATATTACAGACTACCAATGAACCGATCAGTTGTCCCTATTACGAACTAACAATGACCTGATGAATAGTTTATTGATTTTTATTTTTTTGTTTTTGTCTAACCTCTGGCTGTGACTATTTGTACAGTCTTTCGGATCACATGCAGCGCCTAATCGATTCACTTTAGGGCTCCAGAGGATAAAGAGAGACCATTCGTGTAGTATGAGTAGCCAGTCCATTGATTCTGATTGGGCGCTGTCCTAGTGAGGTTGTCATGACGACATGGGTTAGCCTGAACATGAGTGGTAACAACAAGGCGCCCAATGCATGTGTACTGTCACCTCTTCCTCTCTTCCCCTCTTCCTTCCCTCCCTCTCCACCTCCCTCCATTCATCCTGCAGGAAACCAGGTGAGCAGCAGGCTAATGAGCATGCGAAGCGCCAACGGCCTCCTGATGCTACCTCCGAAAACAGAGCAATACGTGGAGCTGCACAAGGGCGAGGTGGTCGACGTCATGGTTATCGGGCGTCTATGATGTCATCAAACGGGGACATAGAGAGAGAGGGTTGGAACGGTTCGCGGTGCATGTCCACATATCATTGACTATTCTGTAATATGCAACGGCACAGCTAGTTTTTATTGATTCGGATAACGTTGAGGTATAGTCAACATCTTGATCACAAACCTAAGTACATATGATACTAAAAAAAGATTATTAAGATTATTATAGCGTTTCAGACAAAGAAGAGTATAACTTTTAAAGAAAAAAATTGAAATATTAAAAGAGATTTATTCTGTAATATATTATTATGATTATTCTTATTATGATTATTCTTATTATTCTTATCATTATTATATTACAAGGCAACTTTGTTCCTTTCATTGCAATTGCTTTGTGTGTTCAATGCTAGACCTTATTGATAGCAGTAGCATTTTAATAGAGTTGTAGGTGCCTGCCGGGACAAAAAAAAGAAAATTATTATTTTCTCATCTTTAATGAAAAAAGACGTCATTTTTTTTAATTATGAGGAAAAACACTGAGGAAGACACCGGATTTCCCACGGTGCTTGGCTAAGAGGAAGGAGGAGAGGGAATAATCCAGGTGTACTTCCTCTGTGGTGTGTCACTGCATTAAAGGTGACACCACACACTTCTATTTTCCTCTCATTAGTATGCATCATAATGGCTTCACAAAGAGCTTTGCTTGTTGTTTATCTTGTGAGTCTTGTTCATGTGCGCAGTGCCAAATTCCTGGGCAGGGAAGACGGTGGTACTGGGAAAAGGGGAGGACAGACACCTAGCAACCTGCCCAGACTCTGATACTTCCTTATTTATCACCTGACCAGGTGCAACACAGACCCCTCCCCCGACACACCCCCCACACCCCAACCCTCCCACTCCCCATCTCCGAGAGGAAGAAAAATATTTTATTTATTCGACTAAGAGAAGGGGGATAAAACAAGATAGAAAATAAACAGCTTCTTTAAGTGCTGACAGCCTTTTTAACCGACTTCACACAAAAAATGTACAGATAAAAAAATGTGAAGATGCCAACCATATTGTACAGATATATGTGACCAGCACTCCTGAGGAAATTATTATCGAGCAATGAGGAGACTTTCACCAATGCTGTACTATAATACGTTTTCTGTAATGATATGAAACTGGTGAGACTATAATAATAAAAATCCTTGATCATTATGTAAAAAAAGTTATTGTTGGGTTTCCTTTTTTAATAAACGTCTATACAAGGAAAAAAGGTGACTTTCTTCTTTGATGCGATACGTGACAATTTGTTTTACAGAACCTTGGTTTTTCCCTGTTTCGGAAAATGTATTCATGAAACATCTCAGCAAAGGAGTTGGCTTCTGATCTAGGATTTGGTTGATAATTTTAGCTTATAATGAACAGGTAGGCCTGATTCTAAATAAGCACTGTTTAACTTTTTGATTAAAGGTGGAACATTGATCTAGATTCCTGGTATGAGTTAATTTGGTTCCAGAATATTTCCTGGTTGTTTTTTGACCCCACATTTTTGACCACATCGATACCACAAATTGTGTAAGCAGCATTTTGTCCACATGGTGGCTGGGTTTCATGATCGCAAAAGTCAACCAAACCCATGCAGAGGAGTGGAGTTCCCATGACCATGTTGGATGGTCCAGACAGCACCTCCACACAGGTAAAGGGGATACATGCAATCACAAATGCTGCTTAGAATACATCTGCATTTCATGTTGTTTGATCATTTTCCTGTACATATGTTCCCTGTTTTAGCATTCTTACCGGTCCATATATCACCTATTGTTTTGACATTTACTGCTGTCAACGTTAGAAGCAAGATTCTACACACAGTGCACCTTTAAAGAAACAACCAATAACAAGTGTTTATTTTTCATTGAAGAAGACCAACATGATGGATCCATTTGTTTATACCGGTAGTCCTTATTTCTTTTAGTTGATGTCTGTCTTAATGGCTTAAGATACATATACAGTATATATATTTGTTATCATTTAAATCCATTTAAACAGCAGGAGATACCTGATTGAACTTGTAAGTGTCAACATAATACTCTTTGAGTAAAGGAAATGTTTGAAGGACTGACCATAAGTCTGACTGTTTAAAATAGTTTTAGTTGTTCTTGTGACATCATCAACAGGCAGTGAATTAGTTAACTAACAAATATAAAAGAGAGTTCCAGACATATCTGCCAAAAACGTATCTTCCAAGGTCCTTTCATTAGTCAGACTACTCCCAGTTATATTTCTTGGAAAAATATTCTAATTGGTTGAACAATTAACTATTTGATGTGCATTCTTTTAGTCCCCGTGATAAATGATTTACTATTATCTTCAGGTTGGCCGTCTCATTTTCTGTATACTGTCTTTGTGATTGTAGCCACTGTCTCCTTCTAAGTCATTGCTAAAGGACAGCTTACATTTTCAGGTGGTGCTTTTTATTTCTGTCCGTTATAAATATCTAATATAACCAGATGTTATGTTATTGTCACCTGTTGGCTCTAGTAGCTGCCTTTGAACCAAAGCAGAAACGGTTTCTCCTGAAAAGGATCAGAGCTGGACTGTCATGGTTATGTTGCTTCACATGTGTGAAAAGAAGAAAAAACTAAAGGCTGAGACTTTTTGGAAAAATATATATTACTGGAACAGTCAAATGACTAAGTGTTGTTGTTGGTAAACTGGTATTTTTACATTGAACACATCCAATCTTCACAATACCTTTGTTATTTAATATATGTTCTATTATTTGATATATACATGATCGGTAAACTGAAGTTTAACTATAACAGGTAATTTAATTTAGCTCATGGTTCGCACAGAAAGCTTGAGGTATTGAGAGGTATTTCATCTACATAAACACGCCCATATATGGGCTCACAGCATTGAAGTCCCGGAGGCTAACGTGGGTTAGCGTTAATAGCTATAAACTATAGGAGAAAGCCTTACTCTTTCAATTATTGTACTTTTTCACTTTATCTGAAGAGGTTAATAACTAAAACTGTGTTAGTTTAATTAATGTGTTTTTTTGCAGAACCGATGATCTATTACGACTGGTTGCCCACATAGCACAGAACGTTCCGGTAACATTCCCTAAAGGTTCTCAGTTGGTTCTTAAAATATAACTTTTACAAAACGTTCAAAGAATGTTGTGGGAAAGTATTTCTTTGTGAACCAAAAAATAACCTTTAGGAAACGGTTACATTTTGAGTAAGGTAGAATCACATGTTTGAAGAACGTTCTAATAACCTATGAAAATAACGTTTTTTTAGATGATTTGTAGAGCTTTTACATAACGTTTCCTTGTGGTTTACATGTGGTGGTCTGTAAATAAATGTTCTGCGTTCTACGATGCAAGTAAAAAAAAGTTAAATAAATTAAACCATTCCTTATTTTTTAGCAATGCAACTGTATATATTGGATCCCCATTTAACCTACATTCGCATTGCTAACCAATCTAGGTGGGCCTCCTTTTGCCAAAGAATAAATAAATAAATGCCCAGTCATATACTGTCTGTCAGACTGTCCCAAGTCGCGAGCATGGACAGTGACGCGCGAAAACCCGACGCGCGCGCAGTAACTCATGCGCAGCTGTCTGAGGTACCAAAGTGAATCACGCGCAGCTGTCTGAGGTAATGTACTAGACATTTTCCTCAGATACTTGAACTTGTCTAGTCGTCAGTTATATTACATTAGTAAATAAAATATTTCAAAATATACATTTGATGTGTTCTTCTACCCTAATTACAATAACATTCATTGCAAGAACTTTGCAGAGATTCAAAGAACGTTTCAAAAACATTCCAACCAAACGTAGCACATGTTCCCTAAAGGTTAATATGGTATAATATGGTTAATAACGGTTAGTTCTAGGCATGCTCCCTGAAGGTATCATAGTTTAGAACGTTCTTGGAACGTCCATATGAACATTCTTAAAAGGTTCCCAGAACGTTCAAAATTATGAAACCTTCAGGGAACATGCCAGGAATATTCCCAGAACGTTTATACAACCCCCAAAAAACGTTCTAAGAACACGTAGAAAACCATCCATACTAACCTTTTTGGAACATAGGTGCAATGTTCAGGGAGCGTTTCCACAACCAAAAAAAAACGTTCAACAAACGTTCTGAGAACCAATTTTTGCTAGCTGGGTACCATCCTATTATCTCACCTTCACACACAAACCCATTTTAACCCATGTCAATGACACTGATTACATCAGTTATAGATTATGTGTGTGTTTATGGGGCTGCAGCGAGTATAACTACAAGCTCTTAGAACTGCCGGTACAAACGGCGTTGCTGTCATACTCATATAAAGGTATAATGATGTTAAATAATGGCGATTAGCTACGGAAGATTATGCGATTAATCCGGACAAAACAATTGTTTGACAGCACTACTTTTTATATGTTTGTGGTCTTTGGCCGGTGCACCATACAACTCCCGGGATGAAAATAGGTATCAACCGGCCCTGGCCCTGCACCAAGTTGCTCGCTTTCAAACTTGTAATTTCATGTCAAACTGACTGAATATGAATTCTGGCATCAAGGGGAGATGCCGTGTGAACATATTGTGCTCTGACTGGCCACATGATTCATTTTGCATATGGACGTGAAATGGGAATTAATGAATGATTCTGTGTAAAACAGTCTTTTTGTGATGTTTAACCTGAATGTATCCAGCGAAAGTTCAAGACATCTAAGCTATAATAGAAAACTGGCCCATGATGGATCATTCAAACATGTCATGACCATTCAAACCAGGGGAGGCGCTGTGGAGTTGCCCGGGTTATGACCATAGGGGGGCGCTGTGGAGTTGCCCGGGTGATGACCATAGTAGCGGGGCGCTTTGGAGTTGCCCGGGTGATGACCATAGGGGGGCGCTGTGGAGTTGCCCGGGTGATGACCATAGGGGGGCGCTGTGGAGTTTCCCGGGTGATGACCATAGGGAGGCGCTGTGGAGTTGCCCGGGTGATGACCATAAGGAGGGCGCTGTGGAGTTGCCCGGGTGATGACCATTGGGGGCGCTATGGAGTTGACCGGGTGATGACCAGCCACCATGCGCAGTAGTCGCACAATCTGAGCAGTTGCAACTCACTATAGACCGCTGTAAGTATGATCCCGACGGACTGGACTGTACAATAAAGACCAAATAACTGAAATCAAATTAGCATATTGGAAATTTACTTACTCACTTATTACTCCGGATTATCCCACATCTTCTGAAAGACCTGGAAGCGGTGAGTAGTGCAATAATAACTACATTCAAACGGGATCTACGGGCTGTTGACTGTTTGATTATTATAATGGTCATCTAACGGGTTTAGGTACCAAATACTATATCGAGAAACTATCACAATGAGGGAACTAAATGCATGTCTTAAACGTGTAGTATTTTTTCCAAAATTTGACTGAAAGTAGATGTTTATTGGAGTTAAAACAGTACGGGACCTACGACACTGATTTAAACAGTACGGGACCTGACCTACTCTTTATTATGGTGTTATGGGTTTCTTATGAGGTGCCATATTCTAGGGACCTCGGCTGTTTAATACCCCACTAATATGAAGATTGACTACTTATCTGTTAAACAGACATTTCGTTTTGTCTGAGCTCAACTAAAAGCACTAGGCTTTAGTGATTGAGCGCTAATGTCAAATTTTCTTTTTAACTTGTAAGGCATTTGACATGTGAGCTATTTAAAAAAAAAATTGTATACAATTTACTCCCTTGTTTGAGTGTTTAAAGTTGTATTGCCACAGCAAGAAAACATCATCCCAAATATAACAATTTTTAGTAGATAATGCACCAATGTTTTTTAGAGATGCCATTTGGTATTTAGTCAGTCCCTCTGACGAGCCAAACTGTAAAGAACAGCATTTAATTAACCACCCGTTTGTGCTTGTTTTCCTATTTTAAATGTCCTCCTCAATCAATCAATTATCTCCCAGCTACTGTCCTTTAAGTTGACCCCTGACCTCCTCGCTCTGGTCCGTCTACAAATGCAGATTTTCTACTTTCAGATAATCAAATATAGTCCACATTTCTAAGAAATGTGTGCTTTATGCACTAGGCCCTGCTTTTTTTTTTTTTTTAAATAAAATTGACATTTACACGCTCATCTCAGCAGAACAGATGACAGTGCCTGGGTCTCTCAGTCTCAAGCTGCTGACAGATCTGGAGGAGTACAGTAGCCCAGGATATTCCTCTCCCCAGGCTTAACCAAGCCAACAGAAGAGAAACATGGTAACAGATGGTCCCTGTGGTTTACTGTGACTGTCTATATGGTCTGTCAACCTGGCCCGGCGCTAAACAGGACAACGTCTCCCGATATGGGATGAGGGGTTAGGGAATCAGGGGAGGGAGGCAGGAGGAGGGAGAGAGTCGACCTGTCATATGTAATTAGCCGGTGCCGGAGGTAGAGGGGTAATTAGGAGGGATTAACATGCCATGTGTGTATGTTGTGGCTGGCTGGATCTCTCTATAGAGAATCGTTCATTATCACATCGATGACATTCTTGTGTTCATTTCTCTTCATGGTCCTTCAGTGGATTTCCGTTTTGTCATGTAGTTGAAAGAAAAATGACTCTGTTATAATGCCTGTAATTGATTTGACCGGCCTAAAGGACATGGGCGTCACCAGACTCCAGCTATGATATTGGCTCAGCCCTAGTCTGTAGCACTGTTGGGCTGGTATTAATTAAGTGGCTAATAGAACATCCAGACCCTGGTCTTTGCCTGAGCCCCGACCGTTCTAAAACCTGGAGGACATCCGTGCACACGGACCCACAGCTCCGACGCGTGTGTGTAAATGGTGTCATATGAAGGGGAGAGATGGTCAGACCAGGCCAGACGGGGACAGAGACAGTCACAGGGTTCATGGACCTGCAGCTGTCCAATCAGACCAGGGCAGTTGTCATGTGACACAGATTAGCTCAGGTTGATTGGATACCTGGAAGGAGTGGGGTAAAATGGCGGTTCTGGTAGTGAATGTGTAGTGAATATGCAGTCCACACGCGTTTAATATGTAATTAATAAAGATTGGGCTGTAGAAGCCGGGTTGGTTATTATTGTGAGCACTCACAATACTACACTGTTCTGATGCTGCTTATCTCTTCCAGAACCTGCCGGTCCACTGAAGACCGACGAGTGGTTCCTGTCGAAGTGCTATGGCTCCCGCAGCTGTGAGGTTTCCTAGTCTCAGGCCTTCATAGTCGACGTTGATCTATCGTCTCCACAACCGGTGTAGGTCTGGGCCGGACCAGGGATGATCCATTCCCACATGAACGGAGGACCGGGATATGGAAGAGAGGACCCCGTGGAGCCTGGCAGCGGAGCCAAGCTGCAGCCCAGGGAGAGGGCTGTGGACTGCCCCACTGAGGGCAAGGTGATGGGGTCAGGGAGCAGTCTGGTGCAGGGTTCCCGTTGCAGCGCCCAGATGGAGAGGATCCAGCAGTACCAAGAGGAGCTGAGGAGGAAGAGGGAGGAAGAGGCAGGTAAAGGGAAGCACGAGCTCAACGTCAACGCCTCGCTGCGGCTCAAGAAGCTGGCCCAGAATCGGGCCAAGACGGGTATCGACAACCCAATGTTCGAGACGCCCGACGTTGGCGAGAAAGCCAAAGACGAGACGCCGCCCTCATGCGGGGACGCAGCTACGGGTAAGCAGGGGTGTGAGGGGCCGGGGGAGGTGCTAGGGGAGGTGGGGGAGGGTTAGTGGATGAGACGTAACTCTGTGAAGAAGAATAGAAGAGTTGGGAATCTTCATTCTGTTGAACAAAGGAGTTGGAACAATGGGCAGAGAGGATGTTGAGCAGGGAGCACAAAGGAAGGAGGGGTAGATCAGAAGAGAATGCCACAGGAAAGTCTCCCTCCATTTGGTCATATAGAAGTCACTCCATCCCCCTAGCCACTGGGAAATAGGGGGAGCGAAGTTTTGAGCGAAATGTTTTGTTTGGAAGTCTTTTTGGTGTTTTCGTTTTTTCTGTTGCAGCTGTTTTAGTGGATTCTTACTGGTCTGATGCTCGAGTCTGACGAACGATCCGCTTTATTAAATCTAACTCTATATCCTTCATGTCTGACAAATGATCAGCTTTATTA
This sequence comes from Dallia pectoralis, assembly GCA_029465975.1. Taxonomy (NCBI): domain Eukaryota; kingdom Metazoa; phylum Chordata; class Actinopteri; order Esociformes; family Umbridae; genus Dallia; species Dallia pectoralis. The sequence goes on along the minus strand of CM055734.1, from coordinate 14,073,952 downwards.
AATCTAACCCTATATCCCTCATGTCTGACAAATGATCAGCTTTATTAAATCTAACCCTATATCCTTCATGTCTGACAAATGATCAGCTTTATTAAATCTAACCCTATATCCCTCATGTCTGACAAATTATTTGCTTTATTAAATCTAACCCTATATCCCTCATGTCTGACAAATGATCCGCTTTATTAAATCTAACCCTATATCCCTCATGTCTGACAAATGATCAGCTTTATTAAATCTAACACTATATCCCTCATGTCTGACAAATGATTCGCTTTATTAAATCTTACCCTATATCCCTCATGTCTGACAAATGATTCGCTTTATTAAATCTTACCCTATATCCCTCATGTCTGACAAATTATTCGCTTTATTAAATCTAACACTATATCCCTCATGTCTGACAAATTATTTGCTTTATTAAATCAACCCTATATCCCTCATGTCTGACAAATTATTCGCTTTATTAAATCTAACACTATATCCCTCATGTCTGACAAATTATTTGCTTTATTAAATCAACCCTATATCCCTCATGTCTGACAAATGATCAACTTTTCTCCAATCTAACCTGAACCCTATATCCGAACAGTTCATTCAAACAAATGTTACTATCTTTTTTTTTAGACCAAAAACATATTCCCATTCAAAATGATATCTTCAATCAACCTAACCTATTCCCCAAAACCCAAACTTTTACAGTTAATCAAAATCTTAAGCTTTTTCCAGAACTTTTCCGATGAAAATGAATCGTTTGTAAGTAGTCATTTTGTTGATATCCGATCGTTAATTGTAGCTCGTGGTCACTTAAACAGACCACATGCTGTTTCTGCACCCTGGTGAATTCTGTGGTCTCTCAAAAACCATATGTACATGATATATTCATGCCGAACCATTCAGGCTCTGAAATTACCTCATATGTTGTGCAGCCCAAATAGTAACTAACACCTGAATTGAGTTTGGTATGGCAACAACCCAGTTTTCATACCGCAGGCTTCTGTTTGATTCAGCCAGTTTTATTTTGTGGCAGACGGGAGTTTAGAGACATGCTGTGTCTTTCTGGTAATTCATCGAGGGCAGATTTGCACATTTCCCAGTTTCCCTTAATCACTGTCTGAATCATTGGGGTTCTGAGGACACAACAGAAATTACATGCCAAGTCAGCAGGTTTTAAAGATGTCTTTCTGGCACTAATATGCAGTGACTCACAGAGATGGTGATGTGGCCTAAACCCCCCTCTGCCCTCAGAGCTGGACGTGCTCCTGGAGGCCTTGAGACGGGTACAGAGCTGCCTGGAGGATGCCCAGTCGCAGGCCGATGTGGCCCTGGTGCTGAGCCTTCTGCACAGGGAGGACTTCCAGAACGCCTTCGCTATCCACAGTGCTGTGAGCCAGCAGCTTCAGCCACATGACAACCCATATTCGCCCGTCACCAACCAGGCACATGGTCTATATCAAGAGGTAGATTTACGTTCATTCCACTAACACTTCTTAATTTTAATTTTTATTTGGATCTCGATTTGATCTTGCCAATGTAGAAACAGCTTTTCTTGGGGTTAACAGGAAACCTAACATGCAGCAAAACAGTCCCACGCATATAAACAATACAACCGAAAACAATATGTGTGTTGGCTGTCTGGGTGTGTGTGAAAGCGCGTCTCCATACAGTCCTCATTGTGCTTTCAGCTGTTGCTAAAAGGTCATTTTGTTGTATGTGTGAGTAATTGGGGATGGAAGGGAATTCCATGTGATCAATACTGTGCATCGCAGATTTTTAGAGAATTTAAGATGACTGTCGTTTTTTTAGATAAACGGTTGTTGTTGCCAGATTTGGATCGTAGATAAAATAAAGATGATTGTCAAAACTGTGCAAATGTCTGTTCTTGCACATTCTTGCAACAAAATGTTGGTAAATCAGAAAAGCTACAGATATCTCCAGCAACAGCACTTGTTTGACAGAGAGTGACGTTTTTTCCACCAGTAGTGGAGATTCATCCACAATCATTTATACTTTAAAACTGTATGCAGTTAGGAGCAAGTGACTTAAAATGGTATCCAGAATTAGACCAGACTTTTGGACAGTATTAAAACTGCTTTATTACCAACATCTTTCACGCCTCAACTTGACTAAACACGTTGCCATCAGGACAGCTTCAATCGGACCTGCCACATAAAAAAAATCCAAGTAGCAAACGCCACTAGACGCAGAGCATCTCAGACAGTCTTGCAGATTTTAATTCATTCTAGGGGAAGCATTCTCTGAATGGCTAAAGGCTGATGGCAAGACCTAATGTGATTGGCTGCAGTGTAGCAGATCCAAGACATTCCCTTTAAACACGTGCCATGTATTGGTCTATGAGCTGTTATAGAGTCAGTTCTGCTACAAAGTTATACCATAGAAAATCTGTCACTACTGCATCAACACTGTGATGTCTATCAGACTGGATTCAAAGAGTATTTGTTTTTCTTCCAAGTGATTCGGCTTGCCTGGTGCACTGGAACCAACTAATTGATCTGAAACGTGCATGCGTTGTTCATTTGACACACTGCAGGTGGGCTCAATCTGATATTTGTGAATATATATATACACACTGCATCACAGAATGAGAAGGCTTTATTTAGAGCACATTGTATTTAGCACATCAGTACCATCGCCCTTAGGATGAGTATGTACCTTGATTTGTTTAATTATGATATCTCTCCCTCTCTGCGCGCACACACACACACACCACACACACACACACACACACATACACACACACACACACCATATATATGCAAAAAGAACTCCAAGAGCAGTAGGAGCAGTGCCAGGGGATACTTAGCTAGATGATAATAGTTTGAGCCGTGGACAGTGTGTCTTATCTAAGTGGCTGGTGCCGTGCCCCTCTCTGATTGGCCTTCGGGGCATGCTAATCTCCCAGCTGCCCCTGGACCTGGCAGGAAGTGACCATGATCTGAACTGTCGTGTCCAGAAAAAGCAACACCAGCCGCTTACAGGCTACAGGGGCTGGAGGGGAAGAGGGGGAGACGGGGAAAGTGCGTCACCTTGTTGCAAAGCGCCTCGATTAGTGTTAAAGATTAGCTAAGCTGGAGCTACGGAGAGGCGTTAAGAGAGAGGAGGAGGGTTGTGGGCTGGGGGCTGGGGGGCTGGGGGGCAAGGGTACAAAGAAAGTCTCTTTTTGAAATTGAATGTCTTTTTGCTATGATGATCGAGAAGGGATTAGTGCACCGTGACGGTTTCGTGAGTTGTTTCGAGGCATACTTTAATAACACAATTGTGTACAACTAATTCCTCAGGCGTTTTTCTTGATCTCATGTTAGGGGCTTAATTCGGTGTCTTTATTCACTGAAGGAGAATCCACAGAGCAGGAATAACGAGTTGTTAACGATTCCCTATGGCAGCCAGTCTGTCCAGATCCCTGGGACGGAGACTAGCCGGTTGCAAAACAGTGAATTCCTGGTCTGGAATGTGAAACCCCTGAGTAGAGACCAGCCAGCTATACGGTGTGCGTGTGTGAGAGGGCGAGCGCGTGAGTGTGTGTCAATATCTGGGTATTTGTGTCTCTGTGGAGAAATTGATTTGATAATCTTAACATGACCCTAATACAGAACAACATTTTGGCAACTTGCTTAGGTGTTATGAGAACAGAACAACTTAAACAGCACAAGCCCTAATCCATGAAGCATACACTCCACTATGACAGAAACAGCAGATGTACTCAAATCAGTTTTAACAGTATACTTGGAAGCCATTTCTGAGAAATTCATATATGTCGAGGCGATTCTTCAGCGATTCTTCAGCTCACAGTGACAATTGTTCGCAAATAAATATATGATTCAGCCTGAATGTTGATTCACTCAGAGACTTGAGGAGGATTATTCCAGATGGCGATCCTTGCCGGTTCTTCTCTGGTCGTGCTGCATAAGTCACGTAGACTGCATAAGCATTCCGAATAACCACTCCTGCTTACTTAGATGTACTTATAGGCCTCGCCTTAACGTGACCCCTCATACACTCTCTCCTCCTTCTGTCACCTCCTTTTCTCTGACGGCTCAAGGTACAATGGATCCTGAAGTCCACTGAACAGACGGACGGCGTAGAGCTCAGGAACTTGCTCACCACCCCCCACCTTCAGGTGAGAAACCATGGATGCACCCGACTTAACCTGTGACCTTCAAACAATGTTTAACGCTACAGTATTAAGGCCAGTGCGGGTGGCAGTGCGATTGGCCATCAAGCTTCAGGCTCAACTCTTTATCAGATCGACTCTTTCTGATGACGTCGATGTTCGGTTCTCCATCGTGGAGTGGAAGGGATTTTGGTGAACACTTCCTGTTTTAGCGAGCAGTGTGACAGGAAGTGCAACGCTTTCGGATGAGGGATGTGAATTTTGGCTTCTGAGAGTTGCGGTGATGAGTGGCATTGTAATCACAAATTGAACATCGCAAAAATTTGCGAGAGACATTTTGAGAACGTTTACGGATCGCACTCGCCTGTACAGCGGTCTCTAAGAATAGACGTAACTCCACTGTCCTTAACGGGAATTACCTCTGGGTTACAACATCGTTCGTGCTGACATAATGTTAGAAGTAGCCAGCCACACGGCGCCGTCACGCCGTTCTAGAGGAGTGTCATGTAGGTTGGGGAGAGGGGAGAGATGGAAGACGAAGCAATGGAGAGACGTCACATTCATACATGATCAAAACGTTCATCCCAGTAGTGTGGTTTTGTCATCAGTCTCGGGGACGAAGTGAGCGTACAACGATTTTAACAGCTGGGCTTCTGAGCAATCGTTTATTACAATGAATGGGAAGTTCCAGCTGGGAATGTAATCTGTGCATTAGCTGGTCCCAACAGCAGGCTCCCCCCCCCATAGATCAACAGGGAGTCAGGTAGTCTGGGGATGTATTAATGTGAAGAAGGTTTTTATCTCCAATTCCACAATAAGTGAAAACCCAGTGGCTGGGCTGTGGAATCCTACAAAGCAACAGGAAGCTGGGCCCTCTAATATTTACCATTGATGACTCATCTCTATACAGTGGTCTTTAAAACAAAATAGACAGTGTCGCAAACAGAGTGGACTGGGTTTTGTAACCTTTACATGATTGAACGGGCCTGTATTTCTCAATAGCTCTTGCTTGGCTTGGGTCTTTCTCCTTCACTAGGTTCTGCCCACTTTGCTTCAAACGACAGCACCTTGCCCATCTTCGTTTAGTTTTAACTCAAATTCAACCGTTTTATTTTGTGAAGATCGATAGATCTCTGAAGCCCATATCGGTTTCTAGGTCACAGAGGAGAGAGGACAGATCAGAGGATTTAGGACATTGTATTACATTAGTTGATGTCACTACTTTTGAAATGTCGTCTCTAAGTGCCCTCATCGTCCTGTCCTGTGTGAGGGCGCCCCCTCTGGCTATTATATCAGTAGTGCAGTAACTGAAACTGTAGTGCAGAAACTCCCTCCTTGAAGACAACGCAAAATTCCTTCCACGTTTATGACTCTAGTGACCCCACCCCCCAGAATAATCCATATTAATATTCCAATTACATTCTAACATTTGAATACTCACTTTTAATTACATGTGCAAGCTAACAAGATATTTCAGACCACACTACTCTCTCCTTTCTCTTCCTTGTCTTCATGTACCTTTGTTCTGGCCCTGTTGGCTTCTTTCCTTGTTGTTAACCACTCAGATCGAGGTGTTTCAATGATTGATGGAGGTGAATTCCTCCAGAATTCCTGTCTCCTAAATGCAGGGCAGATATAGACAGATTGCGCCAGCCCTCCTGTCTGCCTTCTAAGTTCTCTCTGTTGGGGGATATATACACTCATTTGGCTCGACAGTTATTAATTGGGCAGTGCAGAGCACCTGTCACTTTGAATAAAGTGAAGAGTAATCTCGGTATTCCGGTTTGCTTAGAGGTGGAGTCAGCTAACGGCTTGTGTTAAGGATTGGGGAGTGAGGAGTGGTGGGCTTTGGGTGGCTGGTGTGCGTGCGTGTGTGTGTGTATTAGAATAGCTGGCGAGTATAAACCCATGTGTGCCTGTTGTGAGTCAAGGTAAAGGAGTTGAAATACTACAACAGCGTTAATGAAATTATTCATCACACACATTTCTTGCCTCATGTGGGTTATGTTTCCTCAGGCTCTAATCCAGGCCCACGACGGCGTGGCTGAACAGGAGCTGGAGTCGGACCAAGAGGAGAGGCTAACTCAGTACATGGGAGAGACCGTCAAACTGGTCCGTCTGGAGAAGACCGGAGACATGCCTCTAGTGGGTAACCACAGCACATGACCGGACAGATAACATACACTTCTGCCTAACACCTGATATGAGAGATAACTTACACTACTGCCTAACACCTAATAAGAGAGATAAAGTACACTACTGCCTAACACCTAATAAGAGAGATAAAGTACACTACTGCCTAGCACCTGATATGAGAGATAACATACACTACTGCCTAACACCTGATATGAGAGATAACATACACTACTGCCTAACACCTGATATGAGAGATAACATACACTACTGCCTAACACCTGATATGAGAGATAACATACACTACTGCCTAACACCTGATAAGAGAGATAACATACACTACTGCCTAACACCTGATATGAGAGATAACATACACTACTGCCTAACACCTGATATGAGAGATAACATACACTACTGCCTAACACCTGATATGAGAGATAACATACACTACTGCCTAACACCTAATATGAGAGATAACATACACTACTGCCTAACACCTGATATGAGAGATAACATACACTACTGCCTAACACCTGATAAGAGAGATAACATACACTACTGCCTAACACCTGATATGAGAGATAACATACACTACTGCCTAACACCTGATATGAGAGATAACATACACTACTGCCTAACACCTGATATGAGAGATAACATACACTACTGCCTAACACCTAATATGAGAGATAACATACACTACTGCCTAACACCTGATATGAGAGATAACATACACTACTGCCTAACACCTGATATGAGAGATACCATACACTACTGCCTAACACCTGATAAGAGAGATAGCAACTTCTAGTGGTTCTGTGTGTTGGGTACATCTAGGTGGTTTGTCCCGATCATTCTGCCGTATGTCTGAGTGGTGTGTGCTCCCGTTTGGGTTGTTTCCAGGGCGCCACGGTTCGTAACGAGATGGACAGCGTGGTGGTGAGCCGCGTGGTGAAGGGCGGGACAGCAGAGAGAAGCGGCCTCCTGGCTGAGGGAGATGAGATCCTGGAGATCAACGGCGTGCCCGTCCGTGGAAAGAACATCAACGAGGTCCACAACCTTCTGGTGAGGACTGGGTTAACTGGTCTGATGACATCTGATCTTCTGGATATATTTACTAAATTATTGCAGAGGGCTGGTACATCAATATACAACCTGCCAATGGACACAGGCATTCGCTGTGATATAATCGGCATATACCACAGATATATAATGGTTATATACCACAGATATATAATGGTTATATACCACAGATATATAATGGTTATATACCACAGATATAAAATGGTTATATACCACATTTTTATAATGGCCATATACCACAGATATATAATGGTAATATACCACAGATATATAATGGTTATATACCACAGATATATAATGGCCATATACATCAGATATATAATGTCCATATACCACAGATGTATAATGGTTATATACCACAGATATATAATAGCCATATACCACAGATATATAATGGTTATATACCACAGATATATAATAGCCATATACCACAGATATATAATGACCATATACCACAGATATATAATGGTTATATACCACAGATATATAATGGTTATATACCACAGATATATAATGGTTATATATCACAGATATATAATGGTTATATATCAAAGATATATAATGGTTATATACCAGAGATATATAATGGTTATATACCACAGATATATAATGGTTATATATCACAGATATATAATGGTTATATACCACAGATATATAATGGCCATATACCAGAGATATATAATGGCCATGTACCACAGATATATAATGGTTTTATACCACAGATATATAATGGCCATATACCACAGATATATAATGGTTATATACCACAGATATATAATGGCCATATACCACAGATATATAACGGCCAAATACCACAGATATATAACGGCCAAATACCACAGATATATAATGGCCATATACCACATATTTATAATAGCCATATACCACAGATATATAATGGCCATATACCACATATTTATAATACCCATATACCACAGATATATAATGGCCATATACCACATATTTATAATAGCCATATACCACATATATATAATGGCCATATACCACATATTTATAAAAGCCATATAACCATATATATTCAAAGTATATAATTTTCACATACCAATTTCTGTCGATGAGCTGAACGGAAGATGCACATAGAAGTCCTAAAACCCTTTCCTGTTGTCCTCTTTCCCCAGAGGGACATGCACGGCACTCTGACCTTCCTCCTTCTCCCCAGCTCTCAGAACAAAACCACCTTTCACAGACAGACTGTGGTGAGACACCCAGAGAATGTGTGCTTTTGTATCTGTCTGTGTGTCACTGTGTGTGTTTATGTGTCACTGTGTATGTGTGTGTCACTGTGCATGTGTGTGTATGTGTATCTATGTCTATATCTGCATCTGCATCTGTTCTTGCACCACGTGTACATTTCCATCCCATCCAATTGCTTAACTGAAAGAAATGATGCTGACGATGAAACATTTTAAATGATGATGACTACGATGTCACCCGTGTCTCCAGATGCACGTGAGGTCCTACTTTAATTACGACCCGTCCGATGATCCGTACCTGCCGTGCAGAGAGCTGGGCCTGTCCTTCCAGAAGGGGGACATCCTCCACATCATTAGCCAGGACGATCCCAACTGGTGGCAGGCCTACAGGGACGGCGACGAGGACAACCAGCCCCTAGCAGGACTAGTTCCAGGTACACAACCCTAACCTACTAACCCCAGGTGGTGACAGGCGTACTGAGGACTGCCTCTTCTGATTGGTTTTTAACTCGGGATGATTCATCATGACACATCAGTGGTTTCAGGGAAATCCTGTTTTGCCCAAATGTAAATGTGTTTCTTCCTCGCTCCTCTTCTTTCAGGGAAGAGCTTTCAGCAGCAGAGATTGGCTTTGAGGAAAACCATTATAGACAGCAATCCTGACGGCTCAGGTGAGGGGATTACACACTCCCTGTGCAGTGCACGGTCTCGCCATGAAATGTGTTAACAGACACACCCAACACACACACACACACCGTTGGCATTTGATTGCTGTCATTATAATCGAATTACCATTTTAAAATGTTCCACTTCATACAGGGAAGCTTTGGTGTGCAAAGAGAAACAAGAAGCAAAGAAAGAAAACCATGTACAACCAGAATGTGGGTAAGTCTTTCTCACTGCTTTTTTGGTCCAATCATCCATTGCCTTCTATCCATGTGACATCGTAGCCAGAAACTCACTCAAAATCCACATGACATTACGTTATTGAGTGGAAATCCTGGTCACAGCACACCTGACGATGCCCGGCAGGTGGTGTAATAGGTTTTATTGGCCTCCAGTGATTCCTTAAGGGTCAGCGTTACTCAACCTTGACCTCTCTACCACCCCCATCCCCCCCACCCACCGTCAGACAACTACGCCGATGACATCTTGACATATGAGGAGATGGCGCTCTACCATCAGCCTGCCAATCGCAAGCGACCTATTGCCCTGATTGGTCCATCCAACAGCGGGCAGGAAGATCTGCGCCAGAGGCTGTTGGCCATGGATCCGGACAGGTTCGCCCGCGCCGTGCCACGTAAGTCCACTAGTGAAAAGAAGGGGATTGTGGGATGGAACTGAGTCAGGATAGACATTTATTCTGTGATGTTTTTGTGACGACCTGTATGATATCCTGAATCTGCGTGCAAGTGTATATATTAAGGTAAGGTAGTAAATCATTTGTTAAACTGTCTTATTATAATCAACCAGAAGAAACAGCTATGTCGTACGTGTTTATATAATGGATTCTAATTCTCCATATAATTATCCCTCAGACACGACCAGAAGCCCACGGATTCAGGAGAAGAACGGCAGGGATTATCACTTTGTGAGCCTGCAGGCGTTTGAAGCGGACGTGGCCGCCGGAAAGTTCCTGGAGTCCGGAGAGTTCCAGAAGAACCTGTATGGTACCACCAGCGACGCTGTACGACAGGTCATAAACACTGGCTTGATATGCCTGCTGTGTCTGCACACTAAGGTACGGCCATACTTCACAAGCACTGGACGCTTTGCCATGTATGTATAGTACCAGTCAACTAGGAAACTTTTTTGTACTATTTTATGGTATAATATAAAACATGCACCATTCAAAGGGTTAGGGTCACCTAAATAACAAATTTCCCTATTTTATTTTATGAGTACCGGTAACTATTGAGCCAAAATTTGATTTTTTTTTTTAAATCTTACTGGCTTTGCCTAAATTCTACTATTAAATTCTCACTAAACGCCGGGCTGTTGCAAATTTGCCATATTATAATTCTCACAATTATCTTTTGTCCTCTTTAATGAGACTGTATGAGATGCGTTTTTTTGTTTTGTTCATATATTTCAGAGCCCCGGACACACCCGGGATTACAAGTCTTCTTCTTTCCTAACTCTTTGCTATTTTTGCTGATGTTGTCCTTCTGTTAGTCCCTGAGGATACTGCGGGCATCCAACCTAAAGCCCTATGTGATTTTCATCGCTCCTCCTTCTCTGGAGCGATTGCGCACCCTGCTGGCCAAGAATGGCAAAAACCTGAAGGTACCAATTCTGCTTCTTTTTTAAACCGCCATATATCAGCCTTGAGTATCATCAATACAGTAATATCCAGTTTAAATGTATTACATTGATATCTCATAACATGAGATTGATAAGCTGTAGCATTTTCTTGGCTAAATGCTGTTAAGATAACATTTTCTGCTGTTTAACGCTGTAGTGCGATTTAAATGTCTAAGGCCTTCCAGAATTATGCGTAATTTAGCGTAATTGCAGTAATCGCAAAATGCGGGAACACTGCATTTCCATCTCATCCACACTGCACTTCTACAGAATCAGTTTATATGGGTTGTCTTGGTACAGACCCAGTCTACTTATCTCCTTAACCTCCCATTGGTACAGCCATCTCATTTGCCTACTTCCTGTTCTCACCTGCATCTAGCTAGAGGAGCTGAAAGACGTGATTGAGAAGGCCAGAGAGATGGAGCAGTCCTACGGTCACCTGTTCGACGCCGCCATCGTTAACAGCGAGCCAGAAACAGCCTTTCATGAGTTGCTGCGGCTCATCGACAAGCTGGACACCGAGCCCCAGTGGGTGCCCTCCTCCTGGCTGTGCTAGGGGTCGGAGGTCAGCTGCGAGGGATCGATGTATCGGTCTGCTAGGGGTCGGAGGTCAGCTGCGAGGGATCGATGTATCGGTCAACCTCGGTGAGACTCTGGAGTAAGAAGAGTGTGGCCTGGGTTGGGTTCCTCACGCGCCAAATGAATGATAGAAATTGAAACAGGAAGTGGCTACCCGGATTACGGATAGGAACTACTGTTCTTGTTTTATATGAACACAGCATTGGTGGAAGAACGGAGAATGATCCATCATTAGACTAGAGCTCACTGACTGAAATGAGGGCCCATGCCCTCTCTGCCAGAAATGGTACTTTAAACTGTAAAGCCTTCTTATGGAAGGTCAACTGGACTTTGTTTGCTGGGATGGACATTTCTTATATAAGATGTTTGGTCTGTGTCTGTCTTTGTGAATGTTCTTTGGGGTTTTTGTTGGCACCATTTCAGGTCCCGTAGCTTATCCAAAGCGGTTTATCTAAAACTGTAGAAAATAACATTTATATCTCATTCTACTCTAAATAGTTATTTATTATTGTAAATATGTATTTTTAGAAGAGATGGCGAACAAGTGTGATTCATCAATACCTCAGACTCCAATGTAGTCTGTGTCTGTGTGTATGTCTGTCTGTGTGTATGTATGTATGTCTGTGTGTGTATGTCTGTCTGTGTGTGTGTGTCTGTGTGTGTCTGTCTGTCTGTCTGTCTGTGTGTATGTCTGTCTGTCTGTGTGTATGTCTGTCTGTCTGTGTGTATGTCTGTCTGTCTGTGTGTGTATGTCTGTCTGTGTGTTTGTCTGTCTGTGTGTATGTCTGTCTGTGTGTGTATGTCTGTCTGTGTGTATGTCTGTCTGTGTGTATGTCTGTCTGTCTGTGTGTCTGTCTGTGTGGTATATACTGGAACTGTCTGTCTAAAGTGAAAAACAATTTCTTATTAGGGACTACAATATACACTCACCGGCCACTTCATTAGGTACACCTATTCAAGTGCTCGTTAACAACAAATATATAATCAGCCAAACACATGGCAGCAGCCCGATGCATTTATGCATCCAGATATGGTCAATATGATCTGCTGAAGCTATCTTTCCGAAACCAAGCATCAGAATGTGTAATAAAGGTGTGTTAAGTTACTTTGACCGTGGCATGGTAACTGGTGCCAGACATGTACAAAAGTAAATGCTCAGTTTGTACTAAGGGGCCCAAAGTGTGCAGAGAACATATCCATGAGTTCACTGCACTCTAATGGCCTCCACAGTCACCAGATCTTAATCCCAACAGAGCAACTTTTGGATGTGGTGGAACCGGAAATTCACATCATGGATGCATCTGACAAATATGCAGCAACTGTGTGATAAAAAAAAAAGATTACTTCTGAAGGCAAAACGGGGTTTAACCGGATGCTAGCAACGTGTACCTAACAATGTAGCGTGGCGTGTATTACAGACTTCTAAAACCCAAAGAAAAAGCGGTTGTATTATATCATAAAATAAAAAGGTACTTGCTGTTTCTCAATAGTAGACTTATTGAATGTATGTGAATGTATGTTCCGCAGTAAATATGACCCAGTAAGTATTATTTTGTGTGTCTAGTTGTTTGCCTACGGACACTCACCGTATGGCAAGCTAGGGATTAGCATGATTTAATCAGACTAAATGTGTTCTTTGGTACTTAAAGCCATCAACCCATAAGAGGCAGTTGTCAATAAAAATTAATATTTCTGATTGTTTTCATAATGGTGAAAGTCATGGTTACAATAATTGAATCATGTATTATTTTAAAATATTCTGTTTTCACTGTGGTGTGTGTGTGTATAGTTAGCGAAACATTTAATGTTTAAATTAATTGGTTCCTTGCCACCATTTAATACTGTGCTTTACATTTGGCTCTTGAATGCTAAATGGCTACTGGAGTGTGTGCGCCTTTGACACATTTAGGTTATTCAATTGTTCAAAAAATATTATCAGGCAACCATTACTTAGTTTAATTTTCCAGCACACAACGACAACAATGACATTATGGCCAAAACATTTACACAAATTCCTGATAGGAATACAAGCACAAATCAACACTTGCGAAATATTCAGATACTTTTTATTTGGATGAAGTGTTCGTATTGGTTATGAGCTTTTAGGTATTAGCTTGCTTCTGCTATTGTCTATACAGTCGCAATAAAATGTCTTCTTCTATGGTCAATATAACCCCAATGCTATGGGGACAACACCTCCAGAACACTCAAACAGGGGGGAAACCTCCTCCGCCCTGTCATACTTGCACGAAACAAGGGCACGGATAGACTTTATTCTGATAGAACTGAAACAATGCAGTGCAATCGATGTCCTCAGATAATCGGATGGAATGCTAAATACAGTTCACATACGTGAACCGTACTCAATGCATTGTTCATAATATTTACTTCTTTAAGTACTTAAAAGTCAACTCACCTAGTCAGATTTAACAAAGTCAACACTAGTCAACCGTTGGGACTGCCGTTAGCAAGGAAGTTGACGTTAAACTGGTCTATACACACACATCTGGACACATTTCCAATACTGAAATCCACATAACGAAACATCACGGATGTGTACAAACAAAAACAGAACATTTCTTTTTCACATGAGAATGAATACGTCCACGTGACCTTTGGGCCACCGAATAAATAGTACGCGGGGGGACAGAGTAGGTTCGTTGACCCAGGAAAAGCAGGTGTCAGGTAGGATGAGGTGAAATGGTCACTCAAACAGCAGGTCCTCGTCGGTTTCCTCGTTGAGCATGTTGGAAGGCTCAGCGATGGGGCCCAGCAGGGCCAGACGGGCGGCTATCTCCTTCTCTGTCCTCTCCCTCATCTGCTTCTTCTTCTCCTGGATCTTCTTCAGCCTGATGAGGTGAGACACAATTGCGGTTTTTGAGGGATAAAAGAAAACTGAGAAAGGAAATGAATAAAGGGGAAGGGGGGGTTGTAACTGACCTGTAGAACTCCTCTCGTTCTCTCTCATCCAGCTCAGTGATGATGTAGCTGAGGGTGCGCTCAATGCGGGGGATGATCACTGTTGACAAATTGCATGTTATCGCACTCTTCCTAGAATATCATTGTGGATCACTTCCTAGCATCTCATTGTGGATCACTTCCTGGCATCTCATTGTGGATCACTTCCTGGCATCTCATTGTGAATCTCTTCCTGGCATCTCATTGTGGATCACTTCCTGGCATCTCATTGTGGATCTCCTCCTGGCATCTCATTATGGATCACTTCCTAGCATATCATTGTGGATCTCTTACTATCATCTTATTATGGATAATTTCCTAGCATATCATTGTGGATCACTTCCTGGCATCTCATTATGGATCACTTCCTGGCATCTCATTGTGGATCACTTCCTGGCATCTCATTGTGGATCACTTCCTGGCATCTCATTATGGATCTCTTCCTTGCATCTCATTGTGGATCACTTCCTAGCAACTCATTATGGATCACTTCCTAGCATCTCATTGTGGATCACTTCCTAGCATCTCATTATGGATCACTTCCTAGCATCTCATTATGGATCACTTCCTAGCATGTCATTGTGGATCTCTTCCTAGCATCTCATTGTGGATCTCTTACTAGCATCTCATTGTGGATCTCTTCCTTGCATCTCATTGTGGATCTTTTCCTTGCATCTCATTGTGGATCTCTTCCTAGCATCTCATTGTGGATCTCTTCCTAGCATCTCATTGTGGATCTCTTCCTAGCATCTCATTGTGGATCTCTTCCTAGCATCTCATTGTGGATCTCTTCCTTGCATCTCATTGTGGATCTCTTCCTTGCATCTCATTGTGGATCTCTTCCTTGCATCTCATTGTGGATCTCTTCCTTGCATCTCATTGTGGATCACTTCCTAGCATCTCATGATGGATCACTTCCTAGCATCTCATTATGGATCACTTCCTGGCATCTCATTGTGGATCTCCTCCTTGCATCTCATTGCTGATAAGTCATGCAGTTTGTTATTGGGTCTCACTCACCATGCTCAATGGCATTTACACGACGATTAGTGATCTTGATGGCGTGATCCAGTGTAACAAAAGAAGTCTGTTGATAAAACGGGACCATAAGACTGTTGTTTGGTCACAATGCAATAAGAAACATCTAACATATTCCCTACGGTTTCTTCATTTCATGACCCAGGTTAAATCTAAACAACTAGGTGACCTCACCTGTAAAGAGGCCAACTCTACTAGCAGTTCCACTGCTTTAGCATAGTTCCTCTTCAGCCTGGAGACCTGCTCTCCTCCCCTGGCCAGACCAGTCAGCTCATAACCTAAAAAGGTGAGTATGGAAAGATGCAACAAATACATTGAAGTAACACAGAATCATTCTATACATTCAATCGAAGGGCATAAAGTAGATGGAGCCCACATTGCTGGCGTAAAAGCAACTGTACAGGAACACAGGTTTGAGGTAAATTCCCATATTTCTGTTCAAGTTTAGTTACAACTCCCATAGATACTATTTCATTTAAAAAGAATCCCAGGTCAGTCTGAAGAATTGCAATATACCGTAATACATTTTTTGTTAACTAAAATGCTAGGTAAATTCCAATAATTACATTCCCATTTAATTTGTTCAAATTATATTTGGCCTTGTTATACTTTTTCCTACATTTTGTTTATAATTTTAAGTGGAAAATTTCCATTTGCAAGGAATTATTAAAATACCCAATTCCAATGAACTTACATTGTCAAGATTAAATGTATTTAGAATTCGACTACAATTATAATTACATATTCAAACTTAAAACATGGGAATGTGAAATAAATTAAAAACAAGTTCTCAATGTAGTGTGTGAAATCAAAAATGTACTTGTTATTTTAAATTGAAAACCCTGCAGGATCTTTTAGAGTATGAATGACTTACTGTCGCCCCCTTCCTGGTAGTGCTCAAACACAGGTAGAGTGACACCTGTTGGTGGGGAGAAGAATCACACAAGTAAACAGTCAAGAGAAACATGGAAGTTACTACTTTCAAAAGATACTGAAAAGTCCAAATATGCTGACCTGCCACATTGTCCTTCTTAGCCCGAACCTTGACCTGGGCCTTGTTCACATTCTGGATGACAGTGGTGCTGTGGAAACACAAAAAAAACATGGATAAAACCTTAACATGAGGAAAAACATCATCAAATGGTTTTTGATGAGGCCCATTTGCTCACCTGAAGTCACCAGCAGCAAATTTCGCCTCCGCCAAAGAGAAGGCTGCCTCCCTCATCACTTCGCCCATCAAGGTCTTTGTCTGTAAACCAGAAAATAACCAATGATATTACAATTTGTTATTAAAAAACATGTAACCTATATGAACTAGATAAGAACATACTGTATATTCTATATATTCACAGTGATGGTCTGCAGAGTAGGTGTGGTCAGCTTTACTCATGTGTGTAATGCCAAATGGCTGAGAAGCTTGTTGTTTTTTGAGTAAATTGTTATTCTTGTTCTGATGGTTTGAACCCTCTTAAATTACCTCAATGATCTTGCGTAGAATTTGACGGAAGCGCATGGAGAGGGCATCAGCCTTCTTCTTCAGTAGATTTCTTCCAGTCTGAGCCCCCTTCAGACGGGCCTTCATAATGGTCTGAGCCCTTCACAGACAAGGCATATGGTCAGAGAGAGAGGACTTCCAATAAGCATGAATGGACAATTAGTTATGTTGAAATGTATTGATGCTTTTATGCAGTAAATCACAATAACAAAATGCATGCTAATCATCACTATGTTAAAAACAAATAACAAGGTAAGTATTTTGACATGACATGCTCCGTGCCAAAACTATAAATGTAGTACGGTTGTACCATGTACTATGACTCCCGCTGGAAACTATGGACGTTCATCACATGACAAAATGACATACCATCTTTATTAGATTCCTCTTTTACATGTACATTGTGAAATACTTACATGATCCAATGCATACCAACAACAAATAAACATCCCATTGCAAATTGTCAATAGACTAGAAGATTAGTAGCAATTGGGGATATAACCACTGTTACGTTTCACTCGACTTTATACTAGTGATGATATAATATTCGATTTTCTCAATTTGAAATTGTAACTACTGACTCAACCTGAAAAGCCACAGTCACATCATTGGAAGTATAACACATACCTAGATTACAGTTACGACCTACGGTAGGTTTACTACTAAATACCTTACTAATGTCACACTAGCACGCGTGCGAACTTTACAGGTCTATCTAGCAGATATATCTAGCTAACGCAATAGCTACTCACATTCGTGAAGGGAATACGTCGATCCTCTCTTTTCCTGACATTGTGTCGGGCTTTTTATGTTAACCGTCGTTATTATGTACGTAAAATCCGTATGCACACTACGTATAGATGAGGAGGCACCTAGACTAATTAAACGGCACACTTATTATTATATTCGGATTATCTCCTTGTAACTGATTTCGTGATCTTCATAACATCTAGCTAGCTAGTATGAAGCGGTCAGCTGGCTGGTTGTCATGTGATTGGATTTTCAACCACTCTTACATCCGGGTTGGTCTTCCTAAAACACAGCATTTCATCCAAGCACGGAGCCTTTTAACGAACAACCATTTTTGTCAACGTTTGAGAACCCAATTAAGAATGGGATCATTAATCTCCTCAATGTAATTGATTAATTAAATATTATTTGCAGATAGTGTGAGAGGTGAATTCCCTAACGATTGTATAATCACGCTCTAAATTAATTCTCGCCACGGTTTGCAACTTTAATTTTAAGAGTTGCACTTCTTTATGTTTTATGGGTTATTTTTAATAATTAAAAAGATTCCGAAATGCCCGTCATATCAACCAGTACAAGCCACGCCCACAGAAATACATTACGGGCGAAGTGTCGTGATTTTAGACAGACCTATTGCGCTTGCGCGTGTAAACTGCGCCGCTTTCTCTTCCGGTTCGAGATACTTGCACACCGATGAAGTTTTAGCAATCGGGCCCAATTGGTAACATATTTACATGAACACGTGAAGGTTTTCAACAAAACAAGCGACTCATAACAATATTGTTTTGTAATCCTACGATACAGGTAAGACTCCAACTAGCAAATAGACAACAGCTGTTGCCTGGAATCCAAAACACATGAGTTAGCTAGCTAGCTACTAGACACTGGTGCTAACGTATGGTAGCGTAAGCTACATGTGCCGCATGTGTAACTGTAATGTGTTAGTTGGGTGGCTACCGAGCTAAACGATCAGTTGTGTGTGTTAATCATGTGGATTCGTTGACATTTATATAGTTGTCCACGCATCCACAGCGTGGCTACGTATGTATTTGTTGCACTGTGGAAGTTACAAGTACCATCATGTACTAACCGTAGATAGCCATCTGACATGATGATGTGCTGAGTGAGTCTACTATCGTCAAAAGGACCATAACTAATCGCATAACAAAACGTAACCGACAATGAATTACGTTAAAAACTAACATGTGTATATATTTTGTGGGGCAAATCACGTATTTTAATATCAGAGACCTATACAGAGAAGGGCCACCCATTCCATGAAAATAGCGTTAAACCTTCATTGAATACTGCCATTGAAGTCCTATACTGACTAGTGGAATATTGAACCGTTCTTCAACAATGGGGGCCTTCAGTTCTTCGAGGGATGATGGAGGTGGACATCTATTAAGCACTGTGTTTAGTAGAGAACAGTATGCTTAGCACAGAACTTCAGATAAAGGTTCAAATGATGTTCACATCTGTTGATTGGAGAGGCCAAGAACGTCGATTGTTTTCTTTGTTAAGCTAATGTTGATGTAATAAAATGTATGAAAGAATTCACAGACCCTTTATTTTTTTCTGTTGCCCAGGTTCCAAGTTTTGTAAGGCTTACACCAAGTTAGAAGTCTTTCTTGGTTTTGGACACAAGTTGTTTTTGAAGTACAGCCCTGCCATAACTTTTAGCTTTTAAAGTTTTTATGAGACTGGATCGCTGAGGTGCTGATTAAATTATGTGGTTATGTTTTAGGCTGTGCTTCTGGGGCATTGAGCAACTAAGCTGTCAGTCCTTTCTGTTTATCTTTTGAATCCTGTTTGTCATCAATTTAAATGTTTGTATGTTTACTGTATGTTTTGAATATTTGACCATCAAATTGTCTTATTTTCTCCCTCCCAGCAATGCCGAACCTTAGCTGTAGGTTTTACCAGCACCGGTTCCCGGAGGTGGAAGATGTAGTCATGGTGAACGTGCGCTCCATCGCCGAGATGGGTGCCTATGTCAGCCTGTTGGAGTACAACAACATCGAGGGCATGATCTTGCTGAGCGAGTTGTCACGGCGACGTATTCGCTCAATCAACAAGCTCATTAGGATCGGACGCAACGAGTGTGTGGTGGTCATCCGAGTGGACAAAGAGAAGGGTGAGCCGGGGTTTGAGTGTGGCTGTGTCCCGTATTTGCTTGTGAATAAGTACATGAATAGTGGTGTGTACAGTCAATCATTTGTGTTTGTGTGCACAGATGTAACTTGTGGGGACCACAGCCCCTGCAATTTTATGTTGAAGCTGAAAACTCGATGGGAATATTGATTGCAACTGTTCTTTGTTTTTTACATATTGTTTCCTAAGTATTTTCTGTAAAGCAGCCCATGTTTCTATTGTCAACTCCCTGCAGGGTACATTGATTTATCGAAAAGAAGAGTGTCGCCAGAGGAAGCTATTAAATGTGAAGACAAATTCACCAAATCTAAAACCGTAAGTCAGGTTCACCATCAACTCTCAGCCACGTGCCGGAGGATGCTGTAATATACAAAACTCTATTTATCATTCCATTCCACCGATGTCAGAAATCCTCAGACGTTTGCGTTGCCTGGTCCGAGCTCTGTCGTTGCCGGGCAGCTTTCTGCTAGCGCCGTCAGATGACAACGTGAGACCCTAGGACTCTGCAATGATGTGCAAACGGGGCCCGTGTTCACCAAGCTTCTCAGACTAGGAGCGCTGATCTAGGCCAGCGCTTCTACCCTGCGACGCTCTGTGAATGTGATATCGAGTTGAAATGTCTTATGGTGTGGCGTGGCAGGTGTACAGTATCCTTCGACATGTGGCTGAGGTGCTGGAGTACACAAAGGACGAGCAGCTGGAGAGTCTGTTCACACGCACCGCCTGGGTGTTTGACGAGAAGTACAAGCGCCCAGGATACGGCGCCTACGACGTCTTCAAACAGGCCGTGTCGTAAGTATTCCCACTCTTCCGAGCCTGTATGTTGGGGATACGGTACGTGTGCCTGTTACACGTGACTCGGTCAAACCAAGCTGAGGTAAGCTGTTCTGAACTGGACCAAATACGGATCGGCCCTAGTGGCTGGACCCAGGCAGGAACAGGCAATGGGATAATAAACAGGGCCAGGCTAGCATCGTGAAGAAGGTGTTGTGAAATACATTGTAGGATAGTATTTGCATCGATCTCATTGTTTTGTCAACAATTCGTTCATCTATATTTGCCTTTGTAATAGTAGTGGCACTACTCAATTATTGCTGGGGTGGGAACTTCTGTCCCCCGTAAAGATGCACGTATATGAGTAAGCCATTATACTGTGTTTAGAGAAACGTTCAGGGACTGTCTGTGTCAACCAACGATGTGGGTATCTAACTTTCTAAACACAAGACCAACAGGGCTTATATTGCTGGAAATCTAGCAGATATATTTTTGTAGTGGTTTGCTGGTTTCACAGTTGGACTGAACTCAACGTTTCCTCAATTAGGTGTCAGCTTGGAGACTGCCATGTCTGATCCTTGTAAGATTTGTTTGAAAGTTTGTGGTGGGACACTTTGATATAGCCTACTATCATAATAGCGTAGCTGGGCAATGGCTAGCTACCTATGAAATGGAGACCACTGTAAGCAGAAAGTACTAACCTGCGGTAAAGCACTGTAACCTCACCGTGTCAACATGATCCTAGAGACCCTGCCATTCTGGATGGCCTGGACCTGACGGAGGAGGAGAGGGCCGTGCTCATCGACAACATCAACAGGCGACTCACTCCACAGGCTGTGAAAATCCGTGCAGGTCAGAGACCACAGCACCGTTAATTTGCACAGTGCATTGACAGTTATAACACAGTTGGGGGGGTGTTATGTCACATTTGCAGAGGATATTAGGTTCGAGCGGGACGTACTGGAAAGTGTTTATTCCAAACAAGTCTTCCTCTGGTAGTGGTAATTAGCTGACCAGCTGGGGTTAATATGTCAATATTAAGTTCAATGAATGTGTGGAGGGGTCAAAAGTTGGGGTGTGCTCCACAGTGTTATTTGCACCAGTAATGTTGATGACTGTTAGACTTTCAAATGTGGAATTTCAGCAATACATCTATTACCTTGCAGACATTGAGGTGGCATGCTATGGATATGAAGGCATTGATGCTGTGAAAGATGCCTTGAGAGCTGGGCTTAGCTGCTCGACCGAGGCCATGCCCATCAAGGTAGGTTTTGTTCCACGGTATTTTAATCTGAATATGTCTGGTTGATCACAGCTTTCTTAGCAGTTGAATAAATTGTGACATATAAGGGATAAACATGACATCTATTCATCCGGAGCAGCCCTGTGAAACCCTTCATCTTGTTGAGTGATTGGTGATATTGTCTAGCTTAACCGCTACTCTGTCATTTGTATCTTAGATCAATCTGATAGCACCGCCGCGCTATGTGATGACCACCACCACTCTGGAGCGTACAGAGGGCCTGTCTGTCCTCAACCAGGCCATGGCTGCCATTAAGGAGAGGATTGAGGAGAAGAGGGGCGTCTTCAACATCCAGATGGAGGTATGACTGATAATCTAGGTGGTGAATTGAAGGCACGACGTAAAGAATCTGCTGAATGACATAATGTTCCTGATACGCCCTTTCAGGCAAAGGTGGTGACGGACACAGATGAGACAGAACTGGCCCGGCAGCTGGAGAGACTAGAGCGGGAGAATGCAGAGGTGGACGGAGATGATGAGGATGGAGAGATGGAGGCTAAGGCCGAGGACTAGTCAATCTGCCCTGAAAGAAGCAACGTTGGGGAGAAAAGGATGGACAGACCTGGCCATGGTTACAATCCAACACGCGTGTAACTCAACTCTGAATACATAAATAGGTTATTAATGGCCACTGTCCCAATTGGTCATTTCATAGGGTTTTCTCAGAATATGGACGAACACATTACTATCCTCTCATGTCTAGAAATGGAGAGAAGAATATGTTTATCAGCAAGACATGCCATCCCAGTGAGTAAACATTTTGCGACAGACACCAATTTGGATCAATTATCCAGAAAACTGTTAACTAGCAGTGGCCTTTCGCTTTTTTTAGTGGCAAGAGCCCTATCGTCTTCAGTTTCAGTTGCTAGGAGGTGCAAGGGAACAAGTTTAGGATAAAAACCACAATGTATCATGGGTATTTGGTGAATGGCCTATAAATGAGCGTATTTATAATCGAAGATGACTTGTAGATCAGTCAGCTTTCATCTGCTCTGATCCTCTTTAAATGGGCCAATAACTACAGACAGATTGACCAATGAGTGATACATTTCCGATTTAGATTCTCATTAAACCCAGCCACGGGCTCTTTGTTTGAAACTGATTTGGGTGACTTCTGTGCTGTTCCTCTTCCAGTTGTATGGATTTTTACTGGCAGGATTTTGCTTGTGTAGATCACATAACATCAATAAAGTTCTGAAAGTTTTGATCTCAACCGTTTTATTATTGGCAAGTGAGTGAAGCACTCATCCAAAGGCTTTCTTAGCAAATGGCCAGTATATGTCCGTATTGACAAAACAAACCCCAATTATAAAATCATCTTTATTTAAAACAAATATCAATTGGTACAAAAGAAATGGAGATGTATCCTTCTAGAACATCTTCCCAAATGAACAGTTCCCATGAAGTGGTTTGTCAGGTGCCTTTGTACCCTATATTACAGCATAAATATAGACCCACCAACTACAGTTTAGTAAATGATCAAAAGCAGGCCTATAATTAGCATAACAGAACTAATAAGTATGGTCTGTAATACAGAAACAAAGCTATTCTATTTAACGGTCTATACTGCACAAAAACTTAAGTTCCACTAAGCCGATGGCAGAATTACAACTATTATCAGACAGTTAAGTTGTGGATGGTTCCAGGTACTATAAATCACAAAATCATAGAGAGACAAGTGAGATACTTTCAATGGAACCTATTTTCCTGGCTTGGATGCCATGTTCTCTTTACATTACTGTTACCTCTGCCTTTTTACCTCAGGATATCAAAATCATGCCCAGGGACCGTTAACCGAGTGGTTGCCTTCATCTTCAATAAGTCATTTACGCACACACACAGGCTATGGAACAAGACCTGGACCAGAGTCTATTGGGAAAATTACACAACAGGAGTGTGCTGTTGTACGAGGGGCGTGGTCGAGGTGTTGTTAGGATGAGCCCGTTTGATTGGAACCTGCTCATACGGGGAAGTCTTTACAGAGAGCGAAAACGCTAATTTCGCATAACTATAAGAAAAAGGTTGGCGATTGGTTCCTTCATAGTGCTTTTTTGAAGTTCTTATTTCACCAGACCAATCTTCTTGGCTTCTGTTTCATAGATAAGCAACCTCCACATCTTCACAATGAAGACCTCTGCTTCTTCGTCCAGCACCTTGATTAGGAGATAATTTGCAGTTTCATCAGTAACTTAATACTTTGAACTAAAGGATCCAGATCATATCCGGCTAACAGAGTGCGTCAGCTGTACTGATGATTCTGAGAATGTCTGCAGTATCTTATTTTGGATACTCACCATGGCAACATCATCCAAGATGCCCTGTGGGGTACCGTGAGCCATCACCTGGGAGTAGATGTGCTTATATTAATACCAATGTCACCCAGCTCCTTACAGAGACAGCATCACCATCACGACAACGCACCTTTGAACAGACAAAATCAACGAGCGTAGCCTCCTCTTCTCCGATGTATTCAATGATCTTTTTATTGATCCAGGGACGTATGCGTCGATCCATTAGAGTCTGGGAAAGACAGACACACATACGTCAGTCATACCACTCTAGCAGTATTGTCAGGAAACGACACAATGACAAATCAGCAAAAAACTAGAGCATTAACCAGGCCAACAAGCAAACCAGCCCTGGTTATCACCATTTCCTCTGCTCTCAAACCAGTACATTTCTGCCATCTTGCCAACGCCTTACAGAATTATTTGGCAAGATGGCACAACCAGACTGGATAACCAGGTACTGACCCACACCACCCCCCCAGGCCGGCTCATTCCTTCATCCTTACCGAGTCGACCGCGGACCAATCCAATGGGTAGGAGAACAGCTCGGACTTGCCCGTGGGGATCTTCTCAATCAGACTCTTGATGTGTTTGCGCTTCTCCTCTGTGTTTGCGCCCTTGATGCCTGCGAGTCCCGAGGCTCCGTCCACCACACTCTGGAGGTTCTTGTCGTCGTCGCCGTAGTCCAGCGGCACCAGCTTGCGCTTCCGTGGCGCCTCGTCTGCCTCCTCATCAAATTTGTTGAAAACACTGTCCACGGTGAGTTTCTTACGTTTCATGGCCACGTTTGGCTGGCTTGGGCTGCTAGTGGCTCCTGGAGAAAAATTTAGTCATTTTACTGTGTGAAAGGAGGCTCAATGTCTAAAACAGGCTAGTAACATTAAATAAATACCTAACCGCTGTTTGACAGTTGATAGAGCTGATATTGTCAATATTTAGAACATGTAAACATATACAGTATCTAGCTGGTTGTAATGTATCAGGTCACACTTTTCTTCCCAACTAGAGGCTAAAGCGGGAAAGACGACACCAAAGAAATATCTGGTTTGGAAACATTTTACATTATTAGACCATAAAACATGCTCACTGCCAAATATGCAACCAGAAATTGGTGTACATTGGAAGGACGACAAGTTTGTTGAATCATATCAAACATGTACGTATAGTGATTCTAATGGTAACTAGGCTTTTATGTTCTACACATTATGTTAGACGTATTAGCATCAGGTTTGATAGCGTAATAATAATGATTATATAATTGGTGCACCCCAGACATCACAACCATCAACCTCAAAAACAACCCAGAGGACACTGCAGTTTGTGAACCCGATCACAGAGTAAAGATAGGAACAGAATTCAAAGCAATGGATTAGTTAAGATACTGATAGCTGACCATCTATAGGCAGGCTAGTAGGCAAACTTCGGCACTTTGCCAAACAATGTCCTCTATTTGACCAAGAACGTCAGATTATTTTTCCGAAACACCTACATTTTGCACTGTTTATCTTGGCTTGTTTTTTGTTTTTGCCCATCATGTTTTCAGCCCCATAACTATTGGTTAATACTGGCCAGTTAACCACATATCATGAGAAAATTGCTTGGTAGGTTGAACTATCGGCACAGAACAAGTGGTGTCTGGTAAAAATGTTGAGTGGCCGGTAAAATGTGGGCAACCACCAGCCACGTACAGATAGCAACATATCCATATCCAAACATCTTTAACTATTTGGATATTAGCAAAACTAGCCAGCCAGACTATAGCCTTAAAAATTGTTCTAGTGTTGTAATCTGCCCTTGAGCAACAGCCTTAAACCTTTATTAGCACACAAACCCTATGTGTTGACAAAACTTGCCCTTACTCTAAAATGATAAAACTCCGAAACAATGACATTGGCAGAACAGTGTGCAACATCACACCCAGAAGACCTTTTCTGATTTCTGAGTACTTGTTGAGCACTGTGGTGTTTTCTAAAACTTGTAATTATGTAGACTTTGCTACCCCATATTTTAAATGTATAATTTTTACTTGTCACTTAAGAGGACAGGCATTAATGTTGGCCATTGATTGCCAAATCATATCAATTAAGTAGAGACAGTTTGGCAGAACCCACCTAGTTTGAGGCTGAGCCCGATCTTGTGCCGGAACTCTTCCTGGGGCAGGCCCTCCTGAAGGGGCGAGTTCTCGTGGGGGATGATGATGCCGCAGGGTGACTCATCCCCCCCACCTGGCGTATTGGGGGTAGCGCCCCCGCTGGCAGACGACACAGATGGGGCCGTCGTGATTGGCCTTAGCGTGGGCTTGAGGCAGGGCTTGGACGCCGATTGATCGTCCTCGTCGTCATCCGCGTGCGGGTGGTGCCGTTGGGAGACATGGTGGTCGACTCTCTCTCGGTCCCCCCTCTCTCTTTCACGGTCCCGGTCACCCCTCTCTCGTTCCCCCTTCTCTCTTTCTCCCCTTTCTCGATCTCGCTCTCCCCTCTCTCTTTCTCGGTCCCCTCCCTCTCTTTCTCTCTCTCCCCTCTCTCTTTCTCTCTCCCCCCTCTCTCTATCCCTGTCCCCTCTTTCCCTTTCTCTGTCTCCTCTTTCTCTGTCCCCCCTCTCTCTTTCTCGGTCCCGGTCTCCCCTCTCCCGGTCTCCCCTCTCTCTCTCCCGCTCTCCCCTCTCTCGGTCTTCCCGTGCTGCCTTGTGCACTTGTTTCTCCTCAGGTTCAGGATCCAGCTTCACTGGGGGCTGGCGTAGACGCTCCGCCTCCTCTTCCTCCATCTGGACCAATCCGTTAAGCCGTTTAGAAAAGCAAGACGAGAAATGACCCTCAGTCAGTCAGACACACACAACTGTTATCATGTAGCTACAACCGCAAGGTAGACGGCAACCCATTTTCATACATGGAGTCAAAACAATGTGAGATGACCTTCAGTCATGCAGACACAGTCATCCAGGTACAGGCATTCAGTCATTCACCCTGCGTATCTCAGCCTCTGGGTCTGGGTGTCCCTCAGCTAGCAGCCTCTGTCTGATCTCCTCCAGCTCGTCTTTCTCTCTCTTCCTGTCGCGCTCGTCCACCTCAGTCTCCTTTTCTCGGTCTCGCAGACGCTTCTGCAGTGCACTGCCCCTAGGGGTTTAGCACAGAACATCCATTATAACAGTGGCCCTGACACATCAGTAGTTTCATTACTATACGGTGCATCCGGAAAGTAATCACGGCGCTTTACTTTTTCTGCATTTTGTTATGTTACAGCGTTATTGCAAAAATCAGTCAGTCAGTCAGTCAGTCAGTGACATAAATGCAAAAGGTTTGTTTTATATTTCAGATTTGCGAGAATAAAATTGTTACAAAAATATAACATGACCACAAGTATTCACAGCCTTCGCTCAACACTTTGTAGAAGCACCTTTGGCGGCAAATTAAGCCTTACATGTTTTTGAGTATGATGCCACAAGCTTGGCACACCTATATTGTGTAGTTTCTCCCATTCTTCTTCGCAGAGCCTCAAGCTCCAGCCGGTTTAATGGGGAACATCGGTGCACAGCCATTTTCAGATCTCTCCGGACATGTTCAATTGAGTTCAAGTCAGGGCTCTGGATGGGCCACTCCAGGACATTCACAGAGTTGTCCCCGAAGTAACTCCTTTGTTATCTTCCCTGTGTGCTTAGGGTCGCTGTTCTGCCGAAACCTTCACCAGTCTGAGGTCCAAAGCGCTCTGGAGCAGGTTTACATCAAGGATGTCTCTGTACATTGCTGCATTCATCTTTCACTCGACCCTGACAAGTCTCCCAGTTCCTGCTGCTGAAAAATATCCCCACAGCATGATGCTGCCACCACCATGCTTCACTGTATGGATGGTATTGGATAGATGATGAGCGGTGCCTCGTTTCCTTCATGACATGACGCTTGGCATTTAGGCTAAAGAGTTCAATCTTTGTTTCATCAGATCAGAGAATCTTGTTTCTTATGATCTGAGAGTTCGTCAGGTGCCTTTCAGCAAACTCTAGACGGGCTGTTGTGTGCCTTTACTGAGAAATGGCTTCAGCCTGGCCACTCTACTATAAAGGCTTGATTGATTGAGTGCTGCAGAGATGGTTGTGCTTCTGGAAGGTTCTTCTCTCCACAGAGCAAAGCTTGAGCTCTGTCAGAGTGACTATCAAGTTCTTGGACCCCTGCCTGACCAATGTCCTTCTCCCGATCGCTCAGTTTGGCCGGGCAGCCAACTCTAGAAAGAGTCCTGGTGATTCCAAACTTCTTCCATGTGTGGATGATCAAGGCCACAGTGCTCACAGACATTCAAGGCTGCAGATATTTTTCTCCAACCTTTCCCAGATCTGTGCCTCGATACAATCCTGTCTCAGAGGTATACAGACAATTCCTTGGACTTCATTGCTCGGTTTAGCTCTGACATGCACTGTCAACTGTGGGACCTTATATAGACAGGTGTGTGCTTTTCCAAATCATGTCCAATCAACTGAACTTACCACATCTGGACTCCAATAAAGTTGTAGAAACATCAAGGATGATCAGTGGAAATATTATGCACCCAAGTTCAATTTTGTCTGTTATGGCAAAGACTGAATACGTCCAATGGATATAAAAAGACGGCAGGTTTTTCTAATGTAATTTATCTTTGTCTGATTTCTTTCACGTCAGAACATTTTCCAGCTTTAATGTGACCTATAACGTGAACAATTCAATCTAAAAACAAACTGAAATCTTTGAGGGGGAACTGAAAAAATATTTCAGTTTGTTTTCAATTGAATTGTTTACGTTATAGGTCACATTATAGCTGGAAAAAGTTCTGACATAATTTATCAGTGGTTAATTTTTCACATCACAAAAACCTGGCATTTGAATTTTTGTATAGATTTGCTAAGATTTCAAAAACACTTTTCATATTACGTTATGGGGTGTGTAGAATTTTGACAGAGAAAAAAATAATTCAATCAATTTTGATTACACTTTCCGGATGCAGTGTAAATCAAGGTTTATCGATCCTGGTCCTGGAGATCTACCACCCAACCCCAGTTATGAATTACCTGATTTAGCTTCCTGGTCCTGGAGACCCCAGTTATGAATTACCTGATTTAGCTTCCTGGTACCACCCAACCCCAGTTATGAATTACCTGATTTAGCTTCCTGGTCCTGGAGATCTACCACCCAACCCCAGTTATGAATTACCTGATTTAGCTTCCTGGTCCTGGAGACCTACCACCCAACCCCAGTTAGCTTCCTGGTCCTGGAGAATTACCTGATTTAGCTTCCTGGTCCTGGAGACCTACCACCCAACCCCAGTTATGAATTACCTGATTTAGCTTCCTGGTCCTGGAGACCTACCACCCAACCCCAGTTATGAATTACCTGATTTAGCTTCCTGGTCCTGGAGACCTACCACCCAACCCCAGTTATGAATTACCTGATTTAGCTTCCTGGTCCTGGAGACCTACCACCCAACCCCAGTTATGAATTACCTGATTTAGCTTCCTGGTCCTGGAGATCTACCACCCAACCCCAGTTATGAATTACCTGATTTAGCTTCCTGGTCCTGGAGACCTACCACCCAACCCCAGTTATGAGACCTACCACCCAACCCCAGTTATGAATTACCTGATTTAGCTTCCTGGTCCTGGAGATCTACCAACCCAACCCCAGTTATGAATTACCTGATTTAGCTTCCTGGTCCTGGAGACCTACCACCCAACCCCAGTTATGAATTACCTGATTTAGCTTCCTGGTCCTGGAGATCTACCACCCAACCCCAGTTATGAATTACCTGATTTAGCTTCCTGGTCCTGGAGACCTACCACCCAACCCCAGTTATGAATTACCTGATTTAGCTTCCTGGTCCTGGAGACCTACCACCCAACCCCAGTTATGAATTACCTGATTTAGCTTCCTGGTCCTGGAGACCTACCACCCAACCCCAGTTATGAATTACCTGATTTAGCTTCCTGGTCCTGGAGATCTACCACCCAACCCCAGTTATGAATTACCTGATTTAGCTTCCTGGTCCTGGAGATCTACCACCCAACCCCAGTTATGAATTACCTGATTTAGCTTCCTGGTCCTGGAGACCTACCACCCAACCCCAGTTATGAATTACCTGATTTAGCTTCCTATCCAGATCATTATAATAACCAAGTGGGCAAAATAAAAAATGAAGAGCCTACAGGATGGTACCTCTCAAGGAACAGGATAAAACACCCGTGGTTTACATTTTCAACAATTGTTAGATTTAGTAAATTAATACAAAATCCATCAAACGAGACATTGTGATGACTCAATTATATCGTGTTATTTATGTAATGTAATAGTATTTTTCTTTTCTTCTCTAGTTCAGTGCTGGAGGTCACCTGTAGTACTTCGGGTCATCTCGGTCATCATCATAGTCCTCCAAGAACTCCTTCAGCCGCTTGCTTTCTTTTGTCTAAGACAAATGTAAATTCATAAGAAACTTTCCACGGTAGGACAGTTGAAACAATGTCATTTTAAGCTTGTCTCTGTAAAGCACAATTGCTCACACAGCAGTCTGCAATGGGCAACAAATTGCGGTGCTACTTAACAGGTTTAGCTGATAAAGAGAACAGGGTTTGAGTTTTCCTACCGTCTCCCTTCTGCGTTCGTCTTCCCTCTCAGACTCTTTGGCATAGTCTCTCGCCTTCTTCCTCTCACGGATCTCCCAGTTCTTTAGACGCTACAGACGAACACAAGTAACAGTTTTACCCAACGTGACTCAGCCCACACCACCCGAAACTCCCCATGTAACATAGCAGCGTGTGAACTAGGGATGCAACGATTAGATTTTAGTACAATTAGTCTGACGCATAATCACAATTTGACGATTTACAGACAATACTTTATTTCAAAACATTGGTGTGGGATTGGCAGCGAGGGCCATCGGAGAGGCGTGTCTCCGTTAGGGACTTTGGACACCGTTTGGTGGGGGTAATGAGCAGCCATTGTCGTTCTCATGACAGTATGAACCACAAAGTATTTTAAGATAGTGTAACTATGTTATTGTTCAGTCTGCAGTCTGTAGGTTGCGTCTGCAATGTTTGTTCGAATTCTCCTTGCTGTGCATTTGTGGTTCATACAAAAAGAATGTACCGTTTTGAGAGTGAGAACACTTGATTTAGCTGAGCCTTCACAATGACAAAACCGTGACATTTTAAATTGTAGTTAATAGTTAAATCGGTTACCTCTTGATAAGCCGCCTCCTTGTCCCGGAGCTTCCTCTCCAGCCTCCTGCGCTCATAGGCTTCCTCCTCGTCCTCCTGGTCTCGCTTCTTGTCCTTGTCTCGGTCACGACTCACCTCTCTGCAACATCACCAGCACCAGTTAACCTTTTCCATCCCTCCTTCCACTATTTACACAGTCATTTGTTTGTCATATGTTAAACTCTACCCACCTTGAGTGGCTGCGGTCCTTGCTTTGGTCGCGGCTCCTGTCTCTTTCCCACTCTCTCTCGCGCTCTTTCGTTCGGTTGCGGTCACGGTCGCGATCTCCTCTCTCCCGCTCGCGCTCTCTCTCCCGCTCGCGTTCCCTCTCCCGCTCCTTCTCACGCTCGCGGTCCCGGCGTTCCCTCTCGCGCTCCCTCTCCTTGTCCCTCTCCCGTCGCTCACGCTCAAACTCGGCACGCTCCTTCTCCTTTTTGTCCTTCTCCTCCTCCAGTTTCTGCAAGGAGAACAGGGGAAGTGGATAAGGAGGCCGCTCCAGGAGGACATCCATGCAACAGACCAGGAGCTCAGTGATGCTGCCTGACACTCCTCTCTATGAGTGCACAGACAAGGATCCAGAAGTGGTTTCCAGGTTGACGGCTGAGGGAAATACTGCCAATAAATTGAATATCTATATTAAAGGATAAAGTGGCTCATCTAACTTAAGTCAGACACTTTAGCATCACTATGGCTAAGGTTTAACATTTTTATTGGGAAATAATACCGACGGTCTCTCAAAAACAAGCCACAGCACTAATACTTTGTCCATAGCATTTTTCAACATCTGGGGCCCAATTCAAAATAGTCACGCAGACTGGAGTTGGTCGATATGCTGCCGTTCGCAGAACCCTGTACCCTTAATATGTGCACAATGGTTGTTAACTAGAAACAAGGTGAGTTACAAGCTATCTAGAGCCACTGGAAACCACTCTGAGGTCAAAGACATGTTGTTGGCCATGTTAAATGTCACAGGCATTCAAAACAAGGAGGCGCTGCTTGATAGACAATGCCTCTTCCTCGTCATTACAATAGCAACACAGAAGAGGCATCAATCCTTTTGTTGAACTAGTTGTTGGTGACTTACAGGTGTCGTACTATGGATTTCAGCTCTTCGCTGCCCCTACAAGCCTATAAAAGTTAGGCCTGGGAGGAAAAGCAAGTGAAACGGTACAAAGGGGATACAAATAAGAGATACACGTTCTCTCAAGCACATCATCCAAAAACAACCGTTAACTTCAAATGGGGTACATTGGTAAAAACAGAAAACCGCCATGACAGCCGACTGGTACATCTTTTCACAATATTTTCTGGACAGGTAAATTAAATGATAGAGGCTCTTACCCTTTCTTCAGTCTTCTCTCATTCTCTAGCGACTTACGTTCCCAGACACACACACACACACACACACACCTCTAGATCACACTGTCCACATGCACTACACCCATGGCTCCCGATGTTACCCACCCACAATGCATTGGGGCTAATGTCTGTTGGGTTTTAGTGAAATACCGAGGAACCACAGGTTCGCCATGGGCCTCACTCAAGTAACCAACGACAACCTCTGTTGTTCGGCTGGACTGAGGTAAATCACAGGGCCATGGGTGTAGTGCAGCTGGTAAAAAAAGAGAAAGGAAACAGCAGGAAGTAATAGAAAGATTGGAAATAGAGAGCAGGTATTATGGGCTGGTGGAAGGCAGGGTCTGCCAAACTACTACTACATGGAATGGTGAGGGGCTACCATCTGATTGGTTAGTCTGCGCCTCCCATCTGATTGGTTAGTATGTGCCCGTCTCTCTTTTACTTACCTTGCTTTAAATACCACTGGCGGTTGGGCATTGATTGACCGAATAAGAGCAGGGAGCCCACAGGTACATGATGGAGCCTCTTCTGTTAACAACAGGCCTTACCATTCAGGCTCAAGTACAGATGTCAGTTAGTATTACTATATCCTTTTATGAAAGTGTACTGCTGTAGATTCAACACAGAATGGACACACTAAGAAATGGTGAACATGATGAATGAAAGGAGAGAAGAACAGGTCAGTGGACAGAAAAGCCCTAACACACACACACACACACAGGGTGGGAACTCACCTGACTAGTCTTCAGAACACAGGGTGCTGTGGACGGACGCCCCCCCCCCACCTCCCGCTACAACAGTACAGCCTACAGCGCAAGTCACTTGCAGCAGTTATCAACCTGGTTACAAGTCTCAGGGACTTGACTCTCTCACACACACACAATATTATGAATAAACATCATTTACAAAGGACTCACACAGGTTCACCGGCCTCTGGCTTAGGGACGTCATGCTAAATAGAGTCGTTTTCTGTCTCTTTGTAAATGAGACTACTCACATTTACAAGTTAGCAAATAACCGGTCCACAACCCAGACCAACCTCATGTATCTGATGGAATATGTTGGTTGTTGAGAGGTTCTTATTAGTTTCCCACAGCCACCACCACATCCCAGAGAGCCTTTGCTGTTGCCCCTATGTGAGTCCTGTAGAGGGGGGCGTCCAGTATGTGTAGAAGATAAAGGAAAGCTCATACTTACATCCTATCCTTGACAACTTTTTCCCAAAGCTCTGAGATTCATCTTGCTTTAGTCACCATATGATCTCTATCATAATGGTGGGGTTTAATCAATAGATTAGCTTTAAGGTAACGTAACATTGTCGCCATGCATTTTGTTTGTGTGTTGAATGACTTACAGATCTAGCTAGCGATAGTGTCAACTACCCAGGCATATAGAAAATGTCCCGTCGACACACAAGGCAAATTAGGTTTGAAAAGGGTGCCAATGCTTAATATTGTCTGGGAACAAATACAGCAGCTAACATGGAAATTACATTGTGAGAATCCAGATATTTAAGAATTTCAGAGGTTGCCAATTAATGCAATTTTAGAGCACCGTGTTTCATTTTTATTCTACTCTTTCATCATCCTAAATGATTACATGGAAAAAGTCCTTGTGCCCGTGGTTACTACCAGTAAGTGTGAAGTGTAGTACAAAGTGTAGTACACTAGTGTGTGCAGCTTCTCTTCCAAAACCTGCAATGTGAGTGACAGAGATGAATACGTTACTGTACCTTGTGTGTGTCACGGAATTTACTGATCTCTCTGGAAATCAGGTCTCTCTTGTCATCCTCCAAGCCGTCAATAGCGTTGATATCCTCCTGAAGAACAATGGGAGGCAGGGAGAGGGGAAAGAAAGGTCAAGGACATGGTTTAGGGTCATGTGACTAGACTTTAAGATTAGTTTCCCCTAATCTTGGGCAGATACAGCGTGGTACAAGGAGTATCTACATGGAAATATACATATACACACACATACATATACAGACAGACACACACCAAAATAATTACTATAATACAAGATCTGGCCATGTTTTTCTCTGAAGGACCCGCATACATCATTCTGTGATAATAAAAAAAAGTATTGTTCTGGTTTCACTTACTAAACAAGCGAGAACTTGGGCAAATTTAAATTCGGTGCCTTCTACTAAAAGTTTTGGTAGCCAACTTGCATAATTGGCAGACAAGCAGCGCCATGTAACTTCTCAGCAACAACACGACATTAAAATATCCTAAATAAAACCGATGCCACAGACAAAAACATCCCACTTCTTTTGAGAGACCTGAGGTCCTGAGAGCTCAACCATGCAGATCTTAGTTAGAATGGGCCTTTAAACATAAACGGCTAAAGCTGAATGCCATCACGCCAGCATGAAAAGACATCCGTGGAACTTTTCTGATCCCTGTTGCGGACTCAATAAAGGATGGGAGTACCTAATAAAGCCAATGTCTCTTGCAAACAAAACTATCTCAAGCTAATAAATTTGTACCTCTTCTTTTTTCTCTTTCTTTTTCCTGCGGAGCGGGGACTCATCATTCGAGGGAGCGTTCAGCTCGCTGGCGTATTCGCGGATCAGACCGTCGATGGCACCCTTAACGATTTGGTCCCGCTTTTGTGTGTCCTCGTCAATCACCTCTTCATCGTCTACCTCCTCCTCTTTTACGTCTTCTCCTGTTGTCTTCTGGCAGAAAGCGAGTCAGGGAAATTGAGAGCAGGGTTAAGCAGGTTAGTACTAGATCAAATCTCCTCAGTCTATGATAAACTGTATAAGGGGCCTAAGGGGCTGTTTTAAACAATTATCTATCCAGTCAGGCAGGCATGTTCCATAGAGCTGTGTCTATCTCAGCCCACTAAAATATACTCCATCACCAGACAAAAGTTATCTTTCTTATTCAACTTCCGGACCGGTCGTGGTGCGTCACTCTCCTATCTCACCAACACCCAGAATGCCCCGTCCCCTCTACATGACACACCCCATCAATGTCCCGTCCCCTCTACATTACACACCCCATCAATGTCCCCGTCCCCTCTACATGACACACCCCATCAATGGCCCCGTCCCCTCAACATTACACACCCCATCAATGGCCCCGTCCCCTCTACATTACACACCCCCATCAATGCCCCCGTCCCCTCTACATTCCACACCCAATCAATGCCCCCGTCCCCTCTACATTACACACCCCATTGCCGTTGGTGCTGCTCTTCTTCTTGGCTTTAAACTCATCCAGCTGGGCCTTGGTTTTAGCATCCACCTTCACCAGCAGCTTCTTCTCTCCGATCTGCAGCTCATGAAGCAACCGCAGGGCCCTCAGCGTGGACTCCGGCTCCTTGTATTCACAGAACCCAAAAGCTGGAGAAAAAGGAGTGGTAAGGAGAGGGTCAAAGTGGATACACACAGCCATGATGGCGTCACGGCCAGAAATGAGGAATAGATTTATTTGGTAGTTTATTAGAGCATGGAACAGAAAACTAAAATAGGGTTTATTGGACAAGTCCAAGTTGTAACGCCATGTTTTAGTCTGTTTTCTTTGTCTTATTAACATAAGAACTCTGCAAATGAATGAATCTTTAGGCAGTAGAAAGCATGCTTGGGGCAATGGTAGCACTGGACTTGATGATGGTGGTGGTGGTAGAGTATTTTAGAAGTGTTGTACCTGTTCTGTTTTTACCTTGAAGTTTTCCTGAGGCTCCCTGTACTCGCTTCCAGCTTAGGACCAGGCCACATTTCTGAAGAGGAAAAAACTTCTTGCTTCATTAAAGTTTTACACAAACATGTAGCAGCACATCAACTGCAACGCAAAAACTAAAGGAAATAATATATAATCAAAGCTAACACAAATTCACAAAGTCCAAGGGACACCCACTTAAAATACATTCTGTGACCCAGTACACATATCTTTTTAAAATAAGGTTACAGTATATGTAGCACTAAAATGACATTGCATTGTGGGTAGCTTCTCTAGCAACATTCTGACAAACGTTACTTTTCGGTTTGAATATAATTACAGTTATTTAAACACAGCTGTACAAAACGATTTGAACGTTCGGTGCATATCACAGTAATACACGCAAAACATTACCTTCACTGATGCAGATGAACCAACAAGCAAAGAAAGCTAATACTTTTTGTGAACTACAAGTACCTTCTAGAAAGTGGAGAAAGTGGTCAGGGCCCTAGGTACAATTAGATATCACAAAAAAATATTATGAATCAATTAAGAAGCATCATATGTTCTTTGATTTTGAATTCATACTTTTGACAAAATATATGTATTGCGGTATAGATTTGTTCATCAACAAAAGACTCTACAAACTAATGTCAACATTTTGCGGTTCAGTTTTCCGGGTCACAAAACACCTTTTCTGAAGACTGTTTGGAATTGGATAAACATTTTATATAACAACTAAAATCCCCCTAACCTTTACACACTGACAACTGAAACAACAGTGAGTCAAATATGTAGTTTTGTCTATTTATATTTTGTACGCTGTTGTATGATTTATTATAAAACACCATCTATAGCCTTAATAAAGCTTGATTTATCGCTCTTCCATAAGTCTGCATTCCATGTCCCTTCCTCACCGCCAGCAGCTGTCTAATGAGCATGTCCGATGCCTTCTCTGAGATGTTCCCTACAAAAACTGTGGTGGTTGGTCCACAGCTCTCATCTGGCTCCTTGGCCCTCACTAGGACAACCTCCTTCCTTGGAACAGGGGGCTTACTGACCACAGGCATGGAGGTGGGCATCAGGACCCCAGGGGCCTGGGTCATAATGCCCATGTGTACTGGTATCATAGGGGTTCCTGAAAAAGAAGCAAACAGTAGTTTTTACTAATTGTGTTGGGGTGCATTGTATTCATCAGAATGAATGTATACCCTACAGCTCAAAGGTTTAGGGTCACTTGGAAATGTCCACTAAATTCTTATGTTTTTAAGCTGGTTTTAAGCATTCCACCAGCATTTTGTCCATTGGATCTTCATCTCGCAAATTGTTGTTCTTTGTGATCCAAACAGCTCAAATGTAGATTATCTGATCATAACACATTTTTTCCAATCTTCCCATGTCCAGCTTCTGTGTTCTTTTGCCCATGTTAATTTGTTATTTTTATTGCCAGACGTATAGCTTTTTGCAACTCTGCTTAAAAGGTCAAAATCCCAGAGACTCCTCTTCGTTGTTGATTTTGATACTGGTTTTTGTGTGAACTATTTGAGGAAGCTGCTAGTTGAGGACCGGTGAGGCATTGATTTCTCAAACAAGATCTGTTTCCAGCTAGAGTAGACATTAAAAAAGATGACCAATGTCTACAGTGTATTTCTGATCAAGTTGATGTTACTTTAATGGACATTTCTATGTGACCCCAAACATCTGACTGGTATTGTCTAGCTCACTAGAAACTGTACACACGCCTATTGGATATCCTTAACACAAATGGAAGTCATGTTTACAGCCAAGTAAATGTGCTAGATCATTTGCACAAAAACAAGCTCATAGATTGAGACTTTACTTAACTTACCTGAAGCAAATCCAGCATACTGTGGAGGGGGAATGCCCGGGGGCAACAGGGGTCGGTTGAGATGAGGAGGGAATGACATCGTGTAGAAATCCCTCGCCTTTGTGATGAAACACGCCCATGCCAGGGGTCCAAAGGAGAAAAGTCAGAACTGTCTTGAGAGCAGTACGACTAACTGACATGTTTAATCACAAAATGACAACAGCTCACCTGTTCTGTTGGCTTTAGTTTAGTTAGGCTGTAACATGTGTCAATTGTCAGTTGAAAGTTATCAGCCTAACATACCAACCAATATAATACATTGGATCTGTCTTTGTTTGGATCTATCTTTGAGTCAAATAAAAACGAGGGTCTTTCGGCTAGTATTACTACCCTTGTAACGTCGTTAGTTAGCCTGCTTATGCTATCTACTTAGCTGACAGGGTGAAGTTTACCAACGTAACTGACACTTTATCTATGCTAGCTAATCATTATATGCATTCAATACGCATTGGCATTATTAGAGACAGCAACAACGTCTCGTACTAGCTATACTCCGTGGATAATACGCCGTGTACAACATTTCTGAGTAGCCCTGTTAGCAGCTGTACGGTTAGCTACACTACATGCACCGTATTGCTCCTGGCTGTACGCTACAAGCTAATTGTAAGATAGCTAACTACCAGTAATTCCTTTGCTCTGTGTAGTGTGTTTAGCTACATACTACATGAGTCGACAAGACTCTGACAATATAAATAAGAAACCGGCTTCTATA
This sequence comes from Dallia pectoralis, assembly GCA_029465975.1. Taxonomy (NCBI): domain Eukaryota; kingdom Metazoa; phylum Chordata; class Actinopteri; order Esociformes; family Umbridae; genus Dallia; species Dallia pectoralis. The sequence continues at coordinate 14,034,914 of CM055734.1, read as the reverse complement.
GAGAATAAGATTTCACCTACCCGAAATCACTAGTTATATTGGGGACTGTTGACTTCTGTGTTACCGTACCTCCAGTTAGGTGGCTACTACCGCCTAGCTAAACTAGCTATTAACCAGCAGAACGTCAGCGCGCGCACGCACGCAGCTGCCACAGAGTCGTGCGAGTTCAGTATAATCCCATGTGATTGGTCGATACGGTAGCCATGTTTTAGTAAAACCCCAGGTAATTGGTCGATACGGTAGCCATGTTTTAGTATAATCCCATGTGATTGGTCGATACAGTAGCCATGTTGGGACTTAGGTGGGTTTTTTTTTTTTTTTTTTTTTTTTATTAACAATTCTCCAACATGTACAAACTTTGATAACATTATCAATCTGCACTTGAAATTATACATATGCACAATAACATAATAAATAATATGCAAAATAAAATAAAATAAAAACACATTGAACCTCAGATTGAAGAGGAACAATGCGGTTTTCGTCCTGGCCGGGGAACCACGGACCAGCTCTTTACTCTCGCAAGGATCCTGGAGGGGGCCTGGGAGTATGCCCATCCAGTCTACATGTGTTTTGTGGATCTGGAGAAGGCGTATGACCGGGTACCCCGGGATCTTTTGTGGGAGGTGCTGCGGGAGTATGGGGTGAGGGGGTCTCTTCTCAGGGCCATTCCAATCTCTGTACGCTCAAAGCATGAGCTGTGTCCGTGTCCTCGGCAGTAAGTCGGATTCGTTCCCGGTGGGGGTTGGCCTCCGCCAGGGCTGCGCTTTGTCACCAATCCTGTTTGTAATATTCATGGACAGGATATCAAGGCGTAGTCATGGGGGGGAGGGGTTCCCGTTCGGTGGGCTGATGGTCACATCACTGCTTTTTGCGGATGATGTGGTCCTGATGGCCTCATCGGACGGTGACCTTCAGCACTCACTGGATCGGTTCGCAGCCGAGTGTGAAGCGGCTGGGATGAGGGTTAGCACCTCTAAATCTGAGGCCATGACTCTCAGCAGGAAACCGGTGGAGTGCCTACTCCGGGTAGGGAATGAGTCCTTACTCCAAGTGAAGGAGTTCAAGTACCTCGGGGTCCTGTTCGCGAGTGAGGGAACAATGGAGCGGGAGTTTGGTCGGAGGATCGGAGCAGCGGGGGCGGTGTTGCATTCGCTTCACCGCACCGTTGTGACGAAAAGAGAGCTGAGCCGAAAGGCAAAGCTCTCGATCTACCGGTCAATCTTTGTTCCTACCCTCACCTATGGTCATGAAAGCTGGGTCATGACCGAAAGAACGAGATCGCGGGTACAAGCGGCCGAAATGGGTTTTCTCAGAAAGGTGGCTGGCCTCTCCCTTAGGGATAGGGTGAGAAGCTCAGTCATCCGAGAGGAACTCGGAGTAGAGCCGCTGCTCCTTTGCATAGAAAGGAGCCAGTTGAGGTGGTTCGGGCATCTTGTAAGAATGCCACCTGGGCGCCTCCCTAGAGAGGTGTTCCAGGCACGTCCAGCTGGGAGGAGACCTCGGGGAAGACCCAGGACTAGGTGGAGAGATTATATCTCCACACTGGCCTGGGAACGCCTCGGGATTCCCCAGTCAGAGCTGGCTAATGTTGCCCGGGAAAGGGAAGTTTGGGGTCCCCTGCTAGAGCTGCTACCCCCGCGACCCGACCCCGGATAAGCGGTTGAAGATGAGATGAGAGAGATGAGATGAAAAACACATTATACCACATTCACATATAACAGAAGAGGTCTTCAGTACATCATATTAATTTGAAAGCTTCCAGGTTCCTAAATAGTTTTAAGGCAGGTTTAGTTTTCATAAGTCTTAGTGAGCGTACAAAAATATAAAACTCTCGTTCAAAAATGTCTAACAAAGGTGAGGTTTTAAGAAATCTGCATTTGTGTATAAAGAACTTAGCTAATAAAATTATATTATTGACAAGAAAATTGAACTTATTGTTCTCTTCAAATAAACCAAATTTTACCATATTATAAGTAAAGGAGGGAATATGAATATTTTTACTGTAAAGTACGTCATGCAACTCTATCCAGAAAGAGGCAATACAAACACACTCAAAAAATATATGTTCAGTCGTTTCATTGTTGTTACCACAGAAGGCGCAGTCATTATGCTCAATATTAAATTTAAACATTAAAAAATTATTCGATGGATAGATATCATTTAAAATTTTAAAGTGGATTTCCTTTGCCTTGGGTGTGATTGGAAATGATAGGTATTTTGTTCTAATCTTTTTGGTAACTAGAATATCAAGGGTCTGACATATATATCTTCTTTTCAGCTGTTCTGGGAAAATGGTTTTGGATAGCGTTTGCCTAATGTGTTTGTTATTGCATTTTTGATCACATAAGCAATAACCGCCTATCTGTAGCACCGGGAGACATAGAGAGATAGTTGAATATAATAACATCCCTCTAACTAACAATAACATTCCCTTGGGTATAGCATTCGTAATTGAGCAAAACTGTTTAGGTTGGCATAAGACATCATATTTAAGAGTAAAACTATTATAGCTGAGAATGTTACCTTGTTCATCCAACAAGTCCTTGACAGACCATATACCCTTTTTAAACTATTCTTCTAAGAATATGGTTTTGTTACGAATTAATATATATCTATTATTCCATATTGGTGTGTTGTGTGGGGTGAAATTGTGTTTGTATGCCAATTTCCAATATAATAGCACTTGTTGGTGAAAATTAGAGAGTTTTAGAGGGAGCTTGTTTATATTGAAGTCACACCTGAGTAGCAAATCTATTCCTCCAACCATTTTAAAGATAGATGTTGGGACACTGAACCATAAGCTGTCCAAATTACAAAGAAAAGATTGTAACCATTTCAATTTTAGCATGCCGTTCATACAATCAAAATCAATAGCGTTCAAACCCCCTTCCTCATATGGTTTTAACACATCACCCTTCCTTATATAATGAACCTTGTTCCTCCAAATGTAATTGAAATTAACTTGATTAACCATTTTAATATACTTAGGTGGGATTGCTAAAGACAAAACTGGATATATCATTCTTGATAAACTTTCTGCTTTGGTTAAAAGAATTCTTCCAAATATGGACAGATCTCTTTGGAGCCAACTATTAAGAATGGCTTTGGCTTTAGCAAAATTATTATCAATATTGAGTTTAACAATTGACTGTTCGTCCTTTGTGACAAAGACTCCTAAATACTTAACGGTGCTTTTTAATGGGATATTATATAATAATTCTAATGGATGGGCATGTATGGCCATAAGCTCACATTTGTTCAAATTCAGTCTTAAACCTGAGGCATTTGAGAAAAGGTTTACCAGTTCAATAGCAATGGGTATTTGCTGCTTGTCCTTAAGAAACAAGGTTGTATCATCAACCAATTGAATTATTATTAAGGATTTATCCATAATGTTCAATCTTTCGATATTTACATCATTTTTTATCAAAATGGCCAACATTTCAGCTGCTAGAATAAATAGAAAAGGCGAGATTGGACAGCCTTGCCGAATTCCACGGTGTATATCAAAACGTTGCGAGGTTCCATGAGGAAGGGAAATTGAACTGCTAATGTCATAATATAACATTTTCATGGTATCACAAAACTTTTGACCAAATCCAAAAAATTCAAGACACTGAAAAATAAAGTTGTGTTCAACCATATCAAAAGCTTTTTTAAAGTCTAAGAATAAGATAAAACCATCATCCTCTATCATATCCCCATAGTCTATTAAATCCAAGACTAGTCTGATATTATTGTGTATTGACCTTCCCTTAATAAAACCAGATTGCGTCTCACTTACAATTTGGGTTATGCCGTCCTTTAATCTATTGGCAAAAACGTGCGAGAATATTTTATAATCAGTGTTCAGTAGAGAAATGGGCCTAAGGTTATCAATGCATTTGCTATCTTTACCTGGTTTAGGTATTAATATAATTATACCTTGCTTCATAGTGGGCATAAGACAAGTGTCCTCAATACATTCAGTGAATGCATTAAAGAGCATCTCCCTTAAATCCTTCCAGAAAAACTTGTAGAAGTTAGATGTTAAGCCATCATTGCCAGGCGATTTATTAAGTGTTAATTTCTCCACTGCGTTGTCCAATTCTTTGATTTGTAGCCTTTTCTCACAGAACTCTTTAAACTGTAGATCTATACTGGGGATGTGTCTTTTAATTTTCTCAAAGAGAATATTGCAGTCAGTACCGGAATAAGATGAGGAATATAAATCTTTATAAAAACAAAACAATTCGTCAGCAATTAATTTTGGTTCAGTTCTTTCCTCCCCACTAATATATAAGGAGTTAATAGCATTCCTTCCTTGGCGCCTCTTTTCAAGTCTGTAAAAATAAGATGTACTTTTTTCACCTTCTTCTATCCACTTTGCCTTGGATCTTATGAAAGCACCATTTGCTTTTTTCACATAGATATCATCCAATTTTGTCTGTAAAATTAGTAACTCATTTTGTCCTCAACTGATGGATTCAATTTTTTACAAAGTGTATTCATCTCAGTAATCATGTCAATTTCTAATTGTATTTTGTGTCTACATGCAATTTTACTGAAGGAAATTGAATATTTCCGAATCTCCTATTTCAAATATTCCCATTTAACTTTGTGTGTGCCCAAATCACGTCTGGCTTTCATGTTTACAATCAAATTTCTAATTTCCTTACAATAAGATTCATCTTTAAGGAGGTCAGCATTAAATTTCCAGTAGCCCTTCTTACAAGGTTGATGTAATGTGGGTTTTAAACTTAGGGATATGATACAGTGATCAGTAAGAGGAGAGGCTGAGATGGAAGTGTCATGAACATATGTAGCTAAATTGTTAGAGATTAGCCAATAATCTATTCTGGATTTACTGGTACCATTAGGTTTTAGCCATGAAAATTGCTTGACATCTGGGTTTTGAGCTCTCCAGATATCAACTAAGGCATGAGCATCACAAAAACTTGATATTTTTTTATTATAATGACTTGAACTAAATCTAGGTGGATACCTGTCAGCCGATTCATCCGGGGCTATGTTGAAATCTCCTCCAACAATTATATTATCTGTCGGATGAAGCCCTTTCAATTCGGAAATAACATCTTCCAATTTGTTAAGTAAAATAAAATTCTGGTTGTTATTATTGTAACCATAAAGATTAATCAAAATAAAGAAAGTCCCTTCAACGTCTAGAACCACAGCTATCCAATGCCCGTTTTCGTCAACTTTAGATGTTACAATATCCCCTGGGCAATTATTAAACAAAATAGCAACCCCTGCGGAATGGGTTGAACCGTGACTATACAAAGTTTTTCCACCCCATTGGCTAGTCCAGAAAGCACAGTCATTTGGGCTTGAATGGGTTTCCTGCAGAAAAATACAGTTAGAACCTCGACTTTTGCAAAATAAAAATATTGCTTTCCTTTTAATACTATTTTTAAGACCTCGTGAATTCAAAGAAGTGCAAACTAAGGAATGTTTTAACGTAAACATAAACTCTCAACACTGGCTTACTAAAGAACTACCAGTAAAAACGCAATAAACAAAAATAGAAGTACCCTACTTTCTCTACTGAGATGAGTGATAGGGACCAAGCTAAGTCAAGGAGTCTCTCTTGTTACTTCATACATTCAACTTCCCCGATATATTATATTCGTTATTCCCTTATTAGTCCAAGCCTGTGATGCGCCGACCATTAATAAATCCGTAAGGACCTTTGTAAAACGCCTTCTCACCTTGATTTCTTGCTTTTTCAATAATGGGCCACAGAGCAGCGCGCATTTCACGGTCCTCTTTTGTAAAGTCCTCTGCAAACCGAATACCATGTTCCTTGCACACCGTAGATGTCTTTGTAATTTTCCAAAACTCATCCCGGTACCGACGCATGCTGAATTGCACGATCATCTGTCTGCTCTTCTTTTCTTCCTTCCGTCCGATCCGATGCGCAACATCCACAACGTCCTCCAGCTTCCCAGACAAGTGGGGTGCGATCTTCGCAAGCAGACGGATGGTCTCATCTCTGGCATTTTCCTCGTTTGAGTGATTCTCTCTCATCCCGTTTATTCGGAGGTTCCACCTGCGTTTGTAGCGCTCCAATTCCACTGTTTTGGTTTTCATCTCCTCGTTGTCTTTGAGGAGTAGTGACACCTGTTTTTCCAAGTTGGCAGTCTTCACTTTGTTATCTTGTATCTCCGCCGAGTTAAATTCAATTGACTTTGTCGCACTGGTAATCAAAAGGGTATTCTGCTTAATCTGAGCATTTATATCCTCGAGGGTATTGGCTTGCTTATCAATTCTGCTAGTGAGCATGTTGATTGCTTCAAGCAGTACCCTATTGGAAACATCATCCACTTCCAGTTCACCATCCTCTTCCTCCTGATGCTTATCTTTTTTTGATTGAGTACCCTTGATGGGGGTAAGGTGTGATGAGTCCCTTCGTTTTTCTTTTGGTCTCACTGAAGGCGAACTGATGACGTAGTCGTGGTCAGAAAAGTGCCCACTTGTAGTAGCCTTATTGCTAACTATTTTTGTAGAGCTATTTTCTGAGGTAGCTTTTGATTTTGACATTCTTTAGTTCTGAAAAAAATACAATGTAATGCTGAAATAGTATTTTGAATTGAGCAGGATATATTTAGTTGAGAGAAGTTAAGGTTATTGGTAAAATATTGAGACTTCGATAACTAGCTTGTAAAAGTATGTGTGCCTAAGCCGGGACTTAGGTGGGGTGCTTGGGGGTGGAAAAGGGAAGGAGGCAGTAATGAAGGCATTATTTCTTTTTCTCAGGAACACGGGGCTCTACAGGAGAATATAGCAGGGAGGCTGTGACCGGCCTCACACTCCAGTGCGGTAGGTGGCGGTATATGCACCTTAAGTTGGTTGCGATCTGCCATTAAATAAAAAGAAGAAGATAGAGTAGCCATGTTTTCCATCCTGAGCTAGTTCGTTGTTACCTAGATAGCTACCGTAGTTGTTTAGCCAGGTAACCGTCGCAGGTTTTCTGCTAAAACATCTTTATTTTTTAGGACGATTTTGTCCTTTTGTCTGATCACCAGTATGCCAGTGCACGCTCGCGAGAAGAAAGAAAACAACCACGAAGAAATGGAGGTTGATTTCGCCGAGCAGGACGCCAGTAGCACGGACGAAGAGGACACTGTCAGCTCGTCTGTGTCCGAAGATGGAGACAGTTCTGGTAAGGAATAGCTATTTACATCTACTACTGTGAATGTGGATAGTCTGTTAGACTCAATGGAGCTTGCTACTGTTATTCAGTGCCTTTCTAAATGTCTGTCTGTTTGTTTGTGTGCGCGAAGGCTTCAATGGGTTACTTTTTGACGACGGTTCCTTTCTAGACACACAAGTGATGCTGATGATGCGTGGCAAACTGACTAGTTCACTGTTGTGGAGAGCTGACAGTTTGCGTGTTTCTTCTGCCAACAGAGATGGACGATGAGGATTGCGAAAGGAGACGAATGGAGTGCATGGACGAGATGACCACACTCGAGAAGCAATTTGGCGACTTGAAAGAACAGTAAACAAACTACTAACTAGGCCTTATTTCCACCCTTCCCCAGATTATTTTCTATCTGATCCATGTTTACCTGAACATTGGCGTCAAGACAATTAGGCAATGATTGTGCTGCACTAATTGCTCACTCCTGTCTGTAACATCCTGGCAAGGTTGTACAAGGAGCGGCTGAGTCAAGTTGATATAAAGCTGCAGGAAGTGGTAGCCGGCTGTGCCCAAGAGTATCTGGAACCACTGGCCAACCTGCAAGAGAATATGCAGATCCGGACCAAAGTAGCTGGTAAATTATTGTGTATTTATGTTTACAGTTACCTAGATACTAACATACCCTTTTGAAACTTTACTTTTGGCAGGCGGGTTATGTTAAGGTGTCTGGAAGATCACTGGTTTTCTAACATTTTAGTTGTGTGTTCCTCAGATGACCTACCTACCAGCTCCTTGGGTAGGCTACCTCCAAATCTAACAAACATGTGTTGATACATGGCCCTGTTCTCAGTGATATCCAACCTTCTGAAGTGTGCTGACTGAGGTTAAAGGTTTTCCTCGTCTTGTTTTTTCTCAAGGCATCTACAGAGAGCTGTGTCTGGAGTCTGTGAAGAACAAGTATGACTGTGAGATCCAGGCTGCCTGCCAGCATTGGGAGGTCAGAGGGTTGGGTTGAATCACTGCTTTCTCTTGTCAAGTCACAAACAGGTCAACAATATGCATGGGGAATTACTGGAATATGACCTTTTGTATGAATACCATTGTTTGGAGTTATGCCGTCAGCATATTGTATGTATTTGACAAGGGTGCCCTATTCCCCCCCCAGAGCGAGAAGCTGTTATTGTTTGACACGGTGCAGAGTGAGTTGGAGGAGAAGATCAGACGTCTGGAGGAGGACCGTCACAGCATAGACATCACCTCAGGTACTCAAAATCTCACCTGGATTTTTTCTTCCAACTATGCAGTTACTCAACCTGACTGGTTGAACAAATGGAGAAGTTGGGGAATTTTTCTGTTTAAATTGGAAGTTTTATGTCCCCAGAACTATGGTGTGGGGGATGCTGCTTCAGGTATAGCTCAATAGAGATCCACAATAATAACGTGTCTCCGCATAACAGAACTTTGGAACGATGGATTACATTCACGGAAGAACAAGAAGAAGGATCCCTTCTGCCCTATCAAGAAGAAGAAGCCTGTCGTTGTCTCAGATATCCTTTTGGGTTGCCTGTCTCCTTCCTACCTTTTACTTATACTGTATCTGGTCCTAGAGATATGTCTAGTCTTATTTTACTATAGTGGCTGACTGTTTATCTTAACTCCTTCTCACGTCCATACATTGTTTATATGCTGCAAGACTTGGATATACTTGAAGACTGGACGGCGATCCGAAAGGTATTTGAGTTAACCAAACGTGAGTGTTTCTATTTTCGGAATGGGTTGGAATTTAACCTTTCGATGTCGTTTTATATGTACCACAGGCGATGGCGTCAATAGGGCCACACAGGGTCAAGGTTGACGGTAAGTATCTTTCGTATCACTGTCAGGGCAAGACTTCATGTCAGATCTCTCATTATGTTGGGGGAGTCAGTTTAAATCTGAGATACTTATTTGTTATGCTGTTTGGTAGTGTATGATTGAAGTGTTGCTGTTACACAGTAGTGGTTTAAACCATTTGGGCCTACAGTCAAACGTCACATTATGTCCAAATCAGGCTGTAGCTACTGCTAGCCACATGTTCTGCTGTTGGTTACTTATACACATTCTGGAGGAGACGTACATTCAGCTGTTAAGATTTCTTTGGGTTTATCTTATCCAATGTACTGTTCTTTTCTTTGACACGTTCTATGAATGGGATCCTACCAGCTGGTCTTACTTCAGCAAAGAAAGCAGTTATATTTTATGGAATCCAGGGCTGGCTCTTTAGTTGTACTTGCTGAATGTCTTTCAGACAATTGTTCGTTTGAAATAGGGCTGGAACCAACTATTATTTTGAAAAAACAACTAATCAAATGATTATTTGAACGTTTAGTCAACTGTTCATCTACTTTCCCAATGATTAATCAGTAAGCTTTGAACAATTATTCAGCTTTTGCAATTTGTTAAAACATTGCGTTATACTTATTCTAATAATAATAAGGAAATCACTTCAGCTTTTGAAAAACATTTTTATTGCACTTTGAGCCAATGGTAAAAGCCAATATATTTTTGTCCCATTTTGTCCAACTTAAATGACAAATGTGAAATACCGCATAATGCTTTTTTATCAACTGGTGTCGCTAACTGACCATCTTGCTTACTAGTTCCAGGCTGGAACACACTCAACTCTCACCGTTTCCATCGCCTCTCGTGCCGGGATGTTTCCTTTTTAAGTGTTTCAGCACGCATGTTGTGCTTTCATGGAATGCAGGTTTTGTCTTACAGATGTGCACATTTTTTGTTTAGAATTTTAGTGAAACCTGTCCCTCACGCGTCTTGTTCTGCTCCGTTTGCACTCTGACATTTTATCACAATATATTAGAAACGGAAGTGTTCTTTTTGTCACGAATGGGAAGACGGACACAAGCGCAGGGCGAACGAAGAGCATTTATTAAAAACAAATGTAACTATAACGGAGAAACGCGAAACAAGACAAGACCTAAGCAAAAGTAACGTTTGCATACACCAAACAAAGACCGACAACACACACTGGGAGAGGAGGAACTTGAATGGGATGGTGATTTAGGAAAACCGATGAATAAAACAATGAAACAAGTGTCCGTGCACCAAACGAGGGATAGAGGGCTACATTACAGTCAAGAGTTACACTGCTGCACTGGTCAAATAATGTTTTTGCAGCCACATCATATAATTAGTATGAGATGAAACGACTTGTCGACAACAAAAGTATTTGTCGATAAAAAAAAACGGAAACCTGTAAAAGTTATTTAAGCGTGGCGGCCAGCGGTTCCTGGGTGGACCTACCCTCAATTCTTAGAAAGACTGGCTTCTCTTTGAGTCTCTTCTTTATGTTAGTACAAAATGAATGACTGTGGTGTGTGTCTGTGTGTGCAGCCCCTACCAAGCCTGAGAAACAGCACCATGTAGCGAGGTCTGAGGAGGGCAGACTCTTCTATGACAGCCAGTGGTACTGCAGAGGACAGGCCATATGCATCAACCGGAAGGACGAATACCCCACTAGGTGTGTGGCTTTACCCCAGGTGCACTGTGTTCCTTGTACTTCATGAAAACATTGTGTAAGCAAGATGAGGACGATATGCTTGAATTACGTCTGGACAACCCTGACATGTCCTCTAATCACAATGATTTAAATATTGGCACACTAGAGTTTCATGGCTTTAAATTTCGACTAATGTTGTCATAGAAAGACATCCTTTCATAAAATCTGTTTGCCCATTGAATGCATGTATGGCTGTCTGTTGGCAATGCTAAGGAGTTTGGAATGCTAGCTAAGGTGAAAGGCATGTAGATGTATGATGATTTGTGTGTCTACTCTGTGTCCATGTTTTGAATCTAGTGTCTGTGTGCCTTTCTGTCTATATCGTGTATTGTAAGCATGTCGTTAAAAATGCAGGATAGATCCAATTGCACCGTTACCTAATTTGTGTACCTAACTGGGGTGTGTGTATATATGCGTGTATGTATGTAGAATTCTCCATACTTTTCTGTCTCCACATACAGTGCCATAATTACCACCATTAACCACGATGAGGTTTGGTTCAAACGGCTGGACGGCAGCAAATCCAAACTCTACATCACTCAGCTGCAGAAAGGCAAATACACCATCAAACACTCCTAATGTCGCTTGCGGCTTGCCGTACTATCCCACTACCTGGATGTGAGATAACGAACTTCAGTGCCATAACGTCCTGTCCCAAATTTGTATTGCCGTAGGTGGGGGAAACCTTAACGGGATGTCAGTGGTCTAGCTACATAGACTTTGTGACTGACAATTGCTCTGTAAATATGTATTTTTATGTTAATAATATCTGCCTATCTACCAAGTCTCATTTGTTTTCTCTCAATTGAATGAGAAATAAGGAGGCCGGTATGATTTGGTGAGTTTCTGTCTGCGAGGTGTTCTGAGGAGCGCTGGTGTTGTTATAGCGTGCCTTTATAACATGACTACGCCTACAGACCTCAACTAACTCGATCCAGTCAGTGAAACCGAAGGTCCTCTGGCCTGTGAGAACTCTACAACCATGTCAAAGTGGCTCATTTTGGGAAAGGAAATGTATGGAAGTTCAATGCAGGTTATGAATTCTCATTTATTATAGCATGAATATAGCACATGTTGGTGTGGCAGACATGCACAGCCACTAACAGGAAGTTTATCCTGTATAGAATCGTGTTGATGATCCGAACTTTAAACAACAGGTTGTGTTTACTTCACTTTAAAACCAGTAGCCACCGGCCTCTTCTAGTGGTCTTTGTTTCTGGGAATTTTTTTTACCTTCCCTCCCACATCTGTGCTCATGTCAGAGAACCATCAACATAAGATGGGTTAAAGCTGGAATCTCGTCCATGGAACCTCAGCTAGTTTTTCTGCGTGCGTGCGTGCGTGTGTGTGTGTGTGTGTCCTACGTCATTGGGAAGAAACAACACTATCTCCATGTACTTATCAGCAGCATAATAACTATATAAGAGTATTCCCATTCAGGTGTGCTTCAACATCATATAGAAATATCCATGGCTGTATATATTGGGGGTATTTTTATGATCGTGTGTCATACTATATCCATCAGGCCAAATGTTACTGTGCCATCAAATGTACAGTAGTCCTCTGCTATTTTGCTCGTCTATGGGTATGAATTGTTATTTTGTCTTTGCCTTGTTTGTCATTCGGTTTTTAGGAAATAGCACTCAGCCTGGACAACACATTTTCTTTTATTATGTTGGAAGAACATTTTACTAAAACATTGTGTCGAAGTGCCAATGTATGTACAGCAAATTAAATGTTTCATTTTATAGAAAACGTGTCACGTGCGTTGACTTGTACACATGGTAGTGGGTTGAAGCATTCAATATAGTGATAACAAATAGAATTCCTAGTTATTAATAGGGGCATTCTGGTTGGATTGCCAGGCCCTTTTGTTTATTTTGACGTTGGCTCTTGGAGAACTAGTAGGCGACTGACTTTAAAAAGCATTTCTTTATTATGCAAATACCAACTGTATATGCATAGGCATAATCTCAAGTCTGGAGAGAAAACTGCCGAGTAATGCTGAACTCAAAGTCACTCCCAAGGTTTACCCAACCTAACCCACCCCTCTTCCTTTGAAAGGGGGGGCTTATTCAGAAAATGCTGAGTGCTGCCAGTTTGATAATGGGCTAATTCTGCATTGCTGTTCCCTGTGTTGGCCAGAGCTTTCTGCCAGTGGGCCACTCACTAAATTAATACTACTGAGATTGATTTAGGATTCATTCAAATGTTTACCTTCCCTGTCTCTACTTCCTGCTTACTTCTTTCTGGTGGCTGATTGCAGCCACCTCGTGTCCCAGGTCTGAATCAGTTCGTCGCTAGAAGACGATAAAAACTAGAAGCACTTCTGCTCCCCTGGAATATCAATTCACACAGCCCTGAGTCTAAAACGTTCTCTCCAGTTATGATCACTACACTGAAATGGCCACACTCCTCACAAAGCTGTTAATGGATTTGCATGTGACTGGGTACCTCTAAAGATGTCCCACCCCCGTGTCAGTGATTTGGGGGTGCCTCCATCAACATACTACCAAGAACACATGCAGGCATGGCCACAGAAATCCAACTTGTAATACTTGTTATTGACCAGGTGGTGTCAGTAGAGCTCCATTGTGACAGTGCTGCACTTGACAAGTAAGAGAGGTGGTTGGGTCCCTGTAACTGGGGCACCCTGCTGAAGAGAAGACTCCCAGATGATGGTGATGGTTCGGAGGGAGGGACACACGCGGGCGCCTGCTGTGAAGGAATGCTTTCATCACAGCTCACTGGCCATGTCTGCTGCTGCCAGTAGACGAGAGAACGATAGAAATACACAGAGAAAGGAAGATGGCAACACACAGAAGGAAAGATGGCAATACACAGATACGGAGAGAAAGATGGCAACGCAGAGATAAAGATGGCAACACACAAAGAGGAGGGAAAGATAACGTTACACAGAGATCCCCCAGACTTGAGCTCGTTGGGATTATTACTGCAGCATTAGGACTAATTAGACCTTACAGGTGTGACTGTTGAATTACTTATAGTGTGTGTGTGTGTGTGTGTGTGCATGCTGATGTGATTGTGTTAGATCATGTAAATGTGCACATATATTAGTTAACACACAGACTGTGCTGGGCAAATGCTCCATCAGCAACGGTAGTATTCTCCATGATGACTGCACCCTCAAGGGGTTTTATTTTCAGCTTGGCAAGACACGGGCATCCTACCCAGCCCACTGGGGGTCCTGAGTGGCGCTGCCCCACAATCCACTCACCCACATTCACGCCAACTACTCCTGGCATTAGGCTGTTCTACCATCTCGCTTATCCAGGGCTGTCACTTTTTTACGCTGCGTTCTCTTGGGTATCGTTGTCCTGTGAGATCCGGGAGAACCAGCTGGGTCCAGCCTGCCGGGTGCAGTCAACTGTAACCTGGGCCGTGTTCGTTGGGGCACATGGTGGAGAAAGTCAGGTAGTCCAGCCCTTCTTTAGCCTGTGTTCTGTTAACATGGTGCCTAATGAACACTACCCATGCCTGGTTAAACTGTAAATGTGGCTGTGTGATTCAGCTTAATGGTTACCGTCCAACCTTTTGCCCTGTTAGGGTCTCCAACATTCACTGCATTTAACGTATTTCTGAACGTGTGTGTCTGCGGACTATAATCAACTGTAATGTGTGAGATGTCAGACAACTAGTGTAACTTTCCTGTGTTAGGCTGCCAGGGTTTCACAGGCTGGCTGTAGTTTGGGTGTTGCAGAATAGGCAGGTTTAAATTGTAAACATGGCGCTAAAGCACATGGTTTGGCTGATATTTAAGTCAACTGTCATTGGGAGACTTATTTCAAGAAACATATATAACAATATGGTGTGTGTGTGTTTACATGTATAGGATTTACTCTTTTTTGTTGGTGTTTGAGTTACCATCAGGATTCAAGTTAAAGTTTTGGAGTTTGGTAAGCAAAAAAAAATATTTTATTGGCAATAAGGGGTATCTTATTATATTACCTATAAACAGTATGTATACATATTTCATTCATAGTTTAATTATCATTAATGTATAATTACTTAATTTAATTTATTAGGGAAGATTTTATTCACTTTTAATTGAACTACTGCCAACAGGACTGCTACTGCTCCCAATGAAATGACTGCCAAAGCTCAAGCTATTCTCCCAAATAAAACCTGATTTACACGTATCTGCCCAAGTCTGTCCAGATCAGCACAAGGGACCATCGACGCACTGGTTGCGATGGCTGCGTAACACTTTACGAGTTACTTTAGGCCCCGTAAAGTATTTGCCAATCTAAGCCCTATAAAAACAAGCTGAACCGCTCAACATGCTCGGAAATGTGACGTTCGCCACATATTACGGTTATATTACCACACTTTACGGTTCATCTGCTGTCTCCAGGTTGACATGTTCACGAGGTTGACGACATTAACGAAACAGTCACATCACTGCTCCTTCTCATGTCGCCGCGACAGTTGTCACAAAACATTCTGTGAGCTTGTTTTTTGTTACAATGTTTTAATAATAATAATAATTCATAGGGTTTATATAGTGTTTTTCTTCTTTCAACAAACAACAGCAAAAGGAGAGCACTTGGACAACACAGACAACTGAAAGTGAACAAATAAGATGACACACGGTAAATGCAAGGGGACTGGGCTAGGGGTAGGCTTGTATAAATGCAGGGAGACTGGGCTGGGGGTAGGCTTGTATAAATGCAGGGAGACTGGGCTAGGGGTAGGCTTGTATAAATGCAGGGGGCTGGGCTAGGGGTAGGCTTGTATAAATGCAGGGGCTGGGCTAGGGGTAGGCTTGTATAAATGCAGGGGGACTGGGCTAGGGGTAGGCTTGTATAAATGCAGGGAGACTGGGCTAGGGGTAGGCTTGTATAAATGCAGGGGGACTGGGCTAGGGGTAGGCTTGTATAAATGCAGGAGACTGGGCTAGGGGTAGGCTTGTATAAATGCAGGGGGACTGGGCTAGGGGTAGGCTTGTATAAATGCAGGGAGACTGGGCTAGGGGTAGGCTTGTATAAATGCAGGGGACTGGGCTAGGGGTAGGCTTGTATAAATGCAGGGAGACTGGGCTAGGGGTAGGCTTGTATAAATGCAGGGGACTGGGCTAGGGGTAGGCTTGTATAAATGCATGGGGACTGGGCTAGGGGTAGGCTTGTATAAATGCAGGGGGACTGGGCTAGGGGTAGGCTTGTATAAATGCAGGGAGACTGGGCTAGGGGTAGGCTTGTATAAATGCAGGGGACTGGGCTAGGGGTAGGCTTGTATAAATGCAGGGGGCTGGGCTGGGGGTAGGATTGTATAAATGCAGGGAGACTGGGCTAGGGGTAGGCTTGTATAAATGCAGGGGGCTGGGCTGGGGGTAGGCTTGTATAAATGCAGGAGACTGGGCTAGGGGTAGGCTTGTATAAATGCAGGGAGACTGGGCTAGGGGTAGGCTTGTATAAATGCAGGGAGACTGGGCTAGGGGTAGGCTTGTATAAATGCAAGGGGACTGGGCTAGGGGTAGGCTTGTATAAATGCAGGGGGACTGGGCTAAAAGTAGGCTTGTATAAATGCAGGGGGCTGGGCTAGGGGTAGGCTTGTATAAATGCATGGGGACTGGGGTAGGGGTAGGCTTGTATAAATGCATGGGGACTGGGGTAGGGGTAGGCTTGTATAAATGCAAGGGGACTGGGCTAGGGGTAGGCTTGTATAAATGCAGGGGACTGGGCTAGGGGTAGGCTTGTATAAATGCAAGGGGACTGGGCTAGGGGTAGGCTTGTATAAATTCAGGGGACTGGGCTAGGGGTAGGCTTGTATAAATGCAGGGAGACTGGGCTAGGGGTAGGCTTGTATAAATGCAAGGGGACTGGGCTAGGGGTAGGCTTGTATAAATGCATGGGGACTGGGCTAGGGGTAGGCTTGTATAAATGCAGGGGGCTGGGCTAGGGGTAGGCTTGTATAAATGCATGGGGACTGGGCTAGGGGTAGGCTTGTATAAATGCAAGGGGACTGGGCTAGGGGTAGGCTTGTATAAATGCATGGGGACTGGGCTAGGGGTAGGCTTGTATAAATGCAAGGGGACTGGGCTAGGGGTAGGCTTGTATAAATGCAGGGGACTGGGCTAGGGGTAGGCTTGTATAAATGCAAGGGGACTGGGCTAGGGGTAGGCTTGTATAAATGCAGGGGACTGGGCTAGGGGTAGGCTTGTATAAATGCAGGGAGACTGGGCTAGGGGTAGGCTTGTATAAATGCATGGGGACTGGGCTAGGGGTAGGCTTGTATAAATGCAGGGGGGCTGGGCTAGGGGTAGGCTTGTATAAATGCAGGGAGACTGGGCTAGGGGTAGGCTTGTATAAATGCAGGGAGACTGGGCTAGGGGTAGGCTTGTATAAATGCAGGGGGACTGGGCTAGGGGTAGGCTTGTATAAATGCAGGGGGCTGGGCTAGGGGTAGGCTTGTATAAATGCATCTGTTCAATGTTTGAACAGATGAGTTTTAGGTGGTGGATGAAGATGTTAACAGTTTCAGAGTCTCGGATGGATTTTGAAAGGGCATTCCAAAGCCTGGGAGCAGCCCTAGAAAACACCCTGTCTCCATAGCTCTGAGGGCTTGGACCGGGGGGTAATGAGAGTTGTGGCAGAGTACGGAGACCGAAAGGGTTTGTATTGGGGAATGAAGTCCAGGAGGTATGGTGGAGCAAGCAGATGTAGGGCTTTATAGGTGAGCAGGATCATTTGGTTATCAATGTGCTGATGGACAGGGAGCCAGTTTAGACCATTTGTAGCTTATGGAGAGATGAACAGATGATGCCAGAAAGAAGGGAGTTGCAGTTGTCAAGGCGGGAGGAGATGCATGCGTCTATTAAGGTTTCAGCAGCAGTGGGATGGGAGAGAAATTAATTTAGCTTGGCAATATTGCAAAGGTGAAAGAATACGGATTTGATTTGTCTGTTTTATGTGTTGTTTAACGTTAAGGGTGGAGAATGACGCCATGGGTGTGTGCGTGGGGAGGAGGAGAGGCAATGATGTCATCAATGGTCAGAGTGAAGGAGAGACAATGGTGTCATCAATGGTCAGAGTGAAGGAGAGACAATGGTCAGAGTGAAGGAGAGACAATGGTCAGAGTGAAGGAGCCGGTTATGGTGAGAGTGGATTTAGTGCTTATGAGTAGTGGTTCTGTTTTATCACTGTTAATTTTGAGGAAGTCTTGCTGCATCCATGTTTTTATTGTAGACATGCAGGATTCAATGGGGACCAAAAGTGGGTTGCTGAGAGATTTGATGCTAAGATAAAATGATGTCATCGGCATAACAGTGAAAATCCAGGCTGAAGTGACAGACGATCTGACCAAGGGGGAGGATGTAAATGATGAAGAGCAAAGGGCCAAGAACAGAGCCCTGTGGGACACCCTAAAGGAGTGTTAGGCAATGCTGGAATATGGTCCCATTCTTTTTATACCAGAAGACACACTGGTTGCAAAATACGCACAAGTCGATGTGTCTAACCGCAAAGCTAATAGTAATTAAACGATACAAAAATAATTGTATTTCAAATGCAGTATTCATGATTAAATGATGATGAATAATTTACTTCATATTCAAATCAAGTTTCTAATTTTATAATGCGTCCCACCAGAAGGATGGTAAAACTTGAAGTATGCTTGTGTGTGACAGACGCAGTGAAGTGACAAGAAAGCTCCGCTAATTGGTTGAGTTGACAGGATGCTGACAGTGCATCTCAGACAGGTACTCTGTTCTGTTTCTCTGTTTTTCTTCTCTCTGATCTGTATGTGTTTGTTTGTGTTTCTTTATGCATGCGTCCCCGTCCATGTGTGTGTGAGAGAGATTTTGAGTATCTCCAACCAGGAATTCTCTACTGTCCTGATTTTCACTGTAAAATGCAACAGCAGCCCTTCCTTTCTTCTAAAGCAGACGCTTTTTTGGCTACAGCGAACATGGTTAGAGAGAACGCACTATAGTGGAGCCAGCCTTATTAAGATCCTTGTCATCTTATCAGGCAGTGTGCTTTACTGCATGGTGAACTAGCCAAGCCTGAATACACACATACTAGTGGGGGAGGGGCAGACCACTGTGAGGAGGGAGTGACCACTGTGGGGAGGGAGTGACTATCCTACTCCCTCTATCTCCCTCCCTCTATCTTCCTCCCTCTATCTCACTCCCTCTATCTTCCTCCCTCTATCCTACTCCCTCTATCTTACTCCCTCTATCTTACTCCCTCTATCTTCCTCCCTCTATCCTACTCCCTCTATCTTACTCCCTCTATCTTACTCCCTCTATCTCACTCCCTCTATCTTCCTCCCTCTATCTTACTCCCTCTATCTTTCTCCCTCTATCTTCCTCCCTCTATCTTCCTCCCTCTATCTTACTCTCTCTGCATCACTGTTCTCTTCCTCACCCTTTGCCTCTGTCTTTTTTTGTCTCATTCGTTGTCTCTTTCTTTCTCTCTCTTTTTCTCTCCCTGCCTTTCTTTACCCAGCTTATACTCGCTCCTCACTGTCTCCCAGTTGACTCTTTCTTATCTCTCTCTCTCTCTCTCTCTCTCTCTCTCTCTCTCTCACAACGCATACGAGATCACACCATGTCGTTTCTCAACACACCTCCCCTTTCAACACTCCTGCTGCGTGTTTTCACTTTATGCAAGAGCAGATTTATGTGAAAGAACCTGTGAGGCTTTAAGTGTTACTCATTTACTCACGTCAAGACGACACATGGTGTCCATTTTGTTTTGTTATTTCTGAACGATATTTTCCCTGGAATCTAAATGTGTCCTGTTAAAGGCCAGAGGCACAAGCCCAAGTCAGATGTTTGTAAAGAAAGAAGACTTGTATGCTTCCACACTTGACACCCTATCAACTCTATTTGGACGTCTGCATTTTAAGGTGAAAACAGAGCAGATTGAAAGACAAACGCTCATTTAAGCTGCTCCACCAAACTGCTTCCTGGTCCAATTATATTCTTCTAATGTAGATTCATGCTGGTTTAAATTTGTACCATTTTCCAGGCACTCAGAATTTCAAAAGAACATAGCTTTGACCAGAGCCACGGTGATGTTGCAGATTTTGCGGAGGAGTTACATTAAACCTAAAGAAATTGTTCCACTTCCTCATAGTTAGCCAACACAGCCTGCGAAATGCAACACACACACACAACCACACACACACACACACACACACATTTGTAAAGAATAGACCTGGAAGAGAATAAAACATTAAGTGTGTGTTTGTGTGTTTGTGTGTTTGTGTGTTTGTTTGTGTGTGTGTTGTGTGTGTGTGTGTGTGTGTGTGTGTGTGCGTGCGTGCGTGCGTGCGTGCGCGCGTGCGTGCGTGCGTGCGTGCGCGTGCGTGCGCGTGCGTGCGTGCGTGCGTGCGTGCGTGCGTGCGGCGTCGCGTGCGTGCGTGCGTGCGCGTCTGCGTGCGTGCGTGCGTGCGTGCGTGCGTGCGTGCGTGCGTGCGTGCGTGCGTGCGTGCGTGCGTGCGTGCGTGCGTGCGTGCGTGCGTGCGTGCGTGCGCGCGTGCGTGCGCGCGCGCATTGGCTCATACAAAGATCTGCCCTGATCTTAGCCAATCCTGTCGCGTCTCTTGTAAGCCCAGATCTTAATTATTCATGAGGAACTCTTCTTGTATGTTCTAAAAGCCTGTGTTGTTTTACCAAGGCTTCGGGGAGGCCTGGAGGACCAGCTCAGAGAGGGGCCCAGGACTACATGCAGTGTGCTGGTGTGTAGGGAATGTGGATGTCTTCATACAGTATGTATGTCTACAAAGCAAAGAATCACAGCCTAAGATCACACAGATCAGCAGAAAATAGAGCAGCACTCCAGTAGCGTTGCTGTTAGCTAGGCCATTGTCGTTATCTAATGGTAAATTAGCAGTTTCCCTAAGAAATTCCAATTATGTGATATAATGCGTTTGATAAGGCACAAGCACACGCACACGCACACACACACACACACACACACACACGGTCACGTTTACTCTGAATGCTGTGTTGAGCAGCAGCCTCTGATCTGGTTTTATAAATAAGTAAACACAATGGCTGACTCTGACTGAGCAACCCCCATTTCATTCCTTGTCTTGTCGCTGTGCTGTTCACTCATTCATGTGACCTCATATCTCCATCTCATGTTCCCACAGTGTTGCTTTAGATCCCCGTGTTCACCTCCAGCCTGTAGGAGTTCTACATGGGGTCTGTATATCTCCCCCAGCTCTTTATGTAACCAGGGGGGAAGACCTATTTCTTTAGTCCCTCCGTTTCTGCCCTCCATCTTTCTTCTGGGACAAGCTTCATTGAGCTTCGGCGTGACCAACAGCTGTGTGTTAGCCTACTGACTGTGCACTGGATCATACTATATGCACCGAGTACAAAGAGAGGGATATAGAGAGAGGGATATAGATAGAGAAAGGAAGAGAGCAAGAGAAAAGTGAAAAGAGAGAGAAAGTGGGCGGAGGGAAAGATAAAGCAGAAAAATTAAGCAGAGATAAAGCAGAGCAATAAAGCAGAGAGATTAAGCAGAGAGATAAAGCGGAGCGATGAAGCGGAGCGATGAAGCGGAGCGATGAAGCGGAGCGATGAAGCGGAGCGATGAAGCGGAGCGATGAAGCGGAGCGATGAAGCGGAGCGATGAAGCGGAGCGATGAAGCGGAGCGATGAAGCGGCGCGATGAAGCGGCGCGATGAAGCGGAGCGATGAAGCGGCGCGATGAAGCGGAGCGATGAAGCGGAGCGATGAAGCGGAGCGATGAAGCGGCGCGATGAAGCGGCGCGATGAAGCGGAGCGATGAAGCGGAGCGATGAAGCGGAGCGATGAAGCGGAGCGATGAAGCGGAGCGATGAAGCGGAGCGATGAAGCGGCGCGATGAAGCGGAGCGATGAAGCGGAGCGATGAAGCGGAGCGATGAAGCGGAGCGATGAAGCGGCGCGATGAAGCGGAGCGATGAAGCGGCGCGATGAAGCGGAGCGATGAAGCGGAGCGATGAAGCGGCGCGATGAAGCGGCGCGATGAAGCGGCGCGATGAAGCGGCGCGATGAAGCGGCGCGATGAAGCGGCGCGATGAAGCGGAGCGATGAAGCGGAGCGATGAAGCGGAGCGATGAAGCGGAGCGATGAAGCGGAGCGATGAAGCGGAGACTTGTCCCATCTATACATGTTTACAGCTAAGTATTGGAGGGATGTGGAAGTAATGAATGAGTGAAGTGTTCCATGTTAGGAAATGTTGTGTGTCCTTTATTCTGTCGGGGACCTAATGCACCGGGCCACATAAGTGTTTTGAAAGAGCTTTTATTGTGAAAGTGCTTTTATTGTGAAATACACAATGATGTAATGGGTTTTGGTACAGACAGAGACAAACCGACCACATACTGCAAGTAGACTGAAAAACAACCGCTAATGGAGTGAGCGAATCCCTGGTGGCCCAATCCCTTCCTGCTCAGACCCAATGAGCTTTTATGTTGAATGACTAATATTTTCAATAAACGGGCCTCGCTGTGTGCGTATGCTGAAGCCTCACTGCTTTGATGTTTCCTAGATAGAGTGTGATTGTCAAGGTTCTCCAGGACAGAGGTTTTCAAACATCTCCACAGGGACCCTCTGCTGTTCCATATATTAGCCAACCTCATTTAATTAGTCAATTAATCGTCGAGCCCATGCTTGATTTAGACTGAAATAGGTGCCAGTACTCACCGGTATCGTACATTTCCGGGTGCAGGACCTCCACAATAATGGTGAGGTGATATTTTATAAGAGGAACAGGCAGTAGAAGCTTTTATGTATGAGGTGAGCCAATTCAGGGCTAGAATATGTATGAGGTGAGCCAATTCAGGGCTAGAATATGTATGAAGTGAGCCAACTCAGGGGTAGAATATCAAATTCAGGGCTAGAATATGTATGAGGTGAGCCAATTCAGGACTACAATATGTATGAAGTGAGCCAATTCAGGGCTAGAATATGTATGAGGTGAGGCAATTCAGGGCTAGAATATGTATGAGGTGAACCAATTCAGGACTACAATATGTATGAGGTGAGCCAATTCAAGGCTAGAATATGTATGAGGTGAGCCAATTCAGGGCTAGAATATGTATGAGGTAAGCCAATTCAGGGCTAGAATATGTATGAGGTGAGCCAATTCAGAGCTAGAATATGTATGAGGTGAGCCAATTCAGGGCTAGAATATGTGTGAGGTGAGCCAATTCAAGGCTAGAATACGTATGTGAGCCAAATCAGGGCTAGATAATGTATGAGTTGAGCCAATTCATGGCTAGAATATGTATGTGAGCCAATTCAAGGCTATATAATGTATGAGGTGAGCCAATTCAGGGCTAGATAATGTAGGAGTTGAGCCAATTCAGGGCTAGAATTTAGCTTTGCTAGAGGACAGTTTGAAACCCAGAAATACATGTTCCAATATTTACGGTGTATTGTTACAGTAGTTTGGTAGGGCGCTCTGTTTCACCGACCCCTGGTTGAGACACTTTCAGTACTGGTCATGACGCCCTTTCCTCTGGTCACTCTCCCTAACCCTCACCGGGTCATCGTGCACCTGCAGTTGTGCCTCTAGCCCAAGTCAGCCAGCCAGATCCCTCTATTATTAAAGAGACGTCTCACAAGACAGCTGACAAACGCTCTGTTATCATTTAGGATCCAATGACTCATTACCACACCGGGTTAAGGAGATTATACCTGAGTGACTGACAGCGTTGTTTGGCAAATCAGACAGAGCCTTTTGTTACCGCAAGACCTGTGTTCAAATTTAGTTTGATGGTGCCGTTAACACGACATTCGCTATATATCACGTCAGCTTTAACGTATTTAGGCAGCCGGCTTTTATGTGGAACAGAGGGATTATTATGTTGTTATCCAGACGCACATTTATAAATCGTTCAATCGTTCTATGGCGCACACTTTTGTTTTAAAGGACCAACGAGGTCTACTTCCTGTTTATTTTTCAGGCAATACAGTTATCGTCGCCCTATTTCAAATACTATTATCCACCTTATTTGGAAAACATGGCTTGATTGAGCTTTACCACCTACAATGGCTGCAGAATATTTGGGCAAACGTCTTTGGTTTGAAAACAGGCTACAGCAAACACTCAAACTTTTTTAAAAGAACATTCGAACCCGGGTCTCCATAGCCAGCATGTTTGTCATCCATGAAGTTGCAGGGAGCTGTTTGACTGTTTCCAGACCAGGCCAACGAGCTCTGACGAGTACCACTCCGGTGGTAACAGAAGACGACTCGTTTCAGCGCATCACTCGGCTCCGAAGGCCTGCTTCTCAGGTTCTTCATCCACGTCGAGTGCCCAAGGCCTGGGTGGATAGGTCGTCTTTTATTCATCTGTCCGCTTTGGTGCCGACTGAGAGAGAGAAAGCAATGTTGTGTCCATACGCGGCTGTGCGTATGAATATGTAAGAAACACATATACATAGACTGTTAAAGGAGCACTCTATTGCCTGGAGATATGTGGAAGGGGAATGTATTTCTCTATTTGTCCGGCGCTCCATACATCTCAGACTAGAAGGTTAGTTGTCGAGGCCCCACTTTAATGTGGCCCCTCAAGCTCTGCATTAGCTAAAACCCCTAGAACACAATAATGTTCTGTGGAATGCCTCTATCATATTTGAAAAGATGTATCTATAAAGTTGTATAATGCATTATCACTGTTTACTATGCGAACGCGCTTTTAAGTATTTTAGCGTAGCTTTAGACGTTTACTAAAAACAGGAAAAAGCTAGTTCACTAATGGACAAGCTAGCATTGGTAAATAATGTCTAATGGCTCATCTATTAATGAAAGTCACTCATTTGAGAGAAACAGCCAATTTCATTCGGCCTGTTTATTTTACACTGCAGGCTGCAGGCTGGAAGATTTAAGATTTTGAACACAAAGTGTTTTATTGCAATAATGATGATTGTATTAATACATTTAATTGTTGTTTAGTAGATGTGTTCATCCAAAATGATTTCTGCATATTCTCAAACTTGAGTGTTTCAGTCAGGTCGGAAATTAATGAAACAGTGGTTAAAGATGTGCAAATTAATAATATATTTAAACAGTATAACTTAAATGATAATGAAAAATGACATTAAATTGTTGTGTGTGAAGGAAAAGCTATTCTACACATTCTGATAAAGCTCAGTGCTGGTATTACTTATTTTAGACGGTCATGTTTTTTTAGGTCTGTCGATGCTTGTCAATTGGACAGTAGATCGCCCACTGGGAATCTTACCCACAGCCCATGGTTTTATTAACACTACGTCATGGATCTGAGTCATCTGCCATGTTATCTGGTCTCAAGAAATCATTTTCTTATGTTATGACTATTTAGTCACGGGCCAGTCACTGTCTTTTAGATTAAAAACATCTGGACAGTCCTTAGTGCACAATCTAAATGTTGTCTTTGAGAATTGACAGCGCTTCACTTTTTATACGTTTTGTTTTGTTACAGATTTATTAAAATTAAAATACTTTTTTCCTCAAAATCCTACAGACGATACCCATTAATGACAAAGTGAAAAAAGTTTGTTTAATATTTTTAATAACTTTGCAAAAAATTATGAACTAAAATATAGCATGTACATAAGTATTCACAGCCCTGCCTAATACTTTGTTGAAGCATTTTTGGCAGCTATTACAGACTCTGGCCCATGATTTTTGGGCTGTTTCTCCCATTCTTCTTTGCAGGACCTCTCAAGCTTTATCAGGTTGGATGGGGAGCGACGTTGCACAGCCATTTTCATTTCATTTAATCTCTCCAGAGATGTTAAATCACGTTCAAGTCTGGGCTCTGGCTGGGCTCAGGATATTCACAGAGTTGTCCCGAAGCCAATTGTTATCTTCGCTGTGTGCTTAGGCTTGTTGTCCAGTTGAAGATGAACCTTCGCCCCAGTCTGAGGTCCAGAGCGCCCTAGATCAGGTTTTCATCAAGGATGTCTCAATACATTGCTCCATTCATCTTGTCCTCAATCCTGACTAGTCTCCCAGTTCCTGCTGCTGAAAAACATCCCCACAACATGATGCAGCCACCACTGCGTCACTGTAGAGATGGTATTGGCTAGGTGATGAGCAATGCCTCGTTTCCTCCATGACATGACGCTTGGCATTCAGGCCAAAGAGTTCATTCTTTGTTTCATCAGACCAGAGAATCTTGTTTCTCATGATATGAGAGTCCTTAAGGTGCTGTGGCAAACTCCAGGTGGGCTGTTGTGTGCCGTTTACTGATAAATGGCCACTCTACCATACAGGCCTGAATGGTGGAGTGTCGCAGATATGGTTGTCATTCTGGAAGGTTCTCATCTCTTTACTCAGAGTGACCATCGAGTTCATGGACACCTCCCTGACTAAGGCCAATTCCCCCAGATTGCTCAGTTTGGCCAGGCGTCCAACTCTAGGAAGAGTCCTGGTGGTTCCAAACTTCCATGTGAGGATGATTGAGGCCACTGTTGCTCATTGGGGCCTTCAATGCTGCAGATATTTTTTCCCAGATCTGTGTCTCAATACAATCCTGTCTCGGGGGTCTACAGTCAATTCTTTGGACTTCATGGCTTGGTCTGTGCTCTGACATGCACTGTTAACTGTGGGACCTCATATGGACAGGCGTGAGCTTTTCCAAATCATGTCCAATCGACTGTATTTACCACAGGTAGACTCCAATCCACCAATCCAAAAGCTGTTTAAACATCTCAAGGATGACACGTGGAAACAATATGCACCTGAGAAGTCGCAAAAAGTATACTGAATACTTATGTACGTGTGATTTGTTTTGTGTCTTTAATAGATTAGCAAAGATTAAAAAATGAATTTTCACGTCATCATTATGGTGTTTTGTGTGTAGAACTTTGAGGGAAAAATGAATTGAATCCATTTTGCAATTCGGGTGTGATATCGACAAGACAAATACATTTATAAACGTAATGAGTCTGGGGGTGACTTGTGAATGAAAGGAAACCCATGGTGAAAACAAGAGGATTTCAGCCCAGCATTACAGTGGCGACATATACAAATGTGGAAAAAGAGAAGCGGCGTGAATACTTTCTGGATGCACTGAAAACCAATCTAATTTGTGTCAAACTAATGTGTGTGTGTGTGTGTGTGTGTGTGGTAGGATGTGACATTAAAGATACTCTGTACTCATTAGTTTTGCATTGATTACACAACCGACTTTGATGACATCACGAGCAGCTCATTACGCCTCATTATCGTTGTTCAGTAAATCTACAAATTAAATAGCATTTCTTATTATCTGTCTTAAGTAGCCTTTCCCTCGAAAATGATGTCATTGTCCTAACTTCCTTATAGTCCGAAGAATATTCTATTAGCCTACACGGTTTAAACGTATTGCTGGCTGCTCGCTCTTACATTTCCAGAAACTTCTATGTGTTGTGTTATGTTTGTCACTGATTTCTGACCAGCCATGACATGTTTTCTAGAGACTAATCTAGTTGGGCAAAGATAACTAAGATATAATAAATGTGTGAGATGACGCTCCAGAGTTATTGACACTTACAGTATATTCTGTTATGTGTTGTCTCTTGGTGCTCATTGCCTGTATGGTGTGTGTTCTGTTTTATTCAGTGCCTGTTTGAACTGTGATGTCACTGTGCATGGGCTCTGGTTGTCCTGCTTTATCCATCTTTAGCTTTATCTTTACTGGTGCTTGACCTATCATCTGAGGAACAGGGACAGGGTGTGCTTTGTTCACAAAAGCGTCTGTCTTTCTGTGTGCGTGTATGAATGTCTATCTGTCTGTCTGTCTGTGCATCTGAAAGTCTGTCTGTCTGTGTGTCGGAAAGCCTTGTCTGTCTGTGTGCGTGTCTGAAATTCTGTCAGTCTGTCTGTCTGTCTCTCTGAAAGTCTGTCTGTCTGTGTGCGTGTATGAATGTCTATCTGTCTGTGCATCTGAACGTCATGTCTCTGTGTGCGTGTTTGAAAGTACGTCTGTCAGTCTGTGTGCGTGTATGAATGTCTATCTGTCTGTGTGTTGGAATTTTTGTCTGTCGGTCTGTGTTTCTGAATGTCTGTCTGTCTGTCTGTGTGTGTGTGTCTGAAATTATGTCTGTTTGTCTGTCTGTCTGTCTGTCTGTGTCTTTGAAAGTCTGTCTGTCTGTATACAGGTCTGAAAGTGAGTCTGTCTGTCTGCCAGTCTGTCGGTCAGCTTCTCTCACAAAACAGATCAGTCAGTCTTTTCAACCCATTGTCATCTGTTCTCATCCCTTCACACATTCTCATCTCTTCTCCGACAGTGTGCCTTCAGCGACACAGAGCTTTCCCCACAGCATGACGAGAATGTGATTGGACTCCAGCCCGTCCGTCATCGTAAAAAAAACACTGAGTCGACTGGTTGCCGTCGCCAGAGTTGCCACTTAACAGTTCTGTCAATGTCGTCTAAACGGGAGGGTAAAACGCAAAGCAGAATAACGACACATGAATCAACGACACTGTCACAAGCCCTTGTGCCGCAAACTCTCCCATGACAGCCGAAGAGAGAGCACAGACCATTTTGAGCTGACTTCTATTGAATTATTTAATAACAGAACATTATCCAGAGCCTTCCAGACTGTATAGGGCAGGAGTGCTGCATCTTGCCTAAGGCAGACATACAAAGCTAAGGTTATGTTATTGTACTTATGTTATCAAATCTAGTCTATGCTAGTAAATCTAGCCTATGCGAGTATAGGTTTTGCTGAGCTGGTCATTCAAAACCCAATATCACCCACTGCGGAAGATCGCTGGTGTTAATGAACTGATTAACTTACTCGCACGCTTCCGGAATAGGCGACGTTGGGTTTGTCTGTACGGCAAAAAACAACAACAATAAAATGTCCCCTTAACAAAGTCAACAAACCCGGTAATGTCCGCTAATGGGGATCCAACCAAATCGAATCAGTAGCGTATGAACGTCCTGAAGGATGGATGTCCGCGTTTGGTTGTTTGATTCGGTTATGCGGCACTGCCCAGACCCTTAACAATTGCTTAGTAAACAGATCACTTGTAATCAATGTCATCAGCAGAATGAAATCAGGCCAGACTGCCGGGCCGGTCTGCTCGTGTACTGTACTGCATTATGTTGCCATTAGCATTCGATTACCTCTGCATTGTCTCTGCCGGACCGGCAGCCTTCGTTCGTCCCCTCTATCCATGCCCTTCTCTCTGCCTGTGCCAGACTGCGGTGGCCGACAGCCGGTGTGTGTGCGTGTGTGTGCGTGCAAGTCGGTCCCAGGACAGATTACGGTGCAGTAAAACAGGGCTATACATCACAGGAAGGAAATCCCAGGCAGGACTCTCCCAGCTCAGCACTTTTTCTCACCGCACACACACTCACACACACTCGCACACACACACATACACACTTTCACACATCCTCATGAAGAGCTGCTGACGCTGCCGTAGTCCTCTGCTACTAAGTCATCCCTTCTTCGTGTGTGTCTGTGCGTGTGCGTGTGTGCGTGCGTGCGTGTGTATTTCTTCATGGTAGTGGTGGCTTTGTGAGAAGTAATGGAGAGCCGGCCAACATAAGACTATTATTGTTTTGCTTAGTCTGGCTCTGTTATATAGGCAATAGCAGGGTCACATCGTGGTGATTCTCCATATGCCACCAACACAGTGCCCACCTGTTGAGGCATAACCTCTACCCCCCCTGAATGTGGAACTTGGATCAGTCTTGTTTGTCCAGCACATCCCGCCGATGCTCAATTGGATAGATTTCTGCGGAGGTGGAGGTCAGGGCAACATCTTGATCAATATGTTCCTCGAACCATAGTCATTAAGCTGTGTACCTGGTCTGCAACAATGTTTAGGTAGATGGCACATGTCACATTGATGTCCACATGAATGCCCGTACCCAGGGCTTCCCAGCAGAACATCTCATTCCATCCCAACCTTCGTTGCCATTATGCATCATTAAGCCTTCAGCGCCCAATACCTCTTCACCGTTTAGTGGACTGTCCCTCTGCGGACCATCAGTGTTTACGGTGTGGACCCTGGTCGCGGTGGTAGGGTCGGTATTGTGGGTTAGGCTGGTGTTGGGCCCACGGTGTAGGTTCTGTTCATTTGTTCTAATGTCCTTAACAATGTATGGTCTATAGAGTGCAGGTGGACCCCACATGACTAGTATGGGTAACCTAGGGCACACACACACACACACACAAACACACACACACTAATTATTCACACACACACACACAGATTCACATACAGCCCTCCTGGGAGCACATTGTTCCTGTTCGACCATTTCATTATTAAATGTTGTTTATATTGCCTGGCCTGGCGTTTGTTTTCTCATTAGACTGAATCTCATATCATGGCCTTTGAATATTGCATGAGTTCACAGGCCCCGGTTGTCCCGAGAGCGTAATAATATTTCACGACAACCAAAGAGAAATTGTTGTCGTCTCATTGGTACATGGAGAGAGGTGGAATAATTAAACGAGGAAGGGACAACGGCGGCATAAAAACATGAAGTGACATAAATAGGCCTTACAACCGCTACAAAAAAGAATGAAGGAAAATGTGCCGGACGACAGTCAGAGAACGGGCAAGGGTTAAGAGAAAAAGACAAAGAAAAAGAAGCCCGTATGAATGAAAATAAGAGGAGGTTGTTGTGGTGATGAACAATGTGTGAAGTTGTGAAAATACTGTGCAACTTCCGGCACACAGTTATAGTGAACAGTTAAACCGTGAGAGCAGGTTCTTGCTTGTGAAGTTTGATGTGCATAAGAAGCTCAGAGGGTTTCATTACTTTTCTTTTTAAAATGTCTGGATGGATGATGTTCTTGCATCCGTAGGTTGGCGTAGGCTACTGAGGGGGAGAGAGAGAGGGCGAACATGTGTACGTTGTTGGAGCAGGACATGAATGTTTCCTAATGTACAACTCATAAGGTACTTTAAATTTTGAACCAAAATCATTCAGAGGATTTGGGGCCTTTAACAATTGCCGTTAACCAAATGATCTACATCTGAGCTGTTGCTACTGCCTGAGAGTGAGACGGCCCCTGTGGCTTGTGGCGTATTTGCATATTACCCGACAGTAGCACTGATTGGCTGTGTGGCACAGGGTTGTGTAGGTTCAAGACTGACACATTATATTGATGGACACTTGCTTTGCAAAATGTAACAAATGTAACAAAGTAACAAAATGGCACACCAGATTTGTGATAATATGGTTTGTCGCATACTAACAGGGGAAATTCAGTGACGTTTCATTTGTGGTTCAGCGCAGGCTGACCTTAGTTTGGCGCTGCACACCTGGCTAAGGGAACAGTAGTCATAACCACCGCCTTGCGGTTAGTTACCTCAGAGAATGAGAGAGTTCCACAAAGAGGAAGGGTTTGTGTACACAGAGCATGGGTTTGGGCGATGATGACAGGTGAGGTGCATCAGAGCCGTTGACAACCAGACAGAACCCAACATGACTCACTACTACACTACACCACTAATGTGCAGCCAACGTATGTCAAGAGCTGTTCTGTCTCTCATGGTCAGTTCCCGCAGTCAGAAAAACCCATAGAAAAATAAGCCTGGCCAGTTGATTCTAAAGTCTGTATATAGTTAGACAGGCGGGTGTTATACTAAGACCAAACTGCCCCCCATACATCTAATGACATACCACCTGGTCCTTTCTCATCGGTGTGCTGTTTTCTCCACCAGTAGATGTAGCAGATGTGAAATGTGATCTGTCCCCCACTCCGCCCGTCTCTCCTGGGACCAGGCTTCTCTCATTACTGCGGTTACCACCACACACAGTGCTGCTTCATTTACACCTGAAATATTCATGCTCTTAATATAACCCATAGGTGGGCTCCGGTATCACACCAGAGAATAGGGAAGGTGTGTGTGTGTGTGTGCGCGTGCGTGCGCCATCTTCTACCTGTCTCCCTACTCTCCAGCCATTCAGGT
The DNA here is from genome assembly GCA_029465975.1 of Dallia pectoralis. Taxonomy (NCBI): domain Eukaryota; kingdom Metazoa; phylum Chordata; class Actinopteri; order Esociformes; family Umbridae; genus Dallia; species Dallia pectoralis. Next base: position 14,003,334 of record CM055734.1, on the reverse strand, counting down.
TCGTGGCCTCTGTTCATTGGCTGATGAGATGCTTCAATTAATGTTTTTTTAGCAGTAGTTAAAGTACGGTTCATAGTCAGTCATTACATTGAGTTAGTCAATACTCTGTTTAAGGTTTAAGTACTAGTAGTCCACTATCTAACGTATTGTGCTCTGGATACATTTTTGGGATTATGTTTATTTAGTTTAAACATGAACTCACAGTTTCACTATTATTTTGTCCTGGACTAGGATTTATGTGTATCTGGGTAACCGTCCCTAAGGGTTTGGATTTTGAGTTATGGTTAGTCATAAAGCTTTGGTCTTGGAGGTTAGGGTTAGTTTAAAGTAAGGGTTAAGCTATGAAGTTAAGTAAAATATTTATTTTTAAAAGTAGAAACATCTAGATAGAAAAACCTATGTATGTGTTTGTAAAGTGTGTGTGTGTGAACAGAACATTCACAAAAGTATCGTAAAAAAAGGAATCGAACTAGCTTATTAGGGGTGAGGTGAAGGGTAACACCTACAATTTAGGAAGTGCTTGTGTGTGTCTCATGTGTGGACAGGTGTCATCGATGTCATTAGGCTGGCCTGGCCAGGGGAGTGGATGGCTGACAAACTGTGCAATAAAACCATGATAGGAGAGGCCTTTGACTACCTGCTCACCATGGGGTAGAGGTGTGATGTGCTGTGATGTGGCTTGTCAAACTGAACTGACCTGCCAGTGTGAATGACCGCCAGTGTGTTTTTCTCGATCTTACATCTTAAAAGGTTGCGCTCCTTTACCTTTGCAACAGCCCCAGGTTCAATTGTGGGTGTGTGTAATGATTTGATTGACACATTTTCTATGCATTTGGGGATTTACAAATAATATGGACTGAATCGAGCCTGAGAATGGTTTGGTCTAAGTACCGCGTCACTTCCTGTCACCAAGTCATTGTGATACTGTTGGCACATTCCATGAATTACTATGAGCAGTAAGTAGACTAAACACTTAGTACCAGATGAACTGCTTCTATTAGATATGATTTAGAAGTTGTATCATGTCTGTGATCTTGCTCGTAATATTTCACGTTTGTTATATAACATGTCATGCCCAGAGATATTTTGCTCTCGAAACACTAAGGGAGTCTATGAAATCAGTTGTGGACATTATTCAAAATTAATATAACATATATATTATTGACTGTTAATAGGCGATGGTAACTATGCTTTTTGTGCGTCTATTACAGTTGTTCTCGTAGACTTGTTGGTTCGAGCCCCCCTGTAGTGTGGACTAACAGAGGAATTGTGCTTTTAACTTTTAGACATGCTACAAGAATTTTTGACCACAACTGGTCAAACACTCCACAAATGGCCTGTGTTCTATCAGGTAAAAGCCATTACTCAAGACCTATCTGCAGTTAAAATGTTTTATCCAAAATGAAAAGCGGAACATGTGGTGCACATAAACCAAAAATAATAATTCTATGTAGTGGCAGCATCATGTTATGGGGATGTTTCTCAACGTCAGGATCTGGGGGATGTGACAGCATAAAGGAAAAATGAATGGAAAAAGATATTAAAATGTTTTCAGTAATACGCTAACACTACTTGGTCATCTTGTTGCTAGGCTAGCCTGGTGGTTGACAGGCAGCCAAACTGTTCTCCTCACCAAATATGGTCAAACAATTTCATTGCATCCTAATGACCTACCACTTTTCTCTCTTAGGGAGATTTACTAAGTCAGCCTGGGGATGCCATTACTTACTAGGGACATGCTGAAGCTGGATGGAAGATTCTGTGCAGCTGAGGCTTTTTTAAACGTCCACTAGCCTATTTTCCAACTCACATCCCTACAACAGCATGGAGCTGTTGCCTAGCAACGAAAACAAAAGCACAGCCATAGTCTATCATATGCCTATCTAGGGCTCAGTGAAAAAGCCAACAGCTTTTTGTTTCGTTCTCCTAAACACTCTACTGTAGCAGCAGTTTGCTGGCACAGAGCAAGAGCAAATATACAACAGTGGCTGTGACTAAAAAACTAAACAATGCATGAATGGAGGCATTTTATGACACAATATTAATTCAGCAAGGTTGAATAATTGCATAAGCTAGGGGAGCCTTCTTGGTCATTGAGCTATAGATAATTTGTTTTTATTTTTGTTTTTCAGTTGACATTTGACTAGATTCAAATAAATCTGTCACATCAAACATGTAATCTCTGCAAAATGTGCCTGAAATAAACACAAAAAAATGATTAAGTTCATGGTCTTTTTTATTTGAAAAAAAATATATAATTAAGACTAGCATGTACAACTTGGAATGAATGTAAACTGAACTCAGAAAAATAATCTAGAAGACTAATGTGCTGAAAGTGTTTCCCACAGTATGAGTACTGCGGATATGCTATGCACAATAACCTCTCCACACTCCTGTCTGAGTCAAGAAAACAGAAAAACATGAAGGCCTGTGAATCTCACTTAATGCCAAAGAAGGATACTCCATCTTAGCAAAAAAACTCAATTCCACCGTAAGACTTTACATCACCTCCTCTTCTGGGCATGGACGCACAAATACTTAAGTTGGCCATCCAGATAACATAACGAAAAAAACATGCCAAACATTTTGAAAATGTAAATATTATAATTTTTTTTACAATGTTTTTGTATATCTCTCTACCTAGCATACAAGTAAGTTCCATTCCACTTTGAGCTTGAATCAGAACCATATTTCCTTTCACGTCTGTACGGTTCCTCCAAATACAAAAAAACTGTACCAAATCAACAATACCAATGACACCCCTGTGGAATCAGCACGCTCTGATTGGCTGGAGGGAGTGGTCCAGTCATACGCTGCATGCATGAAGAACAGAAAACAGAGAAGAGAGAGAGATGGCCAGCCCAAACATCACCACTAGCAGATGGATAAAACATGGAAGAGGTTCCATATTCGTGGGGTTCCAAATGCCTCGCTTCAGTTTGAAAGTAGTTAATACAGGGTAGTTATATTTCTCTTTAAGGTACTGATGCTAAACTCATCATTTTGGGACAGGATCACTAACCATATCATGCAGATATATTTTTATTTAGTTTTCTCTGTGTGGACAGAAGGATATTTTATTTAAACATTCAATTATTTTCTATACAGAAACGGTATGAATAAATGAACATTTTTTTTTTCCCAAGAGGTAAGTAAAACATTTTAGATTTTTTTTTTCTTCTAAGAGGGGACAGGGTTGGTTGGACGAGCTTCACTTTGCAGTCATCATCTGTACAAACTCTGTTGAAGAGGAGAGATACATAAAGATTAGCATATTGTGTCTCCTTGGCAACGTGACAGGCAGGGCAGTCTCCTGCTAAATTGATAACTAGTTCATTTGACTTTTTATCAAGAATTCACATTATTGAAATGATTGTCCCGTTTCCACAATAACTGCTTAGTTCATTTCATACTAAAAAGTCACTGCAATGTAAATACAACCCACAGACACCCAAGTAAAATAAACGCCAGGCTTTGAAATGCTCATACAGTGCATAAAGGTAGTATTTGATCCCTTGCTAATTTTGTACGTTTGCCCACTGACAAAGACATGATCAGTATATACTTTTAAAGGTTGGTTTATTTGAACAGTGAGAGACAGAATAACAACACGTATTTGACCCCTTTGCAAAACATGGCTTAGTACTTGGTGGCAAAACTCTTGATGGCAATCAAAGAGGTCTGACTTTTTTGTAGTTGGCCACCAGGTTTGCACACACCGTAGGAGGGATTTTGTTCCACTCCACTATAGGCAACTCCAGGACCTTAATGTGCTTCTTCTTGAGCCACTCCTTTGTTGGCTCATTATAATGCTGGAATTCCCATCCACAACCAATTTTCAATTCCCTGGCTGAGGGAAGGAGGTTCTCAAGATTTGACGGTACCTGGTCCCATCAACCCTTAAAGTTTCCGCCGCCACGTTTGATGGTGGGGATGGTGTTCCTGGTGGTCATACGCAGTATTCTTCCTCGTTCAAACACAGCGAGTTGAGTTGATGCCAAATAGCTTGATTTTGGTTTCATCTGACGACAACACTTTCACCCAGTTCTCGTCTGAATCATTCTGATATTTATTGGCAACTTCAGACGGGCCTGTACATGTAATTTCTTGAGCAGGGGCACCTTGCGGGCGCCGCAGAACTTCCGGCCTTCACGCTTAGTGTGTTACCTATTGCTTTCTTGTGACTATGGTCCCAGCTGCCTTGAGATCGTTGACAAGATATAGGGAGCATTTACTGTGTTATTAGCTCCTAGGAAACTAGCAATGTCTAACATAATATATAGTGGGAATATATGTGAGATTAGAGGGAGTGGGAGACGGGGGAGAGAGGGAGGCGGAGGAGTGAGGAAGACAGTAGAGAGAGAGGGAGATGGGAGAGAGAAACAGGGGGAGAGGGAGGCAAGGGAGAGAGAGGGAGGCGGGGGGAGAGAGAGTGAGGCGGGGGAGAAAGAGTGAGGCGGGGGAGAAAGAGTGAGGCGGGGGAGAAAGAGTGAGGCGGGGGAGAGAGTGGGGCGGGGGAGAGAGTGAGGCGGGGGGAGAGTGAGGCGGGGGGAGAGTGAGGCGGGGGGGAGAGAGTGAGGCGGGGGAGAGAGTGAGGCGGGGGAGAGAGTGAGGCGGGGGAGAGAGTGAGGCGGGGGAGAGAGTGAGGCGGGGGAGAGAGTGAGGCGGGGGGGAGGGCTCTACACATGTACAGGACATAGCTGGTTTTTCCTGCTATACACTGCTGGATGAGCTGCTAAAACCATATTACAAATGGGCTGGTTGTAACCCTGAGTGCTAGTTGTCTAATAGCTATAAGCCTGTATCCGGTGGCTAGGATACAATATAGCAGCCTGTATCCAGCCACCCTATTGGCTTATTGCATAAGGACACGTGGTTGGTTAAACGTGCAGGGCTAGGTGTTCTGCCTCCTTACCTTCGTAGTTGACCTGTCCATCTCCGTCAATGTCTGCTTCTCTGATCATCTCGTCTACCTCCTCATCTGTTAACTTCTCCCCCAGGTTTGTCATGACGTGACGGAGCTCTGCGGCGCTGATGTAGCCGTTTCCGTCCTGGATACACAGAAGAGGAGGAATCCCATTGGGTTAGAGTATCACGGAAAGTCATTTCCACCGAGGGAAGTCTCCACTCATTCCCAATGAGCAGACCGGATATAACTTTGACACGACGCCCCATAGGGCAATAATGAGTGGAGGTGAATTCCCATTGGACAGTGAACAGACAGTAAAACCCCACTGGATGGTTAACAATACAAACTGTATACACACACACACACACACTCACAGTTTGTATCTAATCCTCATAACACGTTTCGATCCCAATCCTATTACAGACAACTGTCCACTTGTTTATTACCGAGCAGATGTACAGAAGACACTCCTGTTAATTACAAATGTGTCCTCTGCGGATAATATTCAACAATGTGTCATACAGGAAACATGCAATATTTTACCTTGTCAAATACCCTGAAGGCTTCACGGATCTCCTCCTCACTGTCTGTGTCCTTCATTTTTCTGGCCATCATGGTGAGGAACTCTGGGAAGTCAATTGTGCCATTGCCTGGATTGGAGAAATACCCTGTTTAGTTCATCGCCCGATAAAAGCAAACAAACAGAACATTTATATTTCTGGACTTGACCGAAAATAAGCCCAGAAGAGAAAGAGCCTCTATTCTGTTGACAAGCATTTCCTGTGAAACCCTGAAATGCCTGTGTTTGAACAGTCTAGTATATTCACAACATATTAATATTAGGGCTGTGATATTTAACGCGTTAATCTGATGCGTTAATTTCACATGTTTAACGCGTTAAAATAATTTAACGCAATTAACGCACCACTTTATTAAGTTTCGGTTTGCAAAGCCGAATTCAAATACCATAGAAGAAGCTCGTCTTTAGTTTATCATATAAAAGCAAAACACAGGGTCATTATTTACGTTACTAGAGAGTATATAGGACAGAAACACCCGGTCATTATTGATGTTGCAATCCGCCAATCCGCGTTACTGCAGTAATGTGCGCCAAATCGGGCTTTTGACCAAACAAGTAATCGTTAACCGATGTTTTAGATAAATAGATAGAAACTGCCGCCCAATAAACACAGTAGAAGACGAGGGACTGAAATAAATCATTCCAATTGCATTGGGATCCCCATCATACAATCTACCCTCTAAAACGATTGTTTTGAGACATAACCTGCTGGAGAAAGCAGAGAACGTCACTCTCATGGAGACCCTAACCAACCCGACATAACCAAACTTAATTTAACTTAATTCTGTTTGTCATTCATCTTACAAAGGCTGTTATAGACTTCTTTAAAATTAATCTGGCATCTTTACATATAGTGCAATTATTTTGGCCTATAGGCTTAAGTTCTAAAATAATCTATCTTTGACATTGATGGTTTCACCTTACACTTTGTCATTTTGTTTTTGAAAATGTTTTATTTCATTTGGACTATTGCCAAGATGATCCAGTATTTTTGATAACCTTCAGGGTTTAAATATATAACTTGCACTTCAACACTTTGTTTATAAAGTTGCTATATTTGATAAGAATAACTATTCTGTATTGTTCACAGGAGAGACTATCATAAAATAATGTATTTAAAATATACTTCATTGTGTTAATTGATTTATTTTATTGTTTCAAACAACTTGGGGAAAATGCGATTAATCACGATTAATCACAGGATTGTGCGATTAATTAGTTAATTTTTTAAAATAAATTGACGGCCCTAATTAATATCACTTCCTCCCACGAACAACGGTGTCCGGCAGTACAAAATATCCCAGCAGCAGAGTGTCTCCCTTCTAGACCTCGAGTTCTCCGCCTGGTTGGACATTGTAGTGGTTGTGTGTCGGGTTAATGTAGAGCTACGGAGACCAGAAAGAGAATCCATTCTGAATGCCGACATTCTACTTCTGCTGGACTGTGCTGTGGCCTGAGCCGGGCCCCATAAATCACCTCTCATCCCTGTCAGATGGCCGCTGCTTGGATAGCCCTCACACTACTCTCTGAACAGACCGCCCAGCCAGCCGGGCCTCCCAGCCAGGCCTCCCAGCGTGTGCAGGCTGGTTTGGATGGATACACGGATAGCGGTTGTGGGGTCTACCCACACTGGGGGACGGGGGGGATTCTGCTCTCATGGAAGGGCACGGATCTGGGATAAGATCAATAACACTGAGCCTGTTAGCCTGGGATTACGCAGGTATTACAATAACACTCTGCAGGCTCTACTATAATAACCAGGTCTTACAATAACGCTCTGCAGGCTCTACTACGGTAACCAGGTATTACAATAACGCTCTGCAGGCTCTACTACAGTAACCATATATTACAATAACGCTCTGCAGGCTCTACTATAATAACCAGGTCTTACAATAACGCTCTGCAGGCTCTACTACAGTAACCAGATATTATAATAACGCTCTACAGGCTCTACTACAGTAACCATATATTACAATAACGCTCTGCAGGCTCTACTACGGTAACCAGGTATTACAATAACACTCTGCAGGCTCTACTACAGTAACCAGGTCTTACAATAACGCTCTGCAGGCTCTACTACAGTAACCAGGTATTACAATAACACTCTGCAGGCTCTACTACAGTAACCAGATATTATAATAACGCTCTGCAGGCTCTACTACGGTAACCAGGTATTACAATAACGCTCTACAGGCTCTACTACGGTAACCAGGTATTACAATAACGCTCTACAGGCTCTACTACGGTAACCAGGTATTACAATAACGCTCTACAGGCTCTACTACGGTAACCAGGTATTACAATAACGCTCTACAGGCTCTACTACAATAACCAGGTATTACAATAACGCTCTACAGGCTCTACTACAGTAACCAGGTATTACAATAACGCTCTACAGGCTCTACTACAATAACCAGGTATTACAATAACGCTCTGCAGGCTCAACTACAGTAACCAGACTGGGAGTTTTTTTTTCATAATGACACCAAGTCCGTGGACAGTTGGGAAGCTATGGAGCATGCAGAATGCACATGATTACTACTAAATAGAAATTAAAACCCTGTGATCTGCGGCCTGCTGGGCTGAAGGGAGGTCATATACAGAGAGGGGTCAGAAAACCCACTGGAGTAACCCTGGCTAGCTAGATTGTGTGTGTGCCCGAGCGATTTGTATGCTGATTTTGAGATTAGGCAGAGCAATACCAACAGCAGAGTGGAGAGCCTAATGTAATGGGGCAGATGGTGACCTAACGGCCGCAAGCTAGCGATCTCAGAATGTGATAACACACAGATGCACACAGGCACGCACACTCACACACACACACACACACACACACACACACACACACACACACACACACACACTCACACTAGGCAGAGTCTGAAAACACAGCACTGTTCAAGAACAGGGAAGATGAAGAGGAGGCTGACTGACTCCAGGGCCTGACTGCCAGGCTTGACGTATAAGGGAGACATGGAGTGGGCGGGATGAACGGAACCGAGTAGAAGAGGAGTGGAGAGAGAACAAGTGGGTGATGGTGCGGTTATATATACACTTATATATATATATATATATATACACACACACGTGGAAGTGCTACTGCTGACGCAAACTATAGGAGACAGACTAATTACACATCCCAGGGCGACTGTTCTACCGTAGGCTAGTATTTCCCCACAGCAACATCATCCAGGGCTAAGATGTTCAGCTGAAACCGACCAATACAAAACCGAGGACCAGCGGGGCCAGGGAGGGATCGAACCACGAAACCAATGAAAGGCCCGCAACACAAACCCCTCATTTCGAGCCTAGTCAAGAAGCCACGTGGCCTCTTCTCGCGCACAGACCGACGTCACAACTCTCTTGGGTAAACGCTAACTTCGTTCTCGCCCTCTGTCATCCACTCTGCTTGTTCAGGAACTCATCTGCGGCCCTGCTGTTCGCATCACTACGAGGGTTACTGGATGTCCAAAGGGGAGAGAGAGGAGAGAGAGGAGAGGGAGAGAGACACTGAGTATACAGAGAGAGAGGCAGAGCAGCGGTGGGATTATGTAAGCCCTTTTATTTTCCATTACTAGCTTCGTCGTTGCCTGACCCAGATTGCTTTAGCCAGAGAAAGACCCGCTGTGCAGAACAGAATAGAGAAATGACTGCTACAAAGAACAGAGGAATGGAACGTCGGACATCGAGCCAATCAATACGGCCCCATTTACCCAAATCCCCTTAACTGACAAGGCATCACCGTTTGTAATGGACCTAGTCTGGTCGCCTGAAGGAAAAATAGACGTACGGTTTCCCTTTTCACGGTGACCGCCCTGAAACTTACTCAGCGAGTCCCAGGTTGGTTGTAGTGCACTATACAGGGCATAGGGTTCTGTTTGCGCCAACACAAGTACGATGTTTCTCTCGCCGCAGCGTCAGCTTCTCAACGCAACGTAGCTCTGTGACAGGCCTGACACAAGCTGCCACCGCTGACAGTCATCCGCCTGGCCTTCAGGTGGTACCAGCAAAGTCATAAGGCATCAATCACGAGAGACAGTTTGACAGGAAGAGAGGGACTCAATGGCTGACAGCACGCCCACCCCTCGCCAAAAAAATAGCTTAGCTCCAAAGGGACCAGACCGGCATTGACCGATTGGACTGTGTTCTGCTTGGCCCAGTTTAGGTGGGGTTTTTCTCACCGTCCGCGTCCACCTCGTTGATCATGTCCTGCAGCTCAGCTTCCGTGGGGTTCTGTCCGAGCGACCTCATCACGGTGCCCAGCTCTTTGGTCGTGATGGTACCGTCGCCATCCTTGTCGAATAAAGAGAACGCCTCCTTGAACTCTGCAAGGAAGACAAGGGAGACCGGGTTGAGATAGGTCTCTGTGACCGAGTCAGGGTGAACGTGGGGCTAAAGGCACACAACGCGGTTGGGCAACGGATAACACTATCCACTCAGCTGTTCTTAAGGGAGGCTAAAGTAACAGCTTCATAGACAGTTAGTGACAAGTGAATGATATATCGTTCAAGAGAGAGACCAGCAGCTGAAGTGTTTGAAACGCTTTTATAAAAGCAATGGCCTTGGACCAATCAAGCTGCTGTGTGCTCGGCAGAGCTGAGCGTTGTAGCAATGAAGTGCAGTAAGAAATCACTCCAGAAAATGTTTGAAGTGTTCTGCTGAAGACAAGCCAGCATTAGCCTGGCACCCAGTAGCATTGGCTAATTAGCCACAGAGGAGTTTCACTGTCTAAATCTGGAGCACAGGGTGTAGTCATCGCCAGCCCACATAACACATCACATCAATCCACCCTCAGACAACACTCAACAACATGGCTAAACAGACTAAAGTGAAAAACCCAAGCTTCTGTATAATATATAAGCTTAGCTACTGAGACATCAACACTATGACATAACACATACGGAATTATGTTGTAAGTGTTGTAAGATCAAAATAAATTTTATATTTTAGATTCTTCAAAGTAGCCACCCTTTGCGTGATGGCAGCTTTGCACACTCTTGGCATTCTCTCAGCCAGCTTAATGGGGTAGTCACCTGGAATGCATTATAATAAACAAGTGTGTCTTGTTAAAAGTGATCCTGTGGATTTTCTCTACTTAATGAGTTTAGGTGAGTTTGCACATGGTGACACTTTATGACCTAAAGATCAGTCAATTCAGAAACTGTTTATTCAGAAAGTTTATTCAAATGCATTCGCAAAAAAATATCAAGCGCTATTGTGAAACTGCCTCTCTGATGAGGAGCGCCACAAGTAAGAAAGTTACTTCCGCTGAAGAGAATAGGTCCATTAGAGTTACCAGCCTCATAAATCGGCAGTTACCTGGACCTCACCGCCGTATGGGTGGTTTCCACCGTGAATCACGGAAGAGGAGGTATGATGATGTGGGGGTGCTTTGCTGTGACATTGTCTGTAATTGAATCAGAAATCAAGGTCTCAACCAGTATAGAGACCAAAGAATTCTGTAGCGATACGCCGTCCCATTTGGTTGGCGCTAAGTGCAACTATCATTGGTTTTTTTAACAGGCCAAAGACCCAAAACACATCTCCATGTTGTGAGAGTGCAACTTCATCAGAATCGAGATGGCCATCAGAGACCTGGCCTCCCCAATCACCTGAACTCAACCCAATTGAGATGGTTTCGAATAAGTTGGACAGCAGAGGGAAGAAAAAGTGCTTAGCAAGTGTCGGAAATCATTCAAGACTGATGAAAAACCATTCCAGGTGAATTCTACATGAAGCTGATTGAGAGAAGACACTTTTTGGTTACAACCTACTCCCAAATGCGTTAATTCATAGTTAAAAAATGTGCAAAATTGTAAAAAGAAAGAAATTCTATTGACTATTGGTGTGTCCAAACATACAGTCTGATACTGTATGCTTGTGTCGATGTATGTCCACTGTCCTCTTCAATAACGACTGAAACCTGTTTAAAGCATGCTAGAGAGGGCGATTACTCATTCATTCATACCTGCAATCTGTTCCTCTGTTAGCTGATCGGCCTGAGGGCGGAAAAATGGGAGAGAAAAACAAACAGCAGTTAGTTACTCAATCGCAAAATCCCAAATAGCATACCACTTGCTCATGCTCTCCTGGCAGCCGCCCCAATTACATGATGTCCCATAACCTAACAGCAAGGACATTGTTTAGTGCTGAGCTCTCCGCAGACCAGGGGCCCTTCACAGACCAGGGGCCCTGCACAACCAGGGGCCCTTCACAGACCAGGGGCCCTTCACAGACCAAGTTTTTGATATGAAAACAGAATGACTCAACCCCCCGGCCCAGAGACTACCAAAAAAGGACACAAACGTGTTTTGGAAATAGAAAAACTGTGTTTTCTTTCCATGGCCCAAGGTAATGTCGTAATGTCACCCGCATCTTCATTTTCATAACACGTTCTCCCAACTGAACAATGCTTAACAATTCTGCTACTGAGAAGAGCCCTGACCTGCAGTAAACTGACAGAGCTGAACAGGTGTGTTCAGGTCTGGTTGTCCTGACTCCCTCCTAGTGCCGGCAAGTTCCCTGTTAGCTCTTGTTAATGGCTCTGGTGAGTCAGAGAAGCTGTGTGTGTGTGTGTGCGGGCCTGTATAAATGCTAAATCCCGCAGGTGTCTTCTGAGATTGGGAAAACATGCTTATGATTACGGCAAACAAAGCGCTGACGCAAAGCTGTCTCGTTTGATGCCGGCATTTTCCCTCTATGCCAATAGCTTTCCATCATTAGGTTTCTGGTAAATTAGTCACACACACACACACACACACACCATGGCAACCGCGTCCGTTCCGTCCCAACGGAGAACAAAGGTCCTGTGAGAAGGTATGTGTAGGCTTCATTCGAACGCTCGGTATCTATACCAAAAATAATATACCATGGCGATGACTCCGACCCGGTCAACAATAGAAATGGCCACACAACACCACGGGACACTCCTTGTTCTGTAGGCATCTGGTACGAGGGATGAAGTTTCCAAACCCCTGAACACGGGCCAGGGGATTACGGCTGAAGACCTACACCTCAAATTACATTGTTTGGTTATGCCGGTGTGCTTTAACTTCGGCTGATGACAAAATACTCTGCACACGGCTCTGAGGCTATATAGTTGGCCAGTAGCTACACTCTGAGGCTATATAGTTGGCCAATAGCTACACTCTGAGGCTATATAGTTGGCCAATAGCTATATTTCTACACAGTGCGACGGATAACTCTGACTGAATTATATTAGCCAACGGGATTCAGTTATCGAGAAACAACATCTTTTGCTTTTCCACTTTCCTAATCGTCATCTACCCAGTTCTTTCCATCTGGGAGAGATGTCACTCTCTCATTTTATTTCCGAAGGGTAGAGGTTAGCAAATGAATGGATTTCAGCCACGCCGACTCTCATGCCCCTACAGCTAATGTACACTCATCCCTCACTTTATCTCACTAGTGTTATCTTCCCGTTATCTCTCTCTCTTTCTGTGATAATCCCTCTCTTCTTCCCTCTGTAAATTGTGTTGGACGGTTTAAGTGGCAGAGACATGGATGCCGTTTCCAATCTGGTCGGGCTTCACTGGGCATCTGCACCAGCATGCCTTCTCTAGTCCTTCCCTTGGCCTGGCCAGTATGCTGGGAACCACACCCTACAATGCTACTACAGGCCTTCCCCCTCGCAGTCTCCGCCTCTCCCTCCCTCTCTTACAGTTATGGCTGGTCTGACAGGAAAGCAGCGGGGGCTGGGTGGATGTAACGGCCTGCTGGTGGGTAATACTGAATTTACACAACACAGAATCAATCCAACCACCACACACAGACGTGTCCGTGCTGAGGAAACTCTCTCGGATTTACCCCGCCCCATGTTGTGAAAACATGCATGCCAGCTCTAGGGGCAGGTGTTTCGCCCTGGCAGGGTTGTGGACACCTTAACACACTGTCCAACCACCGAACTGTACGAGAGAAAGAACTCGTCAGATCACTAGGCCAACACAGTCACCTTAATTCCGTCCGGTGTCTAGTGAAACATGCTCAGCTAGCCCACAGTAGAAACTAGTTCAGGCTAGTCAGACTGGTATGCTGGCTATAGATACTGCCGTACAACTGAGACTAGCCTGAACTAGTTTCTTCTGTAGCCTAAAAACAGGCCAACCTCAGGTTACCTGGCGATGTCAAGGAAGCAACGGTATGTTGTGAGGGGACTGGGCGTTGAACTAGCATGGCCAGCAGAGTATATGCAACGCACCATATAAGGACTTGGCAAACCAACAGCCTCTTTCATAGGACCTGATTCCACTAAAGCGTTTGTGACTCATTACAAAGGAAATCCCTAGTCCCTAGGGACATAACCTACTATATAGACTCGCACACACACACACACACACACACACACACACACACACACTTTTGTACTCAGTCTTTTGAGCTGAATTGCTTTTCTCTTTCAGTGTGGACAAAAAACATGGCGAGGGGTTGGGGGGGGGCTTTAACAACACAATTAGCCAGTAGCATTAAAACTGTCTCCAGTGGTCTCGGAACAGGCACCCATCATGTAGACCTGAGTGACGATCCACCCCCCAGGTAACACTCATCGGGCCACATCACTGTAAAACGGTTCGCAACAGAATGTTAATATTAGCATTGACTATTAGAATAGTCCAAGTAGACCTTTGCCATTTACAGTATTTGTTTCAGTCCATTTGGCGCCTAATGAACACTACCCTGATAGCAGTTGTTTACAGGCTGATAGCCCAGACCCGATTGGGGCCAGCTGCCAAGCTGATCAATTATTCACTGCTCTGGATCCGATGTCCCCCAAGTTGCTAAACATGCACCGGGAAACGGGGCCGGAACAAGAACAGGATAGTCCTGCTTACGCGCATACTGCCAACTTGTGCTTTTGTCTAGAGAGATGCTCCGTTTCAACTATATCGGTCGGAGAGTGTGATTGGCCAATCTAAGGCTTTAACCAACGTTAGAACCTTTCAGCAATTTATAATGCAGTTATAATGCATGCAGTGATTTAATACCATATATGGGATATTTGATTGCACAGAGAACACTTATATTTATTGATTTGGGATGACTTTTTCTTGGATTTCAATAAATGACACTTTTAACATTAGGAAAAATGGCGTTAGACTATGATGGCATCTGCACATTATTTTAACGATGAGGCACTCAAAGCCAATAAAATGGTGTCTTTGAGGGAATATGCCAGTTGTATCCAGGACTGAACAGCTGCTGATGCTCTTGCCTATGCTGTGTAGTAGGCTTTCTATGTGACAGAGAGACTGGACGACTCCATGAAGCGACTAGCATCATTGTATTTGCATACCATTGAGAATTTGCAAAATATAACCAAATGAGTAGGGCATTAAAACAGGGCACAGGTAATGTGAAATGAATCATTGGAACTGTGGAGTGCAGTAAGGGACAAATCATATTAATTGTTGCGATTTGTTTCATTCCATAGATTTAAGAGATATGTGCGACTCCAGTAGCAAACCACACAGGCGTCACATTGTTCTAGAATTCACATCCTGGTTGGTCCATCAAGACAGACAGCACGATGATGCAACGCACAAGTTATAACTAATATCCAGTCATATAATAGGAAAATGTGCCAAAAAAGTGGATGACTTTATGTTATAGAAGTGCATACATGTTACGCGATCGCAAAATAAACAAGATGTTATATCAATAACTGAAACATATTTGACATCTGTCAAAAACGTCAGAAGAAGCCTTGGTTCTTTATGTAACTCATTATAAGTGCATCACATACATACAGTCTCTGGACTGTATTCACTAAACAATTAAACTGTGATCATCTGGCATCTAGCTTGCTAGTTATCCCAATGCTATTGATCTGATCTGAGATTAATTCAATGTGCACCGCACCCTCAAGCCCAGCGCCATGCCCCCATAAAGCCATGCAGCCATAGAGCCATACAGCCCACAATTAGTGCGGTAACAAATGCGCAGTTATCGCGGAGTCCCGCTCCATTTTGTGTTGCGATGAATACGGTCCTCAAAATCCAACCAGATAACCCCGTGTAGAATAGATTTTGTCGTAATCCCGGGTATTCATTTAATGTATGCAAAAAAACAAAACACATTTTGATCGCACTCATTTAAATTCGGCAAAAAGAAAATGCGTAAATATATTAATTAATAAGGCCCCGATTTATTTTGCGATAATTTGATAACGCGTTTTATTTCCGATCATCGTGGCATTCCATGCATTACTGAATGGATCTAAAAATTAAAATACCTACCATGTTTGCTGGATCTGGGCTGATAATGTACGAACCGGACTACGGGTGAGCTCGTTCCTTAGATGGACTTTCCACGAGCGGGATGGAGGTGTGTACAGGCGGCGTGGTGGTGGTAATGGGTACTGAGTATCCCTCCGCGACAGTGGCTGATGAGCTTGTTCACTCACTTCCGTATTCCTCCAACTGCAGATACTGGCTAAGCCCCGCCCCGTTACAGGGCGGAGACGCCAATCACAGGACAGACAGCTCCGCCCCCGTGTCTACTGTAGCCTATACTGTAGTGCAGAGGCCTACTATGTGCACATTGCATCGCAGACAGCACACATACTCCTAATTAAATCATGATTTGCGCCACGGCAGGTGCAATTCTCCCTAACCTACGCGGAAACGACTGCCAATACTATAATTTCAGTCCACTAGTTATATGTTTTTTAATAGGCCTATCAAATATATGGCCAATTTCAGCCAGGTCTAAACCAACATTTTACTAAGTTTTCCCATAATAATTTAAATATGTGCCCAGATAGGTTGACTCAGGGAATATTAGGTGTTAGATAACCCCCCCAGTTTATGTCATGCCGGTGCAAGCTCATCATTTGAAACAGTAGAAACAACACTTTTCTAACAGTGAATGGTAAAATTAGTACATTAACATCATATTGAAGGCATGTAGCAGGCCCAGAGCAACCCAGACTACTGAGTGCATACATGTCCCTACCTTATTTGTTATGACATTCTGTCGTACTGTATAATTATCTACTAATCAAACCAAACTTAGATATGGTTTCTAATGTGACAGACAGGCAGCACATTTAGACTGTACTATTTTCCCGTGGCGGAAGGATATTGCTGTTGTATAAAGACGCTACCTGGTTGACGCTGGAGACTTTGCAATGCAGTTATGTGACGACTCGTCTGATTGGCCAGAGCAGAGCCGCAATATTATACCGGATGTGTCGGCCGCATTCATTGGCTGGGTCGGAGCTGCATTGCGCCAGGCCATATCGCTTGATGGAAATCCCATAAAAATAACTACGTTAAAACAAATGCGAGCAAGGCCGCTGCTTCTCCAAACGGCTTGATTTATTTAACCTTGTCGTGTTATATTCTTGATGTATATGTTTTATGCTTTACTGAAAGCTTTGGTTAGTGATTGTGTTTTGAAACAACACGAGACTACCGGGCTGACCAGTGCTGCTGGGAGGTGCAACTCTTCCCATTGGAGGATAATCAACCTACTAGAGAGTATTTTTATATGAACGCGAAATTTAAGATGGCTGCATGATTTGTTGAGGTGGTGTGAACGCATGTTAGGTGTCACAATCTGCGACATCCTTATCTGTCTCTATGTTTTGCTTCCATAGGTGTCTGAATCGTAGTTTCACGTTTCATTTGGTGTACATTTAACATATGCCTGCTCGGGATGTTGAGGTTTAATATACGGTGGTTTAGTTAATCTTAGGATAGGTTAAACATCAGTCTCTACAGTTCTGGAATTGTGTTTAATATATTTATCTGGTCACAAGCCTAATATTTGTGTCCCGTCAATTTTGTCAGGGGCTTATTTAAAAGAAAACAGGTCTTTTTAGCACCCCTGGTGATGGACCATGAGGATAACCTCACCCTCTGGCCGACACAAATTCAGTTCCAAAACGAATCAATTTGTGTCTGTCAGAACATTAGTTGAAGTATTTTAATGATCTATTAACTCTTAATGAAGCATCTCCCTGCAATAAAGCTCGTTTGTCAAGTAAATGGCAAAGACAGTCTGTGACTGAAAATTATTCCTCAGATTTGCCAGCGCTCTTTACCTCAGTTGACCACAGATCCCAGAAAGGTCAACCTCCAAATCTACCAATGACTCCACCCTGGGCCTGCAGACATGGACGAAAAGTGTGAGTGATGCTGGGCTGATTATACAGCAATATCCCCCCCCACACACACACACTCGGTCAGGCCTACCATTGACAGAGGGACACAGCGTTTGTTATGAATAAAACATTTTTTAATGAATAGGAACATGTCGAAGAGATTATCAAACGGCCCACCACACAGATCTCATAACACAATCATAAGCAGTAGTTAAACATGTGGCTTAGGCCCGCGCAGGCAACAGTATTATAACGACGTATGCCTCGGACAGATATTTGGGAGGCCGGTCCCCAACTCCCTCCCATCTCGGGCTCCAAAACACAGTTGGTTTAAATGTGTTTTTTAACTGTTTGTTGCCTCAGCTGTGACCGCGTCACAAGGAATTAGATCAACGATGCTGTTCTGCTGTGCGTCTCAAATGAACTGTAGACTGCGAAGAAAAGCCGCTTAATTGGTGTCCTTAAGCTCACTGTGCTGGAAAATGGGTGATCATGAGAGGAAAACCACAGACATTAGAATTTAGAAATAAATAGCTTCCGAGGGGGCATGGGAAGATTTTGTGGGGTGAATATGTTTTATATTGTCATGTTTGTGCAACATATACACGTGCCAAATCAATGTACCTCTCAGTTCCCTCCTTCACTAACACAATCTCATCTCTGACACTAATAAAATATCACATAATTTGAAATCTTTGGAGACTGAGGACATCCTAATTAATAGGTGCTTAGGATTGGCTGTGTCTCTCTAACCAGACCCAGATTTCATTATAACCATCTGAACAAACATCATATGTGTGTCAGTGGAATATTCCTATAATTAGCGGAGTGTTTATTCTAAGGAGATGGGAGAGGAGATGGAGAGATTAATTAATTTCTGCATCAGGATATTTCACTGCCTCCTCCTCAGGCTAATTCTGTTATTCTGGTTTTGGAATCACACATGTGGTAGTAATGTATACGTTTGACGAAAAAGACCCAAGTGTGTACACAGTGCCGTCTTAATGTTGTTATGGGATGAAAGGTTTCTTCATCTGTTAGTTCAGATACTTCTGAGCCCATGTCTCCCAAGAACAATCATTGAGAAGATGAGAGGCCTCTGGTGGTAAAACATTTTTTTTTTGCATGAACCTTTCCATTGAAGGCGACCACTAATATTACAGTTGTCAGGTGGGACTTTGCTTTCTGATGGCTCCGTCAGCTGGGTGAAACTCAATTATTGGATGTCCCACCTACTTGACGACATCCAAATGGATGACACCTAAAATTCCACTGGTTCAATCAATGAACTTCATGAAGTTGTTGTATGAGGAAAAGCTCTACAGAAAATGGAGAATTATTAAAAAGGTCACCCTTCTATTAATTTTTTCACTTAAAGAGTAAGGACATTTTTTTTTAATATATTTTTTTCTATTCTGGGCCATTATTGGCTAAGACTAACCTCGGAAATGTCTGGGTGTGTCGGAGTGGTTTGAGAACCACAGCGCTAACCTTGATGGGAACAGCCTATTCCTGGGTGAGGAGTGAATTAAATGAATAAGTAATGATCCATATTTTCTGCTAAATTAACAGAAGATTATTACCAAACCTAATCAGTTATTTAATTTTACCACTAGTTGGTATGGCTGTTAACATTCACTGTAAGTTAATTCAGCAGGTTTCTCCACCACCAGCCATGTTCAGCGGGACATTTATTAACACAAAATTCAAATTATGTTTATTATCAGATAACAATTAACAATGAAGTCGATAACGGAGTGTAAACCAAAATGTAACATGCAAAAAATATATCAAAACAGCTTCTCTTCCATGGTACAGGTCTGAGGTTAAAGGTTGGTCGGTCATAAATTACAGGTATAAGCCCTCAGGAGTGCCCTCTTGCTTTTTGTACAGTACGTTCTCCTTGGATTTCTTGAAATCCTCGTTGGTGACTTTCATCCTGCGTTCTCGCAGGGCCATGAGGCCTGCCTCAGTACATATGGCCTGGGGGGAGAGAGATCAGAACCTGGTTTATTCTTCATGTCTGTTTACACATACGAGGAATTTGTTCCGACCCATAACTGCAGCATTAAGAACACACATTTTTAAAACGTCCATGAATATTCAAATAGAGCAAAAAACACACACAAATCAAACAGTTTGACAGATGAGGGGAATGTAAAGTCAAACGCTAAAGATGTAAAACGCAGTTTATATGAAATAAAAAATGTAACAGTAGGCATTTTGACAGTAGCCGAACAAAGCTGAAAGAGAATTATTTCAGCATATACTTTTCAACATTAATAAGAACTGCCATTAGAGGGCAGTACAGTCAAGAAAGAAGCCAGTGTTTCAATCATATTTTTACTAGATAGCTTGGAGAAAAAACACTAAAGCAACAACTAAGTGCAAAAGAAACCAAGTACAGGAAATGCATTTGTGGACAAGCAGCAGGCAACAGAACCAGACAGGGGGCATGCCCACCTTAACATTTAAACAGCTGAGGCTCCCAAACACATGTGGTAACTATAATGGTGAGGACTGGTAACCATGGGGATTACCCAGGTAACCACAGGCATAAGCGTTAGCCCAGAAATACATACCTTGATGTCAGCTCCTGACAGGTCATCCTTGGCCAGGATCAGGTCGTCCAGGGTTACGTCGTCTGCTACGGTCATCCTGCTGGTGTGGATGTTGAAGATCCTCCTCTTGGTCTTCTCATCGGGCAGAGGGAACTCGATCTTCCTGTCAATACGCCCTGGAAAAACACAACAAGAGAGCGAAGGGCAGGGAACATCACATGGAGAAGGCCTGCTCAGTTCCACGCCTTCCAATTCTAAAACCGTATACTTGACACCGATTCAGCAGCGTGGGAACAAATCAGGCTGCTTTGCTCAAATGGCTTTGGTGAACGTCATTGCTTTCTAAAGGATTTGTGTAAAGAGTTGAGAGCTCCATCTGTTGTATACTAATGAGGTTGTCAGTAGATTTGGCTGCATACCATACCTGTGGAAATCCACAAATAGACACTGAATATTTTTTCAGCTGTCCGCTTTTGACAGTTTTACATTGAGTCAATATTACAACAAGTTAATACCTGCAATCAACTTGCACAATGTTAGGATGAAGACCTTTTTTCCATTTCACCGGTCAACATTTTTTACTATGAAGACAACAGAGCCCTGCCATTATCTCGGGGCATTCCATTTAACTTGCTAGTTAAACAAGTAGGTGTATAATAAAAGCGACAGAGCATCATAGTGTTGTAGTCTTTGGATGTGAAAAGTGAATTTGTCTGTGTTCCAGCCATATGCTCTTCTAGGGCCATATTGCATCTCCAGCACTTCCTCACAATCTCAGCAATAAATTTGTAGAACCACCTCTGTCTCTCTGTTTGCGTGGAAACGCCACAGCCTGTTATAGAAAATCCTTTAACAAACTTCAACGGATGCCTTTTCTCAGTTGAAGAGTGCCCAGGTTTGGTGTGATTAAAAAAAGATTTGACCTATGTTGAGATTATCCATGAACAAAATGTTAGCAATCTTCTACAGTACCATAACAATAATAGACTATAACCTTGAATTTCATAAATCCTTTACATATCTGTGTTGATAATCACACTGCCTTCAGCTTGAGTTATGGGATGAAGAAAGATGAGACATTCTGTGAAAAATTTAACATTATTGCAGAGGAAGAAAGGATGCATACCAAGTCCTATTTAAGGTGCATAATTGGTTCTTTCCCATAGTAAAACCTTTTAATGGATGCAGGCTGTAGGACAGCTACTTCTGGACAATAGAGAAGTGACATGATAACCTGAAATAATATTAACTGTTCAACATTGCCATTAAGCTAAAAAAAAAAAAGATAAATGTTTTCCCTCAAAATTCTACACGAAGAACATTTGTTTTTATCTATGCAAATTATTTAAAAAATCACATGCACATAAGTATTCACAGCTGTTGCCATGACACTCAAAATTGAGCCTAGATGCAGGCTGTTTCCACCGTTCATCATTGAGATGTTTCTACAACTTCATTGGAGTCCATCTGTGGTAAATTCAATTGGATTGGACATGATTTGGAAAAACACATCTCTCTAGATAATGTCCCTCAGTTAACAGTGCACGTTAGAGCACAAAGCAAATACCAAAGAATTGTCTGTAGACATCCGAGATAGGATTGTAAAATCATCAGCAAAGCTTCCAATGAGAGGCCTCCATCCTCTGTAAATGGAGTAAGTTTGGAACCACCAGAACTCTTTCCAGAGCTGGCCGCCCAACAAAACTGAATGATCGGGGGAGAAGGGATGTGTCCAAGAACCTGATGGTCACTCTGACAGAGCTCCAGCGTTGCTCTATGAAGAGAGAACATTCCAGAAGGACAAGCACCTCTACAGCACTTCATCAATCAGGCCTGTATGTTAGAGTGGCCAGACGGAAGACATTTCTCGAGAAGGCACATGACAACCTGTCTGGAGTTTGCCGATATGCAACTGACGGACTCTCAGACCACGAGAAACAAGATCCTCTGCTCTGATAAAACAAAGACTGAACTCTTTGGCCTGAATGCCAAGCGTCATGTCTGGAGGAAACCAGGCACCGCTCATCACCTAGCCAATTCCTTCCCTGCAGTGAAGCATGGTGGTGGCAGCATCATGCTGTGGGGATGTTTTTCAGCAGCAGCAACTGGGAAACTTGTCAGGATCGTGGGAAAGATTAATGCAGCAATGTACAGAGACATCCTTGATAAAAATCAGCTCCAGAGCGCTCTGGACCACAGACTGGGGAGAAGGTTCATCTTCCATCAGGACAACAAGCCTAAGCACACAGTGAAGATAACAACAAAGTGGCTTCGGGACAACTCTGTGAATGTCCTTGAGTGGCCCAGCCAGAGCCCAGACCTGAACATTTCTGGAAAGAGCTGAAAATGGCTGTGCACAGACACTCCCCATCCAACCTGATAGCGCTTGAGAGGTCCTGCAAAGAAGAATAGGAGAAACTGCCCAATTCAGCGTCATACTTAAAAAGACTTCAGGCTGTAATTGATACCAAAGGTGCTTCAACAAAGTATTGAGAAAAGGCTGTGAATACTTATGTACATGATATATTTACGTTTTTTAATTTTTCACAAGTCTATTAAAAATACATAACAAACTTTTTTGATGTTATCATTATGGGGCATTGTGTGTAGAATGAGAGGAAAAATTAGCTAAATCCGTTTTGGATTTGGGATCAAGTCTGAGGATCAAGTCTCGTTGATCTCTAGTTCCAGATAATAACAACCCTTTTCAATTATTTGGAATATTAAATAATTCCACAATCGCAGCACATATAGTTTGTTAGTAAAAACAATATATATATTGATTATAATTAAATTGTTTACAAATGGAGACAAACCGAATGTCTGAAAGCAATGACAATGTGAGGGCATCTCACCAGGTCTGATAAGAGCAGGGTCTAGGGTCTCTATCCTGTTGGTTGCCATGATCACCTTGACATCGCCTCTGGAGTCAAACCCATCCAGCTGGTTGAGCAGCTCCAACATGGTCCTCTGAATCTCCCTCTCTCCTCCAGAGTTAGAGTCATATCTGCAAAGGTTGACAAACAAACACACAATCTTGGTCAAACCAACAAAGCAGAAACACAAAAGTTGGCCCAATGCTACATGAATTAAACATGACTAGTATCAAACAAATAAGATTGGAAATTAATTTTATTGAGAAAGAACTAAGTCTCAGATGGACTGATATTTTTTGGGGTGCTGTCCTTCAATAATGTGAAGTATAATAATATGAAGACAAAGGCTCAAATAGGGAGTTCTGGAATATATCAGTGACCCTTTAATTCTACATGAAATCAAAATACATGAGTACAACTAAGTGCTGGATTCTCATTTCATTTTGAGGTGTCTAGAAAAAGTTTCTAGGAGCAATTGTTCTATGGATAGCAGAAAGAAAAAAAGGCCATATACTACTCTTTTCAGACACAATTGTAAATTCAATTACTGAATGCAGTGGACATTACGAATAAGATTAGCAAAAATGGAAGCCATATGGGTTTGTAAAAATCTGCTGCGTTGGGTGTTTTGAGTCGAGGTGATGGGAGTACCGTTTAGTGCCGATGGCGTCTATCTCATCTATAAAGACAATAGATGGTGCATGCTCCTCTGCCACCCTAAACAGCTCTCGGACCAGCTTGGGCCCGTCTCCTAGGTACTTCTGGATCAGCTCAGAGCCAACCACGCGCAGGAACGTTGCTGACGTCTGATTGGCCACCGCTTTGGCCAGCAGGGTCTTACCTAAAACGGAGACACAGGTACGGAGAAATGAGGAGACGTGTACACATTACAACCCCATATAAATCACATCTCAACCCCATATTATTATTCACATCACAACCCGATATAAATCACATCACAACCCCATATAAATCACATCTCAACCCCATATTATTATTCACATCACAACCCCATATAAATCACATCTCAACCCCATATTATTATTCACATCACAACCCCATATAAATCACATCACAACCCCATATAAATCACATCTCAACCCCATATTATTATTCACATCACAACCCCATATAAATCACATCTCAACCCCATATTATTATTCACATCACAACCCCATATAAATCACATCACAACCCCATATAAATCACATCTCAACCCCATATAAATCACATCTCAACCCCATATTATTTCCCATGTTCATACTGGTCGTTACTAAACGCCTTTTAAGAATGAGGTCTTTTTCATTTTATATTCTTCCTGCTGTATACATTGAGTGTCTTCCTTCGTTTAGCATATCTTTGTGTGCACCCTAACCCTGCCTGTATTGAGCTCAACATACAAAAGCTATTGCAAACGCAAGAGGAGGTAATGTCTAACAGACAGTAAACAGCAGGCTGGGGAAATTAAAAAACTAAAGTCACTCACGCTGGGGCCATACCTGTTGTAAACATTAGAGTTGTAGTTAAGGGTTTAAGCTTATTAAAGAATGATAATACTTTGATCAGGTGAAACTAAACAATTTCCACTCCAAATATTCATGTATATCTCTCAGTCATTTACTTGCCAAATACTAAAGGAAACATTTTAAGACAAATAAACGATCTTCTAATTTCCACTAGACATTAACATGTTTCTACCATGTTTTCCCACATATTACGGTCCACTGACCACTAGACTGAGCATTAACATGTTTCTACCATGTTTTCCCACATATTACGGTCCACTCACCACTAGACTGAGCATTAACATGTTTCTACCATGTTTTCCCACATATTACGGTCCACTCACCACTAGACTGAGCATTAACATGTTTCTACCATGTTTTCCCACATATTACGGTCCACTCACCACTAGACTGAGCATTAACATGTTTCTACCATGTTTTCCCACATATTACGGTCCACTCACCAGTTGACTGAGCATTAACATGTTTCTACCATGTTTTCCCACATATTGCGGTCCACTCACCACTAGACTGAGCATTAACATGTTTCTACCATGTTTTCCCACATATTACAGTCCACTCACCACTAGACTGAGCATTAACATGTTTCTACCATGTTTTCCCACATATTACGGTCCACTCACCACTAGACTGAGCATTAACATGTTTCTACCATGTTTTCCCACATATTGCGGTCCACTCACCACTAGACTGAGCATTAACATGTTTCTACCATGTTTTCCCACATATTGCGGTCCACTCACCAGTTGACTGAGCATTAACATGTTTCTACCATGTTTTCCCACATATTACGGTCCACTCACCACTAGACTGAGCATTAACATGTTTCTACCATGTTTTCCCACATATTACGGTCCACTCACCACTAGACTGAGCATTAACATGTTTCTACCATGTTTTCCCACATATTACGGTCCACTCACCACTAGACTGAGCATTAACATGTTTCTACCATGTTTTCCCACATATTACGGTCCACTCACCAGTTGACTGAGCATTAACATGTTTCTACCATGTTTTCCCACATATTCCGGTCCACTCACCAGTTGACTGAGCATTAACATGTTTCTACCATGTTTTCCCACATATTACGGTCCACTCACCACTAGACTGAGCATTAACATGTTTCTACCATGTTTTCCCACATATTCCGGTCCACTCACCAGTTGACTGAGCATTAACATGTTTCTACCATGTTTTCCCACATATTACGGTCAACTCACCACTAGACTGAGCATTAACATGTTTCTACCATGTTTTCCCACATATTGCGGTCCACTCACCAGTTGACTGAGCATTAACATGTTTCTACCATGGTTTCCCACATATTACGGTCCACTCACCAGTGCCTGGTGCTCCATAGAGGATGACTCCTTTAGGAGGTTTAATGCCCATCTCCTCATAATACTCAGGGTGGGTGAGAGGCAGCTCCACTGACTCCTACAGAAAAACAACATAGAACCACGTGGTGAAATCCGATTGAGGCTGTGTACAGAGTAGACCAGAGGCTGTGTACAGAGTAGACCAGAGGCTGTGTACAAAGAATAGACCAGAGGCTGTGTACAAAGAGTAGACCAGAGGCTGTGTACACAGCACAGTATTAAACCCTTAGTGAGGGGCCGTCATAGAGGAGTCACACAAGCTATAAGAGCCTTTCAACACATATTGTAATGGTATTGTATTATAATAATCAGATATCTCTCCCAACACTGATGCTATGGATGGACTGGGTCAATGTACCTTGATCTCCTGGATCTGGCTGTCAAGTCCTCCTATATCAGCGTAGGTCTCTTGAGGAGCCTTCTCAACCTTCATGACTGTCACCAGGGGATCAGTGTCATCCATCAAGACACCAATCACAGCATGGACCTGGAGGAGAGGAGTGGGGGTTCAGGGAAGACCAACACAACTCAACCCACAGAAGAATAGAAATACGTCTCACCCCAGACTAATGTAATTCGCCTTCGGCCCGACACAATTCCCACCGTTTAGCAGACGTTTTATCCAGAGCGATCCAGTGTATAAGAAACGTAAACCCTTTTTAATAATTAATTGTCCTACAGTGCCCAGCAAAGCCAATCTATGGTGATGCATTACTTATGCTGATGTCTTCCCTGTGCCAGTTTAGTGTTTGCCTGGCTCAGTTGTGTAAAAGCCCATAAACTAGGTATTCAAATCCTTTATGGTTCAGTAGTAAAGTGGTCAAACAGGCAAGTCTCACCTTTAAACATCCAACAACTATGCTACTGTCAGAAAGAAAATGGCCCTGGGAGTCAAACAGACTCCATCTGGATGCAAATCAACTGCGGTCAATTTACTAGAACCAGTGGTCATCTATAAACGTATTAGAACAATTGGTCATCTATTTCTACCATAATCAAGCCGAGGAACATCCCAGTTGTCAGTACCTTGTGATTGAGAAGAACAGAGCAGCCTGGCTCCAGCAGGTCTTTGTCAACGAAGGAGAGAATGCTGACGTAATGTTCAGATCCCACCGACGTAGAGACAATGGCGTGGTTGTCATCGATGATCTCCTCCAGGTTGCCCACTGACATTGGAGTTCCCCGCAGATCATCCACCTTGGACCTTTCCTCCTGGAGAACAGACAGAAGTGTGTGTTAAATAAACGCGAGTAAATAATGCAAAGCCGGTTCCTCAAGTAAATATTACATGGAAAAACAACAGACAGACTTGCACAGCTTTGCACTCCCTTGATCCTACAGATATATTGTCTCTCCACCTCCTGTTTCTCCTCTAGGGGCTTCATCTGCTCCTGGTTCCTGATGAACTCCTCCTCCATCAGGAGGTAGTCTTTGATCCTCTCCTGCTTCAGCAGCTTTAGCCTACAGTGTGTGTGAGGAGTGACTGCAGGTGTAGATGGAAATACGTCAGCAAAACGGTTTCTCTTGACAACCAAGTCAATGCCAAGATCCATACTGGGTTTAAGGGACATTCTCCCTGTAAGAAGACATCCATTTGTTACCTAACGGTAGTTTGCTGGCTGCATCTGGTCCCTTGCTCTTCTTCTTCCTCTTCCCAACTCGTGTGGGGATCGGAGGCTCATACTTCTTCTTCTTGTCCTGTAAACAAGTAAATTTAGCGGCAGTCAAATAAAGAATGTTCCGGGGAAAAACAAATATTGACAGATCCAGCAGGTAGTTATTAGGGCATTGTGTTGTCAGAAGCTTAGGTTTTTGCCATGTCACTCACCTTGTCATCCTTCTTGCCTCCACCAGGTCCATGGCCCCCACTCTGGCTTTGACCCTGAACACAAACAATAGTTTAGCTAGCTAACTATATATCCAGAACTTCTGTGATAAAAAAATGAGAAAAAAAACATGCCAATGATGGTAACGTTTCAGTAGCTAATTTCTATTTGTTGGATACTAGTTGCAAACATCTGCTATTCCGAGGTGGCCACAGACACAATATCGAAATATTTAGACTACGATGATTAACTAGGATTAGTAGTCCCCGCTATTTAATTCATTATCGGGGTATCAATATGAAAACTAACTTTCTAGGGCAAATATAGAGCATTCAATGAAGAGATAGCTCGCTACACTTTAAGTGCTAAAATCAGATGAGCCACACTTTGCTAACAATAAGGATGGTTTAACACATAAGAAAAGAGTTTTAAGATGCAGCAATTACATACAGTATTCTTTCCTGTAAAACCTAAACTGCCAGACGACTATATTGTTACAACGTATGTTAAATATTAGAACAAAAAGTGGACCGAGGCAGAAAGAAATTTGCTTGATCACTCACCATTGTAGCTTGTCTCTCTAAATTGACGTCACTAGAGCGAGCAACGTGGGACAATCTGAACGAAAAGCGCAAGTATTTTAGGTACGTTGGGTGGTCTGTAGATGTACGCCGTTAACGCGTCTATGTTATCGACATTTGGCCCTTGACAAAGCTAATTCACGTGGATGGGAATATCGTTGTACTTAATAAACGAAATGGAATTGCAGTTGTTTAATGAACCAGTACTTTCTTGGACCCTGATTATGTTGGAATTCAATTTTTTGTTTTTAAGAAATTGTTAGTACGAAAATCACCCTCGGATTAAGACTTTGTCTGCATGTAATGTAACAGAAAATTTGATCATATATCAATAGATTCTCAGCATATAAGCATTATTTTTTTGTGTCTTGGTCGGGTCTTGATTTTGGAGGAAGGGCTTGATGGGCCTTTATTCACAAACATAACATTTACCCTGTGGCCTCATGAGAGACCCGGACATAAGCCATTGAGATACTGCACAGTTTCTCTCAGCTCTCGCCCTAATTCATCAATGGATTGCGGTGTTTATGCTTATTATTTTTGCAAGAATAAACTCTGACATATGGACTGAGGTTTTAACCATAAAACAAATATTGTAGTCTTTTCATTCCAGTAACTATATCAGGCTCTCGATTGCCAATGGGCAGTACCTGGCATGTCAACACCTTTTTTTCTGTTGTGGTTACATATTCATAATCCCGTGACTAAACATCTCCAGACTATTTTTTTCCTAACACTTATGCTTTTTGTGTCTGTCACAGATGTTTATCCAGTCTTGGCACAGTCTTGTTGAGAAGGGACATAGAAAGAACTGCATGTAGAGTAGCACCATAACTAAAAATAGCCTAATGTATGCAGTTCCTTTTCAGTCTCTGGTATCTTGGGTTGGCAGATAACCTAGTGGTAAAGCATTGGGCCAGTAAAAAGGTCGCTCGTTCAAACCCCAAAGCAGAAAACGTGACAATGCCATCCCCTTGAGCAAGACACTCAACCGTAATTGCTCCTGAAAGTCTCTTTGGACAGGAATGTCTGGTGAAATACTCAAACCTATGTGACTGGTTGTATAAAGATATGCATTTAAGAGAAGCTATGGACCCCTGCTGTAAAATACATGTGTTTATTCAGTTTAGCAGCGTGGTTCTGTTGGGAAATAAAGGGAATTGATTCACTGCCAGCAACAGGAGTCTTTGTGAATAGTGATCTGAAAAAAGCTTGAAATTTCACTATGAGTCACTTTCACCTCATGTTTGCTAGGCTTAGGAGCGGAGTCACCTGTTGGATATTGGCCAACACAGACATGATTTTGTCTGTGATTTAAGTTAGTCAGGAATCTGGAAATTTGAGACAGGTTATGCAAAGGAACATGTTATTAAACAGACTTTCCGAATGTGTTTTTTTTTAATGTAAACTCTCCGAGAAATCGTTTGATTTCTCTTGTCAAAACAACCATGCCCTGGAAAGCTGTTGTGTCCCGTGAAGTTCAGTTGGTGGAACAAGATAGTACATTCGATAAAAGAGAGTGAGTTACATAAATTATACGACCAGCCTGTTCCATCTCATCCCAAAGATGCTCAATTGGGTGAGATCCAAAGACTCCACAGGCCACCCCGGAAAAAAAATGGAAATCGCTGTACACCAGACAATGATTTTAGTGTTGGTAATTGTGTGCCAACTGGAACCGTTTCTACTTGTTGTTTTGTTGATAGCAGTAGAAGTCAATGTTGCCCCCTGCTGCAATAGCCCATCCGAGACAACAATCGAGAAAGTTATGCCTTTTTCGATGTAATTCTCCACACCACTGTACTTCTGTTCCATTATTAGCCAGTTTGTTGCTGGCCTATTATCTAGCTCAATTCTTGCAATATACCGTCGACCTCTCTCGGCGACAAACCATTTTCCCAGACACAAACATGGTGTTAGAATCTTCCATGATGATGATGCGGTCTTGTTTTCTTCATACATTTGTTTTTCTGAGCTCGTTATTGTGGGTGGACAGTATTGAGGGATGACTAGGAGTGTGGTGTGTCTGCATTTAAAAACACTCTATGTAGATAATGTTGTTAAGCTCCTCCTTACTGGCATCACAAACAGCTTCACAGCATTTAGCCATTTTTTAAACAATGCTACGCTAACTCTGTGTCCGTTTGAGAGTTTCAGCTTTTTACAAGATAAAACCAGGAAACCCAATATGTGTGTTTGTCTTAAAATTTTGTTTTATTGAAGCACTTATCACATTGTTTTTCTTTTTATAATTAAAAATATACTCTTATTATTGTGCCTCTTATGTGCATTTTATGTTGAGGTTTTAAACGACAGTTGGAATAGGCATCTAATTAAAAGGTAGATGAGAAAAACTTGTTTCTTCAAAACCTGTATCAAAGGATCTCGAGTATCTTTTTGTCTTTGCCGATTTCTTTCAGGTCCTCCTCTGGGTATTTTTCTTGTTAAGGAGAAAATAATTTCTGGTCTGTGACTGTACATTTATCAATTAGGGATGCCACACAGGGGATATAGAAAATGGAAATTATAATACAATAGCAAAACAGTGTGTATTATAGCATTCTACGGTAAACTATAACAGTAGATTGTCAGCACTAGACAAATACGAGTCCTACAGTATACTACACTTGATACTGAATACAATATCAATCTGTAGTAAGTTCTTCAGTATTCCATGGTGAATTGATTTATTCATTTTTACAATGTGAGTGGAATTAGTCCTCTAGCCAGTAAATGTACGTTTACTATAGCCACTATAGCAATACATAATACACTCAGTACTGTTCTTTCATGACACTGTCAAGTTTATCCAATTTTAATCTGGTCACGCCACAAGATACCTTAATGTGTGAAGATCAGGGCCCGGCGAAATGGCACTAGTGTCGTTTAATATGTAGGTCTGTAAATACTGTATTTGGTCAGGTCCATAAGCCGCGCAGGACACTAAAATAAACCTCGACTGGGAATCATTGGGGCACCAGAAAACGGTTCACTACTTGATAGGTTGTCTAGTGTTGGCGATCGGTTGGTAGTGCTCACTGGCGATTTGTTTTCTTTTTCCGAGATCCGAGTTGATCCTGAGGTTCTCGTCTGCTGCTGGGCCCAATCCGAGAAAAGAACAAAACCTTTGGTTCCCATCAGATTTATACCCCCTCACATAGAAACATCTATACCAATACACAACATGATCCTAATTTTCTGCAATCTACAGTTGTATTTCTCCAGTAGTACACGCACCTACTGATACATGGTTTAATTTAATTTATGGATGAAATGAGAAAATAGCAAAACAATCTCATAGTGCCAATACATTGCAGAGTGATGTCATTTGCTCGATAAAATACAGGTCAACCGTTCCCAGCCATCACACAGCATATGATATGACCACGTTTCGGTACAAAAATATCCGAGCACGTTAATTTGCTCGACGGCAGTGCGAGCGAGGCTGTGTTCAGACTGCCACACAGCCTCGATGTACTGCATCAGTGGTGTGTTGTTACCGGGTAAACGGGGAAGACATGGTCTGTTGTGTTCTCTGTTCTCCGCTTCCTCTTTTGAATAGGTAGGTATTGAGACATTCATCACTAGGTTGCCGTGGGGTAACAGCTAGGGTTCATTCAACGAGGCTTTAGAGAGGTTATGCCGGCCCTACTACCACGACCCGATGCATAATGTCTGTCACATCGTAGTGCGTTAAATAGATATGGATAGGCCAGGGGTTTCCCAAACGTTCTTTATTCCTCAATTCCATTATACCTAATTGTATTTACAGTTCAGTCTTGACACATTGACTCCCAACTTATTCTGGAAAGTTCTCATCCCAGGCCTCCGTACCGAGCCATTGTTTTTCATCCCTCAGTTTAGCTTATGCCTACCTCTTCTCAGGTGATGCGGGGCAATTTGCATCGTCCATTGGGCTTTCTATAAATGTATATTGGTGGTTTATCTGGCAAGCAGGCAAGCGGTCTCTTCACTGGGCCAAGAGAAAAGGCATTTGTGGTTGTGGTGATGAGCAGTTTGTTGACTAATTGTTATTCGCTGGTGATATGAGAAATACCATTGGGGTTTGAAATGTCTAAAGGTCTTTGTTTAGCTTTGTGTAATTGTGTTCATGTAGTTATCGCCATGGAAACTGCCTGGGTTACCGTAACCATCTTCCGGTATGTATCTGCATTTGGTCCTGATCCAGATGTGGGTGGAGGCAGGCAGAGGTCACTCACAATGGGACCTAATCTTTAGATAGGTCAGTACATTAGGTCAATTTCTCTTCTTGAGTGCAGGCCTACTGCATCTCATTGACCCTAGTTAAGCGGCTAACTCTTTGCACACTGAACGCCACTGCACTCCAACAGCTTTGTAGGACGTTCTAGATTAATACATTATGTTAATATTAATATGTTATATATTCTCAATTGATGCGGCCCGGTCAGGCGTGTAATCCATCAAGGGAAATGTTTTCCTGGAAAAGAGAGCTGGCGTTCAGTTGAATAGATTTTTGGACCATGTACCAATGAGACCAATGTTTTTCTCTTGTTTCTTCTCCCGTAGGTCTCTCTGTCAAGCCAGTCTGTCTACGCTGGTCTCTGCCAGGCGGTTGTTCATGATGCCCAGGGCGCCAACCCCTTCGGAGAACCCGTTGTGGCGCGAGCCTGACTGGCGAGGGTGCCCATTAGCCATCTCTGATAGCTGCTTCTGCATTATGGCTAGATTCACCTGATGGACGGAGAGATACAAATTATTTACCATTGGCTCAGACACAAATGTAGAAGAGGTGAGTCTAGCTATACTGTAGTAAAAACAAACCATCAATCGACCATTGCGTCCAGTACTGTACATCTTTGACTCTTGAATCAGGTCCAGGAATGGTTGATATGTCAACATCAGGATTTTGTTGCAAACTGTATTGTTGTGGCGTTTAAAGGACAGAGGTCAGATAAAAGGAAAAATGTGAGACTATTTTTTTATGTTTACGGGAGTTTCACCCTTACATGTTTTAGATGTGGGGATTCATGTCACCAGTGAGACACTCTGTTAGAATAGAAAGTCAAATTGCAAATGGAATAAATTCCTATAAAAATGGATGGATCCGATACTCATTTGGCACCCGGTGAGGTAACCTCAGTTTAGCAGATGTTACTAGTCATGTTTACACGTTCAAACATGTACAAAAATACAGATTTCTTTAACTCAAAATGAAGTACTGAATATTACAAACAAGTTACCAGCTGGTCTTTCTCCAAAGACTCTACATTGACCATCACTGTTGCTTTTAACCCAAACCAGATTTATATAGGATCTTCCTAGATGCTAACTGGACAAATGTTCAAAAAGACATGACTAAATTCTGGACCATGTTTTTTGAAAGGGCAAACCGCATCAATGCCCCACTGGGGAACTGTCATGTCTGCCTCACCTCATCGCAGCAGGCCAACAGAATTTAAAACTGGAAAGCCTGTGAAACACTGTGCAGATGTGGACTGACAACTACTTGCACCACTGATCCCGACACCAAAGATAAGGACGTATTCAAGGACAGAATTGCACTCGCGTGACTGCACTGATTGGGTGACATTCTACATCAATACATGTGAGGAAATCTGCATCCCGGTAAGAACGTGTGCAATTACACAGAAATAACACGCCATGTTTTATTGGTGTGTTTCAGGGCCTCTGCCTTATAAAGGAACAAGGCCACAGGGCTCTGTCCTCTGGACGTTTACATACACAGAAAACTCATTTGTCAACCTCTCCACAAATGTAATGTTAAGAGACTATAGTTTTGAGAAGTCTGTAAGGAAATCTACTTGGTGCCTGACACAAGTAATGTTTTCAACAATTTTTGGTAGACAGAATATTTCACTTAAGGTTCACAATATATATATAATATAATAATAATAATTCCAGTGCGTCAGAAGTTTACAAACACTAAGTTGACAGTGCTGCTGTTAAAGAGCTTGGAAACAGCCTGAAAATGATGGCATGGCTTTGGAAGCTTCTGATAGGCTAATTGATATTGGAGTTGTTCCTGTGGATGGATTTCAAAGCCTACCTTCACTCAATGCCTCTTTCCTTGACAAAATGGGAAAGTCATAAGAGCCATCATAAGAATAAGTCAAAACCATGGAAAACCCATCATAGACCTCCACACTGAGCAACTTACAAACACCCGAAAATACCATGTTCATCTGTACAAATAATTGCATGCAAGTAAAAAACGCAAAGAAGAAGCCACTGTTCAATACTGCCATAAAAAAGTCTGACTACATAAGGACAAATATCATACATTTTGGAAACATGTCCTTAGATCTGATGACTCAGAAATAGAACTGTTAATGGCCGTCGTTAGGGAATCAGTGGAACCAACATGCAAAATAGGTATCTCATGCTATCTGTGAACACGGCTACAGTGGAACCATGCGTTTCCATGTCCTTCTCCCCCCACCTTATTGGCAGCCAGGAAATCTCTCATGGATATCATCTCTCCAGACATCCTCCGTCCGTCCACCTCGCTCTCGTTTACCGTGTCCGTCTCGATGGATAAGTCTCGCCTGGCCCTGTGGTGTCCGGGTACCACCACGTTCCTCCTGGGTTGTCTGTGGTGTGGCTGGTGAGCAGCCCGACCTGGGCACCAACACGGGGCCTCTAGCCTCCTCAACAGCCAGTTCAGCACCTACAAGTGATTTAATAAAACATATCACATATGGGGCTTACATTAACTATTTTTAAATGCAACAAAAATCCCCCCCCCAAAAAAAATATAATATCATACCTGTTTGATGACAATTGAGATGACGTTGAACAGGGAGTAGATACAGCAGACTCCGGTCAGTATGAACAGGAAGTTGCCCAGCCGGTATGCCAGCTGATTCTTGTTCCCCTCGCTGTATGCCAGTTTCTGGCTGCTCACCATGTCCCCGAAACCAATGGTGCTGAACGCCACGAAGCAGTAGTAGAGAGAATCCAGGTACGGCCAGCCTTCCACAGCAGAGTACATGGCAGAGGCACAACAGGAAACCAAGATGGCGGCGGCACCCAAGATCAACATCACGCAGTACACCGAAGGCTTCCACCCGGCCAGCCCCTCCCCTCTACCGCCTCTTCCACCTCTACCGCTTCCCTCAGAGAAGCGCCGGTTGCCGTTTTGAGGAAGCACGGCCTTCTGAAGGTGGCGTCGCTCATGGCAGGACTTCAGGACAAAAGCGATGACCGTGATGACGCGCTCCAGGAACAGGTTGAAGAACAAGATTGTGGCGGCGCAGCCAATCAGGCCGTAGAAGATGAGAAAGATCTTACCGCCGTTTGTCGCTGGTGTGGTCATTCCAAACCCTGAGAAGAATTCAAACGGAGGAAGATGTTAATTAAAGGGAAAACAAAATAAAACTGTATTGGTCCGAACTACTAATATTGGGTTTTGGTTCAATTTAAAATTTATTGTATTGCATATCTGAGATGATTACACTATTATGGATATAGAAAACATTACTTTTAACAAAAACGACAGTCTACCTAACAATATTAAACCACACAGGATGTTTTTTTTTATCTTTCAATTGCTGTCAATTTACAATTATACTTCAGTCAGTCTGAACATAATGTGTACTGTCAGTTTCCACAGACCGGCAGAAAAGCACATAATGAGTTTGAGCGAGGCTCACTAGAGCACACGTTTCGAGGTGTCATGCACACACACGCACGCACGGACACGCGCGCACACACACAAACAGTTCAGCATGTACACACACTTCTTCTACCGTTTGCTCGTCACTCACATGAGCACGATGCCTCCTCGACCATTTACATACACGCCCACTAACCTACAGGGTTGCTAACAGTGACGAAGAGTAATCTACTTGATTCTTCCGTCTTATCTCCCTCATATGCCTCTGTGTATTTCTGTCACACAGTTTACCCTAGCTTTTAATTAATAATCTTCTTCTTTACCTTTCGAAATTCTCTTTCATCACATCATTTCACTTCTCCCAATCCCAGGAATGCCTGCTTTAAGCACAGCGAGGGGACCATAAATGAACACAACCGGTACAAAGCCAGTAGCTCATTATATTGGTATTTGAACTAGAACATCGGAGTGGTTATATGGAATGAAAGCAGCAGCCAGTTTTATATCCAATCTTCACGGCCTACATGAACACTATATCCTGAAATGTCAACCCTTAATGTTGGGCGTCATTATCAAACAGAGGCCCTATAGTTATTTGGTAAAAATGTAAAACCTGGTTGAAAGAAGTGGACTAGGCAACATTCCATTTTAGATACTTAAATATTTTTTATTATCCAGTCTTTTCGCCATGGTTTTCATTTTCATCCATCTGTTCTATTCCTTGCGTACGCGTCATAGTGCTACAATGTCTGTGGTTTTGGTCATTCAGTGCCATCGGAGAGTATTCAAACTATTTCACACGTAAGTATTCAGACCCTTTGCTATAATCTAATACAGGATAAAATGGAACGTTGCGTAATACTTTAGATACTGTGGCACCGCTTAAAACAAAAGCGTTATGCAAGAATAAATTTGCTCCCAGGTACACAGACACTACTAGAGCACTTGAGCAAGCCACCAGAAAATTGGCACTTCACTAAGTTGGAAGTATGTAGACTAGCCTGGATAGATAGTACTGTGCAATACCGGAAAGCACTTACACGTGCACGGTCAGGCTATTTCTCCATTCTGATTGAGGCAAACAAAAGGAATCAATCATTTCTTTTTGACACGGTCGCTAATCTAACTAAAGTGCAATGTTCAACCAATTGAAGTCAACTACTTGGATGAATACATGAACTACTTTGATGAATAAATGAACTACTTTGATGAATGCATAAACTACTTTGATGAATACATTAACTACTTTGATGAATACATTAACTACTTTGATGAAAAAATTATCGCCATTAGAAAAAATAGCAAACTGTATTTTAAATTGCAACAGTCCTCCAAAACTCAGTGGAGTTTGCAGAGCTGCCCTGACCTAATGCCAATGGCGACCCTTGAATCTCTTGCACCTGTGTCTCTTGAAACATTCACAAAGTGAATAATGAGTTTGAAATAAAATAACTGTCAACTAGACCCAATTCCAACTGAATTACTTAAAGAGTTATTTCCTGTGCTTGGTCCAACAATGTTGTACCTAATAAATTGCTCCCTATCCTCCGGATCTGTGCCCACCTCAGTAAAAGTTGGAGAAATGAAGCCTCTGTTAGAAAATAAAACCTTGATCCGCATATATTAAAGAATTACAGACCAATATCGAACGTCCTGTTCCTCTCAAAAATCTGGGAACAAGATTGTGTGGATGGCCTATCCTCTGACCAATAAAATGTATGGTTTGGTGTTCTTCAGAGCTCAATTTTGGGACCACTTTTGTTCTGACTATATATTAGTAAATATATATTTTTACCATCACTTGACACACATGCCGAATATTGGCAAATCCAAAACATGTATTTCTAAATGTGTAACAATAAAACACCTTTACGGCAAAAATGGTTTACCTTAATTCACTATGCCCAGATCTATGCTTCAACAATTCTCTTCAATCAATCAATCAAGCTCAGCTGGTGCCTCCCGGAATCTTCTGGAAGTTACCAGCAGTTTCTTATGGCATATGGGCACAATTGCGCCACAATATAAATATCAGTTGAATTGTGTGCTAAAAACACACAAGTGAACAAGATATAAATAAATGGACAGATCCAACTTGGCCACTTTCCATATTCGTTATATCATTTTAACTATGTGTTTTAGCAGAATGCAAATCTAATATCTACATGCGGTCAGCCATTTGTATTATCGATTTATACATGATATGGTTAGGTCTTCTTTTAATGCAGTCTGAGTGTTTTTGCTCTGATTCTGGCTGTCCTATCTCAATCATTCAGAAGCACCGGTCCCTATCGATCAGCTGCATTCAGGGTCACATCTCATCAATACAGGTCAAAACATTGAGCGGATACATTAAACTCCACATATTGTGTGGGTTGTCTGTAAACCGCTCTCCTGTTGATAAATGTGCGCACGCACGCACGCGCACTCACATGCACGCGGCGCACACACACGCGCACATGGCAAGAGTGAGCACAGCTATGATGTTTGCTATGTTTATTCAGTCTAGCCACTCCACTTCTCTGTCTCGTCCATGGACCATCTCACTTCCCGTTTCACAATTGAACAACAGGCAACCAGGGGATCAAATGGGCTGTCTCTACTTCCATTGACTGGCTCTACCTGTCAAACAGTTTGCAGTGTTGGGTATTTGTTACATGCTTTGTAAAGCACTTACGGTGCCATGCTTACGTATGGGCCCTTTCTAATGCTGCACAGAAAAAAAAAGAATGGCACTAATTGCCATTTGAAATGAACATAAATTGTTGTCATTAGTAGCTCTGTGCTGAATTCGATGCGTTGCTACAGAACAAAAATCACAGTCGACGTGTAATAAAGTGTCTTTTACCTGTGTTGCTTAGCTACAAAATGCCTGCGATTAGACCAACTCCCCTGCCATAAACATCCCCATACACCTGGATGCTCTTTGACACAGTCAGGGCCTTATGTAATTCAGCCAGAGAATGTTTCTGTTGAGGACTTTCATAGTAATTGACACCCAACGCTACTAAAATCTAAAGGGGTTTCATATACAAATCAATCATGAGACTCAAATAGATTAATCAAAACTTGGCCATCTGTTTTGAAGCACCATTGGTTGAGTCATATTGTTCAGGTTTTGGGATAACTGATGGTATATATGAGCGCATCATATACTGATATCATAAGCTTATGGATAATAGTTGTGTAAGAGCTATGCATTGGGGAAACTGAAAAATAGATTATTCATAAATGTACCTATGTATTTGGTATGTTTTAATTCTGATGTTTAAGTACACTACTGATGATCTGTACATTTTACTTTTTAGTACTATGCAGTAATGTCCCAAATGATATAATGAATGCATATGTGTTCATGGTGTTGGATAAAGATAATAAATAGTTTAAAGGAAACGTATTGGATTGACTTAAGCATATCTCACCGATGGTCGAGACTACAGTCCCGACAAAGTAGAAGGCGCCGGTGAAGTCCCACCGTGGTCGGATAGTGTCCACCCGGATCCCCGCCACGTTCGCCTCCTCGTAGCTCCTCAGGAAGTTGCCGAGCTCCTTCCTGCTCAGGTTGTGCTTCAGTCTGAACTGGTCGAACAGCTGTGCCCATCGCTCTTTCGCCTCCGCCTCCATCGGCTGTTCCAGTGCTGAAAACACGGCGGCTCCGCAGAACAGGTACAGCACTATGAACACCGCCAGCATCAGGAACCGCGCGTTGTCTTCGTTAAAGGGACCGAAGCCCCCGCAGCAGCAGCCGCTCCGGCACGCCATAACGCGGCGTGTGATCACGGTTCAACAGGTGTCAGTGGGGGGGGGGCACACCGCATTACTTAATCATGGACCACGTTACACACACTCCTCATCATCATCCATCTCTTAGGTTAGCGTGGACAATCACCGCTTCAGTGTGCTGAGATATAGTTAGAGGTGGTGGGGATGGAGAGGAGAGACAGCCACAGAGAAAAACAAGACAGTTTTCTGCGAATATTGAACTTCTGCTCTCCCGTCATGGTGAACTGGGGGTTTCATTCAAAACAAACAAAACACTAAGCGCGGACAGTCGTCAAGTCTTCCGCCGTATATCCGAGTCAAAACGCCAAATGTTATCCGATTTCGTCATGCGTGCACGTTGACGCGCGGGTCCGAAAGCTACGCACGCACGTTCACCTCCGTGTTAACGGAGTTTGTCGCTTTTAAATTGTTAATTGAAGGGAAAAATAAGCTGTCACGACGTTTTTCGAGTGCACCAACCTGTGGCTGTGTGGAGTCGGACGGACAATGCAATAGTTCCCCATGCCGCATCCATGACAAAGACTCCGGTCAACAAAGAGTTGAGAAGACGCTCATGGATAACTCACAGAAGATGCTTCATCGCAT
The DNA here is from genome assembly GCA_029465975.1 of Dallia pectoralis. Taxonomy (NCBI): domain Eukaryota; kingdom Metazoa; phylum Chordata; class Actinopteri; order Esociformes; family Umbridae; genus Dallia; species Dallia pectoralis. The sequence goes on along the minus strand of CM055734.1, from coordinate 13,962,983 downwards.
TTTGCTTCATCGCAGTTTGCATGAAACTTACGACAAAATCCATCTAGCCTTAACAGTAAAATGCAGTCTAGGTCTGCAGCCGCTCGGCTCTCACTAACCTATACTTAGATCAGGCTGCATGTTCTGATCTAACCTCACTCACAAACCCACCCAGCCCATCTCCTTTGTTCAGGTAAAGACAGTGGAATAGATATAAACTGAAGCAAATCATAGAGACGATCTAAATAAATCCTGTATATCCACTCGGACGAAACCCAATGAAAACAACAGCAAACTATAAACATGGGCTTTTAAGTGTTTCAAAAAAAAAGTTCACTCCATTACAAACATGAACAACTCGGAATTTGCACAAGTCTGTCGTGATTTCAGATGTCTTCCAAAGCACTGACATATTTATTTACCAAACGAAAAGACACAATTTGGTTGCTTAAAATTGGATACAGTCAGGCCGCTGTGTAATTTGGGCATCCACAACAATGGCAAGAATTCAACATTCGAGCAGTGTACTGCTGTGGTACCCAGAGCATTAGAGAATGGCACCCTGATAGATCAATACGATGTGACCTTTTAGATTCAAGTCTGGACATTCATGTGTTTGCACATGGACATCCAGAGACAAGCTTGGCAAATGTCACCCTAAAAATGCACTGTGAACATCAGATTAAGATGGTCAACAAAAGGATATTTTTTAAATTTAGGGACATAAATCCGTTTTTTTCAAAGGTTAGTTTGATTAATCCAAACCTGATGTATTTGGTTCCAGTTTCAGGGTCAAAGAACATTTCAGAAACAGGAGCAGCTATCTGGACAAAAATGTGAGAAGTCAGAACTCTTACTTCCCTAGTCTTCGAATGCCTATATGCTTATGAGGCTTCAATATCAAGATATTCGAGACAAGTGTCCACTCAGACCTCAGAAAGTTTTGGTTCCGAATGTTAAACGTACTGGCCGATTTGCAATTACATTGGTTTAGTCATGTCCAGTCTATAAGTTAGAGTCTGACCAACAGCTCGTTCAGCAGAATAAAAAGTTAAGAGAGAGAGCGATATGAACAGGAGAAAAGTTTTAGAAAGGAGCAAACCTAAAATCGAACAAGACAGCAGATGCAATTTACAGAAACTACAAGGACAGCCTGACCCAAGCTCCCTGGAACAGAAACCGTTGTGGCACAGATCCTCAGGACTGAGACAGACGTTTCAGGAACACTGTGGCCTCATCAGACAATATCCCCCAGATGGGGCCAAGCAAGTAAGAAATAGCCTCATCCACTCAGTTTTTTTCTGTTCGTTCTAAGCTTTGCTTAAAACTAGCTATATTTGCTCCAGTAACGTAGCTTGTGTTTTATTTAATTTCTTGCACCAAGTTCAATATGCTGTGTAAGGCAACATAAGAAAACAAGTGGTCAATCTTTAACAGAACAAACCTGTCCAGTCTTCAGTATGAAGCAATCCGCTATGGCAACATTGTGTCCATGGTAACGGTAATAGGAAAATTGGTAAGGAAAGAAAAGAGCACAACAATATGACTTAAATCCCTGAGTCAGATCATTTGTTTGAAATAAATCATAATTTACTTTTAACTAGCTTCTCTCACTCTACAACCACAACAACCCCCTTCCCCCGAGTAAATAGAAAATATAATCAATGATGTCCATTCCTACATCTTAGAACCACAGGCAGAACATAAAACATCAAATATTGTACGATGCTTCATAAGAAATGGGAAACTGAATCTAAATTCCACCGATTACAATTTGAAAAAAGGAAGGTTACGTTTCTAAACCATTTGTTATGAGCCGGAAAGATTCACACGCGTACACACACTCACACACACACACACACACAGAGAGCAAGACAACATATCGTTACACGAGATTAGTCATCTCATTCCGCTCAGTGTTCACTTTCTGATGTTGGTTTCATGGGGTCAGGGATGTGTGTGTGTATGTGTGGATGTGTGTGTGTGCGTGTGCGCATGTGCTCGCACGCGTCTATGCTTCTGTTACTGTTGCTTTGAAGTTGGCTGCTAAAAAGCCCCATTGGGTTGTAGGAAGTGAGAAGTTGTGCGCTGGTGATGCTTTGATGCCCATCCCCTTCCTGGCATCTGCGGCAGTCGTAATTGGGCCGGCCGTTTAACAAGGACCGATAATCAGTAATAGCAGAGATGGAAGAGTCATAGTCTGACGGCCCGACTAACTCACAACGCGGTTTCAACCCACACAGATTCCTCCCCTGTTGTGTCAAGAAACTCGTTCACTCATCAGAGAGTTGACATTTGACTTCTAGGCCACTGCTCAGGAGGTCAAAGGTCTCAAGTTAATCCATTTGGATTTTTTAAATAAACCTTCCTTGCCAATTTGGCAATTTTAGAAGTCCTCAGGATCCCTCAGGTCGGGGACAAACTTTCTGGATCTGAATGCCCGAAAGAGTCAAGAGATAAAAGTGCTGTTAAATACACCAAACAATATGTAACATGAAAGATACCTCTGCTATATTTTCAACCCCTCTTAAGATCTTTCTGTTTAATAGCATATCTTTCATATTAATCTGATTGTTATTATTATTGTGTCGGTCAGACTTTAAGGGTACTTTCACTTTTTCACTTTCACTGCTGAGATGCATATCCAGACACCTGTCTGTCAGTGTTCGGTGTTCGGTGTTATAAAGCATTTTACACAACCCTGAGGTGCAGGGGGCAGCCCTAATCAGTTACCTGAATTGACTTCCACGTCACGAAGCATTTTAGGGTTAACTGTCTTGCTCAACAGTACGACGCGGTTTTCACCTTGGTGGAAGAACCAGGGACCTTCCAGACCCAAGGCCTAGTCCCTAACCACTAGGCCACCGTGACGCCCCAGGTTTCAAGTCACGTTAGAATAGAGGTGAGTGGGTTATACTACTGCGGTTATTGGAATGTGTTTGTTTAAGTCGCTATATGTGCATTTTCATTTCATTACCACAGTTTAGTGTTTTTTCGCCATTTACGTTTTTTTCCCTTTTGTGTGTTTAAATAAACCTGTTTAAAACGGATACCTGGCTCTGCACATGGCTTCAACCGCACTACGCCGCTTAATCCATGACAACACCAGACCAGCCACCTGTCCAGGGGGTGTACAGCAAACAGCCTCACCCAACAGAAACAGGAGAAAACACATGGGCTGTAATGTAACCTAGGCTGGATACTGTGTATTTACATGACGTTTACAGACAAGCACATAATCATATAAACAGGTGACTGAACATTAATTTTTGAACTTTTGTGGATAACATTATGAAAGGTGTTGCATAATACATTTGTCACTACCTCAGCCTCCAGCAGCTCACCTGATTAGGCAACCAGATGAATCTGTAGAGGACTGGATATTTAATTTCAACTGCAGATGACAGACATATCATTATGCATTATAGAAGGGCCTGGGGACAATTTCTGACTGAACGGGTTGTTGGAGCCCCTGAATTATAATTATAATTATTTGTACCGTGTACTCTAGTTTAACAACTTTATTATCACACGGTTTTATTTGAAAACCTCTACCTAGCCGATACTTTTTTTTCAATACTCAGGATCAGATTTGTAAAAGTGAAACTGCCTTTTAGCAAATTTGCTGTTGATTTTTTTGTTATTAGTTTCGGTTGTGGCAAAACAACTCTGCAAGATTTGAAGTGTTATTTGAACTTCCATCAATTACAACATCCACTTATGACCGCCGTCTCCAAGCAATTGGAGGTTGCCGTGAACAGATTTTCTAAGAATCGTACCAAGTGAAGCCAAAAGTCTCTTAGGAGAAGTGGCTCAATGTTACTGAGGTGGAATTCATAAGTCTTCCGTTGCATGACTCAGTTGAACAAGCTACCGAAGCGCCCTGTTTCCGTCGAGCGTTATGAGAAGCGGCGCATCAATATATAGATGTGGTCTGTGTGTGAGCGAGGGATAGTTGCCATGGCTCTGGGTAGCACCTCCGAAACAGGGCCTCACACGCTGTGATTACATGCATATATACAGCTGCTGATGACAAGACCAGACATCTCAACACAGTTACAGACGCAATGGAAAACAGCCAATCAGAATCAACTACACTTACTGCTGAGGGTTAACCAGCATTGCAGTTACAACGTAGCTTTACTCAGTCAGAGGATGTAGTCATGGTAACATATAATATATCATCATTTCTTAACATATGAAGAGTTTGTTGGAACACGTTGTTGTGTAAACAGCAAGTCGATTGACCAATTCCACATGCATGTTCACATTTGGATAAAACTGGGCTAGGCTTTTTAAGTGGACATTTCAAACAGCAACATTCTTGCCTACTTTGGTGCGAACTCTCCCCGGCCTGCTGCATCAGCATCGCACCAACGCCCCAATAAGCTTCCAGTCGCGCCCCTGCCCAGCTGGAACAGGGAAAAGGCTGGGAGAAAAGCCAAGGGAGAAGCTGCACCGGCAGAGGGGGCATCAGAGGTCAGTTTGCGGGTGACCTCAAGCCACTGCTTGACCCCAGCGACACTGGAGCCCAAGAGGGTGAAAGACAATACTTGGAAGGAAAGTGGAAGGGCCACAGAAAACCGCCACCTCATGGAGAACAGCGCCACCTCAGGGATAACGCCACCTCAGGGAAAACGCCACCTCATGGAGAACAGCGCCACCTCAGAGACCGCGCCACCTCAGGGACAACGCCACCTCAGCGCCACCTCAGGGACAACGCCACCTCAGCGCCGCCTCAGGGAAAGCACCACCTTAGGGGCACCTCAGGGACAGCGCCACCTCCCCATAACAGGAATAAGATTTCGGTTTTCTAATTATCCAGCACTGTTGGACCAAGGCACCAGGGCCGTAAAAACATATGTGAGTGTAATTCAGCAAACCAATGAAGAACACAAGACCTTTTCTAGGTGAAAGTAAGCCTTTCATAGAAAAACCAAGAGGAAGGGAAAGACACATAATGTGGTCAGCTTGTTGTCGAAAAACACTGTCACAAGCGAAGATGTAAAGACAGAAAGATATAAAAACCGAAAGTACTGCCGGATGTGTGGTTGTGTTTTGAAAGATTACAAGCATAAATGTGCACGGGTAAGTACGTGCGCGCGCGAGTGTGCGTACACCTTCACATGTGTGACTCAGCTCTGTCCTTGTTTTCAGACACTAAACATTCCAGGACCATCTCACCGACAAGAAGAAGAGGCATCAGGACCTGACAGGGAATATGGGAGGACTGAGGAGACACATTAAAAACTGAGATGTTCTGATGCATTCGCGAATCCATGGCATTTTTCACATAACTGTCAGTGAACAGAAGGACAATGAAATAAGAGCCTTCTCAGATGCTGTGTAGGCAGTGGCAGAGCTATGACAACGAGACTCAGAATTGCACCTTGCATTGCATGTCGAACTAAAACCGCTAGATCGCAGTGAAACAGTAATTATGTCACGCCGCACGCCTATAGCGCTGACCGTGAACCGATAAAGCGTGGTTTTGTAAACACAGGATCATTTTTGACTTTATGTCATTTAGAAGCCACTCGGATCCAGAGTGATATACAATTCATGGTATTAGTCACCTACATTTAGTAAAAACACTGTCTTTATTGGCACTTGCATATTAACTTAAGCGGTCGTTTGAATGAGTGTCTTTAACATCTTGATCTCCAATAACTTGTTCGCATTTCGGAGGAAATGCTTTGAGAAGATAATGTATTCGAAGTTCAGTTGGGAGTGGGTTAGAAAAATAATTATCTGTGCTCTTACGAATAACCTATTTCGAGAATAAATAAAAGTATTTACTTGACCTAAGAACAGAAAATTGAAAATTGAGAAAAAGATGCTGAATGCTGCGGATGAAAAGTGAATGTTTACAGAAGAATATGACTCAAATATCTTATCTCCATTTTTCACTCTAGTCACAAACAGCTTGTCTGACAAACTGCCAAACAACCTTGGGAATGGAAAAATTAATATCACATTTCCAAGTTTTTGTTGTTTTTGTTTTGCATGTCTGCTGTGTTAACATAATGTACATCACTTTGTTGTGGCCACCCTCCGACATATTAACGAGCAAGCACACACACACAACTTGAGGAAGACTTTTAATACAATGAAAGAGTCCATGACATAGACTTCTGGTCAATGGTTTTTATAGAACCTGAACCTGGTTTGCACTATTTTCCTTGTTGGTGCTATATTCAGGAAGTGAGACATGTGTGGACACTGGGTTTATACGACACGCACGCACGCACACACACACACACACACACACACACACACACACACACACACACACACACACACACACACACACGCACACGCACACGCACACACACACGCACACACACACACACACACATACACACACACACACGCACATGCACACGCACAAGCACACACACGCACACACGCACACACCCACACACACACTATGGGAACCAGAGTGGCACTCAGACACCGTTTGACCTCAACAAACACAAATTGATAAAAATTAAAGTCACACACACTCATATTGAAACTCTGCTACTCCTGGACAGACAGTGGTGCCACACCACATTTGTCAGAGGAAATGAGTACCTCTGCTGTTAGAAACCACAGATCAGTATACATATTTAAATTGTATTCATGTTAACCTCTTCTTTTCCTCCTCCACCTGAGCCAATAACAGTACTGTAGCACTGTATCAATTCTGGGAATATGAATACATTGTACATACAAGATTGTAGAACCCTAGTAAAAAAGTACACCCCCTGGAAAGTTGACTTTCTGTTTATATATATATATATATTTGGACACAAAGATATCTGAGCTGAATTCAGAACAAATTAATTGTGGTAGGCAACCAAATGTAACAACTCATACCAAAAAATGTAACTATAAAAACATGTGTGCAGCTCCAATCCACATATCCAGAGCAAGTAAGTACAACCTTCATGTTAATAACATACAATAACTAAAATTAGAATTCGTTGCCCCAAAACAGATCCATACCATAGTCGATAACTGTTTAGGAGAATGTGAGGCCATCTGTCAAAAAGCTGAACCAAACCAGAACATCTTATTTAAACAAAAGAACACAAGCGAAGCAACAGCAAAATGACAAAAAAGAAGAAATGGAAGATCGCGTAATGGCTCAGATCAAAATGCTGTGGGGGTTTGAAGCTGGCTGTGCGTTCTCAAAAAGACCCCTGTCACATGACACTGGATTATATATCTCCATCTGGTTCTGAAACAAGCAAACAGCAATATATTTCTCCAAAGATGTTGTTCCATTCTACAACCAGGGCGTTATTAGCCAATCGGGCTTCATTAGAGGTAGTATGTGGCCTGTAGCATATTCCCCGTTTAGCCCCGTTGCCATTGCCTGTGAATGCTGACTTCTCTCTCATTGTTTCTCTCCATCATCCTTAGCCAGACCTGAGGCGTGCTAAACAGATACGTATCTAGATGTGTTTTCGCTTACAGCGTCTCACATAGAAACCGCGGCAGGTAAACTGATGTGCTGGTGATTGACTGAGTCGATCCTGAACACCTCCAAAAACCCACTCAAGATAACCGACATATGCACATCCACGTCGTGCACGCACATACACACAAGCTCTTACGCAGACACGTGCACAGATACACATGCACAGTCTTTCTCGTCAACTTAATTGGGAGATAATTTGTCTCTCTTTTTTGAGTACAAAATGGCTCTAGTTGCAGGGTCATTATTGTGATAAGCATGAAGTGAACAATAAACACTTGTCATTTCGAGGGGAAAGCAAAAAGAAGATTACACATTATGCTTGAGGGTCCATTGATTTCATATTAGTAAATGTAGGGTTATGTACTAGAACAGACTGGACCTGGGTCAGTCATAATGTAGGGTTATGTACTAGAACAGACTGGACCTGGGTCAGTCATAATGTAGGGTTATGTACTAGAACAGACTGGACCTGGGTCAGTCATAATGTAGGGTTATGTACTAGAACAGACTGGACCTGGGTTAGTCATAATGTAGGGTTATGTACTAGACCAGACTGGACCTGGGTTAGTCATAATGTAGGGTTATGTACTAGAACAGACTGGACCTGGGTTAGTCATAATGTAGGGTTATGTACTAGAACAGACTGGACCTGGGTTAGTCATAATGTAGGGTTATGTACTAGAACAGACTGGACCTGGGTTAGTCATAATGTAGGGTTATGTACTAGACCAGACTGGACCTGGGTTAGTCATAATGTAGGGTTATGTACTAGACCAGACTGGACCTGGGTTAGTCATAATGTAGGGTTATGTACTAGACCAGACTGGACCTGGGTTAGTCATAATGTAGGGTTATGTACTAGAACAGACTGGACCTGGGTTAGTCATAATGTAGGGTTATGTACTAGAACAGACTGGACCTGGGTTAGTCATAATGTAGGGTTATGTACTAGAACAGACTGGACCTGGGTTAGTCATAATGTAGGGTTATGTACTAGAACAGACTGGACCTGGGTTAGTCATAATGTAGGGTTATGTACTAGAACAGACTGGACCTGGGTTAGTCATAATGTAGAGTTATGTACTAGAACAGACTGGACCTGGGTTAGTCATAATGTAGGGTTATGTACTAGAACAGACTGGACCTGGGTCAGTCATAATGTAGGGTTATGTACTAGAACAGACTGGACCTGGGTTAGTCATAATGTAGGGTTATGTACTAGAACAGACTGGACCTGGTGGTTAGTCATAATGTAGGGTTATGTACTAGAACAGACTGGACCTGGGTCAGTCATAATGTAGGGTTATGTACTAGACCAGACTGGACCTGGGTCAGTCATAATGTAGGGTTATGTACTAGAACAGACTGGACCTGGGTCAGTCATAATGTAGGGTTATGTACTAGACCAGACTGGACCTGGGTTAGTCATAATGTAGGGTTATGTACTAGACCAGACTGGACCTGGGTTAGTCATAATGTAGGGTTATGTACTAGAACAGACTGGACCTGGGTTAGTCATAATGTAGGGTTATGTACTAGACCAGACTGGACCTGGGTTAGTCATAATGTAGGGTTATGTACTAGAACAGACTGGACCTGGGTTAGTCATAATGTAGGGTTATGTACTAGACCAGACTGGACCTGGGTTAGTCATAATGTAGGGTTATGTACTAGACCAGACTGGACCTGGGTTAGTCATAATGTAGGGTTATGTACTAGACCAGACTGGACCTGGGTTAGTCATAATGTAGGGTTATGTACTAGAACAGACTGGACCTGGGTTAGTCATAATGTAGGGTTATGTACTAGACCAGACTGGACCTGGGTCAGTCATAATGTAGGGTTATGTACTAGAACAGACTGGACCTGGGTTAGTCATAATGTAGGGTTATGTACTAGAACAGACTGGACCTGGGTTAGTCATAATGTAGGGTTATGTACTAGAACAGACTGGACCTGGTGGTTAGTCATAATGTAGGGTTATGTACTAGAACAGATTGGACCTGGTGGTGGGTCAGTCATAATGTAGGGTTATGTACTAGAACAGACTGGACCTGGGTTAGTCATAATGTAGGGTTATGTACTAGAACAGACTGGACCTGGTGGTTAGTCATAATGTTGGGTTATGTACTAGAACAGACTGGACCTGGGTTAGTCATAATGTAGGGTTATGAACTAGAACAGACTGGACCTGGGTTAGTCATAATGTAGGGTTATGTACTAGAACAGACTGGTACCTGGTGGTTAGTCATAATGTAGGGTTATGTACTAGACCAGACTGGACCTGGGTTAGTCATAATGTAGGGTTATGTACTAGAACAGACTGGACCTGGTGGTTAGTCATAATGTAGGGTTATGTACTAGACCAGATTGGACCTGGTGGTGGGTCAGTCATAATGTAGGGTTATGTACTAGACCAGACTGGACCTGGTGGTGGGTTAGTCATAATGTTGGGTTATGTACTAGACCAGACTGGACCTGGTGGTGGGTTAGTCATAATGTTGGGTTATGTACTAGAACAGGTACTAGAACTCACCTTTATTGGTGCTCTAATGAAGCCTTCTGTCTACCAAAATTGCATGGTCGAAAGTTGGAAGATGGACCAGCACATCACTGGGTTCAGGGTCCATTTTCAAGGTCCCCTCACACCCAGCTACGAGTTGACCATTAACTTACAGTGAGGAAAATTAATTAAAATTGTTGATCTTCCACAAATGATACAGTTCACATTCTTAAGCCAATTCAGATTGCGTATGATCGCATTTTAGTATTCAAAACCCATTGATCTATTGCCTGATGGGACTATAGGGTATACTAAGTTAAACATGAAAGGATTAAGAAATGTATACCTCTATCTCCATGCACGCGCACACGCACCCACACACACACACACACACACACACACACACACACACACACACTTCAAACAGCGTGGAGTTGACACGGGCGTGGGTCACATTGCCGTAGCCTAGAGAGACAGATAGCATTTAATAGTAGACATTGGAGACATTGGTTCCCTCTGTGCCAGTGGAGTTGCGGTACGGCAAACCTGCTCTTTATGGGCTCCATAGTAACCAGCCTAATGTCTTGTGTTGCTGGGTTCAGTGAGTTTGATGGGAGGCGTGGCTACCAGAGGGGTGGGGGGGGCATGAAGAAGGGGGATACGGAGGCTGATTGGGGAGTGGGGGAGGAAGTGGTAAGAAATGGACCAATGGAGAGTGGAAGAAAAGGAGGGGGAGATGAAGGGAGATAAAGATGAGATGTTAGTGAGGGATTGGGGTAAGATGAGCTGATGGAGAGAAGAGGAAGAGGAGAGGGAGATCAAGGCAAATGGAGAGGCAGAGACTGACTAGGGAGAGAGGAAGAGGAGAGGGAGATCAAGGCAAATGGAGAGGCAGAGACTGACTAGGGAGAGAGGAAGAGGAGAGGGAGATCAAGGCAAATGGAGAGGCAGAGACTGACTAGGGAGAGAGGAAGAGGAGAGGGAGATCAAGGCAAATGGAGAGGCAGAGACTGACTAGGGAGAGAGGAAGAGGTAGAAACAGTAATTGATCCAGTTACTATTAGTGTCTGCAAAAGGACTACAGATTAATACAATAATAAAAATAATTATTGAATTACCAACCGCCAGGATAGTTGAGGTGTGGAGCTACTTAAGACAGTATGTAAAACAGTAGGATCCCAGAAGATTTGGGGAAACTGGCCGGGACTCTGCCATCCTTGTTTTTCAAGGGGAAGCCAGGGTGCCAGGACTGTGTGTAGCTCAGTTGGTAGAGCATGGTTCGTTTTCATGCGGCCCCAGATGGTTGGGCTTGGTAAGTACTAGCAATGAAAAAGGCCCCGGATCAAGACTGTGTGTGCTCCAATGCAGGAGGGAGTCGTACTTATGAAGCAAGGGGCTTAATGACTTGTACATTAGAGCAGCAGAGGCCTTTGGTTCCCTCCTGTCTTCTAGAGTGTCGGAGACAGACAGAGAGAGAAAGAGAGAGAGACAGACAGAGAGAGATACAGAGAGAGATGAGTGACTGGAATACATACAGTATAGACAAAATAGAAGATGCGTTAGCCAAAAAGTGTGACAGAAGAACGGATGATTAGTTCAGTTTACCAAAACATGTAAAAGATTGAAGAGAAGAAATGGCTAGTGAGTGCCAGATTGGTCCCAGGCAGTCTGTTTAGTCTTGTCATTTACGGACCAAATTGCCCTCATGATGAGCTGTTAAAGTGTGATTACGTGAGGGTGAAAGCGTGTTGGTGGCTCCGAAACGGCCTCTATTTTTAATCTCCTCTCCTAATCTCTGTTCCTGACAGACGTTTCCATATAAACACAATTATCTGTGTTACCATCTCACCACTGTTGAATGCTGGGTAACTGCTGGATGATTTCATCTACAGATTGTCTGGTGGCACACCTTCCTTCTTGGTTTGTCTTTCTGCATCTGGATTGGCTGATGAACACAATGGCTTTCGGAAGTTCCATCTAGTGTGATTGGATGATTCGATCTGCATAAGGAATGGCAGAACCTTCACATTTGTGCCCCTATTCTTTTTAGTGCTCCTCTTTTCTCCTCGGGCAGACAGAGATGAAACTAAAATAATCCTTCATTGGCTGAGAGTGGCAATTTTCCAGCTGTCTGCAGTACCGCAATAGGCCTCTGGGTGAGTCAACGAGAGATCCTAGAAGGACTATGAAGCAGGAGAGACCGAGGGTGGTAGACAGCATAATGGAATTGTAGGCAAGTGATGACAAGTGATGACAAGTGATGACAAGTCAGGGAGGGTGAAATAGAGGTTCTCTCAGTCTATCAAACTGACTACTACTCAGGGTAAATAGAGGTTCTCACTGCCTGTCTGTCTGACTACTACTCTGGGTAAATAGAGGTTCTCTTACTGCCTGTCTGTCTGACTCCTACTCAGGGTAAATAGAGGTTCTCCTACTGCCTGTTTGTCTGACTCCTTCTCAGGGTAAATAGAGGTTCTCCTACTGCCTGTTTGTCTGACTCCTACTCAGGGTAAATAGAGGTTCTCTTACTGCCTGTCTGTCTGACTACTACTCAGGGTAAATAGAGGTTCTCCTACTGCCTGTTTGTCTGACTCCTACTCAGGGTAAATAGAGGTTCTCCTACTGCCTGTTTGTCTGACTCCTACTCAGGGTAAATAGAGGTTCTCCTACTGCCTGTTTGTCTGACTCCTACTCAGGGTAAATAGAGGTTCTCCTACTGCCTGTTTGTCTGACTCCTACTCAGGGTAAATAGAGGTTCTCCTACTGCCTGTCTGTCTAACTCCTACTCAGGGTAAATAGAGGTTCTCTTACTGCCTGTCTGACCGGCTGGTTGGTGATATATACCCTGCTTAGGAAACCTATCTTGCTGTCAGCCCCCAGGCTCAATGCACAAAGCACCAGGCACTCAGCCCAAGTCCGCCCTGGGCTTGCCTTATTGTGCTACTGGAGAGACAGCACACACACAGTCACACACACACCACCACCACCACAATTGTATATTGTGCTTCATCTATTTATCCATTTATATTGTGATTCATCTTTATAGTGTCCTCATATTAATTTTAATGGCTTGAACTATTAGCTACCATTAGATTAGCTCCCCTGGAGAGTTGAGTACATGACATGTTAAATTAATAATAGTAATGTATAATACTGCTTGATATTGTGTAAAGAGATCCGCTAACCATTATCCAATGAATGGCTCTACTAAGTGGTTGCATTCATTGATATTTAATGAGCAACTCTTTTAGGCATAATGTATTTACCTGCCTTGATAAATGTAACATACTGCAGACCTATTGTGGTCTAGATAAGACCTTTTGTAAATCTAGTCTTAAATGTGCCTTTGGGTAAACATTTCAAAATATTAAGAAGGATGTCTTGAAAAACCCGTTTTCTGTGTTGTTTTTCCGTGCGCTCCAGTTTTGAAGCACAAATGTCCGGAATTATAGATGCTGGTCGCCATCTAGTGGACATATATAGAAGTCACAGCGTTAGAAAAAAAAACAGTTAGGTGGATTATTTTTTAGCTCTGTGTCCAGTCCACGCATGACAGCAGTTCTGCTAACCTAAGTATATGTTTGGACTATATCAGGCTTAGAAACTACGTCTAAGGGTGTGAGTTTTGGAGAAATGCAGTTGTCATTTTATTTGTTCTTCTCTCTCTTTCAACGGTATCCCCTAGATGGTTTTCATGTCCACTCTGAGCACTGATTATAGAATATTATTTTTCTGAATAAGATAATAAGAGTGTCACTATACCATACTTGGACTACTCACCCTTTGACCCCAGATGGCATTGCTTGCTGTTCCAGTCGAGACAAATTGACTCCACTTACTGAATGACAGATTAACTTTATATTGAATGACCTTGTCCTGCTCTCACCCTCTGGGCATCTGTACACCCAGGGAGGCCAGCCAGCCAATCAATCTCATTACTTTACGCCATCGAAACAGCAATGCTTCCACCGGTCAACAGGTGGCGCCGCAACACCCCGATATCCTCATTCAAGCCAATCAGTCGCCTGGTTCACTGACTCTCCTGGTTGTCTGTTTCTGTGTATTGTGTTCAAAGCCTCTCAAACTGCTTAGCAAATGTCTTATATTTGGTGTTTAACTAACACTTACGAGAAGGCTGTTTCGATGATTCCGGTTCTGTCACACTAGCCCGGGTTGCCAGTTTAGCTTACATTCCACTTCTTGTAGGCTACTACATGACACGCGTTGAGCACCAGGGGGGGTAAGCTAAACAGACTGCCAACCCGTCTACTGTCACACTGTTTGGTTCTGCTGTTGTGGAACCAATGGAACAACTGCTGAGGAGTTAAATGACTAATCAGTAGTGGGCAGATTAAAATCCAATTGGAGCAATTTAAGGCTTTGCTGGAGGGACATGAGAAATTAACCGGGCTTCGTTGGTGCTCTGTGGTTTATCTGGTTCCGGTAGAAGCGTGCGTTATTGTCAACACTTCCTGTTGCTGTCATGCCTGTGTGTTAACTCATGTACAGGCCTATTAAGACAATAATGAGATACATATTAATGAATACACAAGACAGCGAACCGACTCTTGTTCTTTTACTTTCTTGGATATAATGTGTTTATTCTGCCGGTTTGGTTGAGACACAATGCTAGTGCCTGGAATGGAATAATCTTGTTTGGCCAAAAATATATAATCTCATTTTGTTTCCATGTGGAAAATCCTTTTTTAAGCCCACCCCCTCGTCATTGTGCATGGTTTCTTATAGCGGAAGACACACACACACACACACACACACACTCACACACACACACATGTATACACACACATATATATATAAACACACACGCACAAGGACAACCCCACTTAGGGATGTCTGACTGTCTCCTAAAGGCCTCATTATGCTTCTGCGTCAACTCCACGGCGTAGCTACGCCGTCACTCCTACGGCGTCGTGGCCTTTTTATGGTTCTGCGTCGGGTTGCGTGGCATTTCACATCCAGATGTATAATCTGACCAATCACAGCCATTGTGGTCTGCGTAGTCTCGACGCGTTGTTACAATTTTTTGGAGGTGCACATCGAGCTACGGCGTAGGGGTCGGAGAGGGGTTCGCGTCAACGCAGAGGGGTCAGGGAGGGTACGCCGTCGATTCGACGCAGAAGCATAAAACAGGCTTAAGTCCTGACTGTTGCAATTTTAGACCAGGAAAATAATGTCATTTCTTACCCTAAATCACAGTCTCAGAGTACAACTGCGTCATTACAGTCCACGGTATGAATCCCGGTCGCAGCATACTGACACTGCCCTGGTCTCTTAGAGTAACTTCTACTGGTCTGACTCGGACGGGTGAATGTTTTCTACAATCTACAGGCAATCTGGCGACTCCTTGTGGTAGGCTGGGTGAGTGCAAGATCAATTGGGGTTGTTGGCCGGAAAACGTGCTCTCCTTCACATACTGTGTGTGCAGGCAAGTAATTCCTAGTTGTGCAAATTGTTTGATCAGAAGCAGAACGGCCATTATCATAAATTTTCGGAAATGTTCGACCAAAAATTGCTCTTGGGTGAAGAGCCCATGGTCTTGTAATTCATTAAAACATATTTCTCGGCTTCTTATATTTTATCATGAGCTGGTAAAATTAGGATGCTTCCATAGATCTCAACCCTATTATGTGTTCATTGTATTATCCTAAATTTTTCTGTAATGCTCTAATGTAACAAATTCTGGAAAAAGGTGTCTGAATACTTTCCAAAGGACTGTATGAAGTACTTTGTGAAAAGGCTGGTTGGCACTGATAACATTAGAAATCTGTCACATCAATTGCTCTAAGACCTTAAAATAGTTGTTTTGCTAACTTTTTTCTCGGCTTTGCTGGAGTGGTGTTAACAACGCGTTATTGGTGACAGTAGTCATTGTAAACAGACAATCATTAGTTCGAGCCGTGCTGGGACAGTCTGCGACCCGCTGTAAAATTGGTGCCGTGACCCGGATGTCTCATGCGGGCTCTGCGCAGCTGGTGGTTTTTCTATGGAGTTAGAAGAGTTTAATGTGTAACAGGTGTGAAATGGCTAGTCAGTACTACGGTTGGCGCTGAGCGCATTTACATCGGTCAGTCCTTGAAGTAGTTTTTCCGTTGTTCTGCAAGAGCTGATGCTGCTGTTGGAAGATGGCTATGATGCTTTTGGGGATGACGCATGCCATTGCGATCAGAGCTTTGCTGTTTTTGCCCCCCCCGCCGGCAAGCGAGCGAGCGCGTACGAAGCTAATCGGTTACGTTTGAAATAACGTCTGTAATTCCTAAGCGGTTCATTGTTTATGGAAGTAAATATCCTGAAATGAAAGCTGACAGTGTCTGGGCTTTAACCCTTTTAGTCATGGTTTCATTTCAAATCCAATGTGCTGGAGTACAAACAAACGTTAAGTCATTAAGACAAATACTAATTGACTGCGTTTGTATGTTCGTGTGCATGTTTGTGTGCTTACATGTATAAATGTTTGTGTTGGTGTACATCCTACATTTTGTTTTGTTGCAAAATGTGTATAATTGCATAAAAATTAACATTCAGAGTGTTTTTTTTCAACTCAATAAAATAAACAAAAATAATTTTGTATTCTACAGTAATTGAGCATGATTTATGGAAATAACCCTATATCCTACAGGACAAGTGTGTGATATAAGGAAATAACTCTATATCCTACAGGACAAGTGTGTGATATAATGAAAGAACCCTATATCCTACAGGACAAGTGTGTGATATAAGGAAATAACTCTATATCCTACAGGACAAGTGTGTGATATAAGGAAAGAACCCTATATCCTACAGGACAAGTGTGTGATATAAGGAAAGAACCCTATATCCTACAGGACAAGTGTGTGATATAAGGAAAGAACCCTATATCCTACAGGACAAGTGTATGATATATGGAAAGAACCCTATATCCTACAGGAAAAGTGTGTGATATATGGAAAGAACCCTATATCCTACAGGACAAGTGTGTGATATATGGAAAGAACCCTATATCCTACAGGACAAGTGTGTGATATAAGGAAAGAACCCTATATCCTACAGGACAAGTGTGTGATATAAGGAAAGAACCCTATATCCTACAGGACTAACATTGAAAATGGAAAAATCCTACAATGCTCAAAGCAGACATTTGGGCTTCTGGCTCCCTTTAGGTGTATCCTTGTCAGCCATTGGGTCTCTGGGTCTCGGGGTGGGGTCAACAGACCAATCAGTTGTCAGTATTCCAGATGGCACATTAGCAGAAGAATTATAATGATTATGAGTTAAAATGCCACAATCTCAAGTGTAGAGTGCAGATAAAAGTCAGTTGCAGTTACAACACCGAACGGAAAACCTGAGTAACTGAGTAAAAAGTAAACTGTGCATTCTGCGTCTTTCTAACAAACTTCAAAACAGTGATCTAAATAACGACACTCACCAAATACTGACGTGACTTGATACAATGAGCAACAAAGTGGTGACATCTCCCAGAACTTAAATACCCCGCATATACACTAAATCACAGCAGCTGTGTTAAATAAATCCTACCCAGCCATGTACACCCCACTAATGGCCCCGTGTGGAACAAAACCTCAACACTCGTGACATATAAGAAGGCTTTGATCCCTCATTCATTCCCTTTTTTCCTTTGAACAGTCCTCCAATAGTTCTCCCGTGTTATCGATAAGACCTGTATAATATAGAAGAACAACCAGCCTATCATATCAAAGCAGTGAATGTGTGTAGTGTACAGTTATACACAGGTCAAAATGCTTCCAAATGCATCTTGATGTTTCATTCTTTTAACTCCTAAGAAGAACATCTCCCCGGGGGCCTAACTGAGGGTTCTGTTCTGTATGATGTCTATATTTATTCCTGCATTACCGTCTGGAACACTGGACTTCACATGGCTTTCACTGGTAACGACAAACACACAAATACACACACCACTCTAGTTCACTATCCCCAAGGCTTCAAACAGCATCCCATGGCTCTGTTGTGTCTTGATGGTGGCTGTGCTGAGAGATGAGTGTGGACTGTGCTGACAGAGAGATGAGTGGGGACTGTGCTGACAGAGAGATGAGGGTGGACTGTGCTGACAGAAAGATGAGTGGGGACTGTGCTGACAATGAGATGAGTGTGGACTGTGCTGACAGAGAGATGAGTGTGGACTGTGCTGACATAAAGAAGAGTGTGGACTGTGCTGACTGGGAGATGAGTGTGGACTGTGCTGACAGAGAGATGAGTGTGGACTGTGCTGACAGGGAGCTGAGTGTGGACTGTGCTGACAGAGAGATGAGTGGGGACTGTACTGGCTGAAGGCCCTCCAGAGACTGAGTGGGTGGGACTGAAGGGTGTGTGTGCCCATGCCACAAAAACCCCCCCATGCATGTGCAGTTTCTACACATCCTGTGTGTGTGTGTGCGTGTGTGTGTGTGTTTGTGAGAGTATGTGCGGCTAGCGGAGGGCATGTGCGGTGGTATGACAGTGCTGTCCCAGGGGGGGCTTGTGGCAATGGCCGCGTGCAGACGGGGCTGACTGAAATCTGTGTGACAGCAGTGGGCACGCAGCATGCTAACTAATGGATGGATGCCCACAACGTGTCAGGCAAGATCGTGTGTGTGTGCGCGCGCGTGAGTGTGTGTGTGTGGACACGAAAGGAGCAGTCGCCTGGCAGGCGTCTGGCTAGCTCAGTCCTGAAAAATCACCCTTCAGAGAGGTGTGAGAGGAGGAGAAGGATTGGTGAGTGAGTGATGTTTGGTGGTGACCTGGAGGAGGAAAAGTGGTTGGAGAAGGAGGTGGGGTCAAAAGACGAGGGGCTGGAGAATGAGATGGAGAGGTGGAGGAGGCTATGAAGAATGATGGATAGGTGAAGGAACAGGTGGTGGAGGAGAGAAAGGAAAAACCGGTCAAAGGTGGAGGTTGTGGTTGAAATGGTGAGTAAATGATGGAGGGCTGGAGACATTTGCTGGAGGAGGAAGAGAAAAAAAGCAAAGGAAGTGAAGTGGATGGAAGTGTTAATTAAGTTAAGTGTAGGTAGAGTTGTAGCAGGTGTTAAAAGGAGGTAGATGAAGCCTACTTTGTTAGGGGTTCATATCAAACCCAATGTTCTGGGAGTGGGTACCAGAATAAGTCACAGGACAGTATTTCCCTACAAGCCCTTCTCCCTCACTTTCTCAACACCCCCCTATGTTCCCTGTGTAACTTTAGCGCTGTCTCAGCATAGAATAGTAAGATGTTAGAGCAGTGTGATTAATCTGTAGCTCATAGCTGTGGACACACTGAGCCATTAGGCGCAAGGAGACACAGGGAACCAATACGATCTACACGATGCCAATGATACAGAATGAATGGCTTTCAAAACAGGAGAACAGCAACTCCTCCATATGAAAAATACATCAGCCGTTATTTCCCATGACTATATACGAGAGAGTAATGCCATTCCTAATAACCAATCAAATGACCCGCAGTCACCAGTGAGGACTTTTTCCTCACTCTGGATGTTTGGAGTTGGTCACCATTTCCTGCAGTTCGGTTTGAGTTGATTATGCACACCTGGTTTCAGTTGATTGTGCACACCTGGTTTCAGTTCATTATGCACAACTGGTTTCAGTTGATTATGCTCACATGGTTTCAGTTGATTATGCTCACCTGGTTTCAGTTGGTTATGCACACCTGGATTCAGTTTGATAATTTGCAGGTGAATGTAAGTCACTGGGTGTGGTTGGTTAATTAGGAGGTGTATGTAAGTCACTGGGTGTGGTATGCTGATTAGGAGGTGTATGTAAGTCAGTGGGTGCAGTTTGATAATTATCAGGTGTATGTAAGTCACTGGGTGTGGTTTGATAATTAGGGGGTGTATGTAAGTCACTGGGTGTGGTTTGATAATTAGCAGGTGTATGTAAGTCACTGGGTGTGATTTGATAATTAGCAGGTGTATGTAAGTCACTGGGTGTGGTTTGATAATTAGGAGGTGTATGTAAGTCACTGGGTGTGGTTTGATAATTAGCAGGTGTATGTAAGTCACTGGGTGTGGTTTGATAATTAGCAGGTGTATGTAAGTCACTGGGTGTGGTTTGATAATTAGCAGGTGTATGTAAGTCACTGGGGGTGGTTTGATAATTAGGGGGTGTATGTAAGTCACTGGGTGCAGTTTGATAATTATCAGGTAAATGTAAGTCACTGGGTGTGGTTTGATAATTAGCAGGTGTATGTAAGTTACTGGGTGCAGTTTGATAATTATCAGGCGTATGTAAGTCACTGGGTGCAGTTAGGTTACAGTTACATTTTTGGGGTTTCAGTTCAGGTCAAGAAAAGGATAGCTCTGGATAGAATTGTTTTTAAACGGTCCGTTTCAGGGTTGTGAAAATAGAATTTTGAATTGGAATAATGTTTGGGCTCCCCACAAGGTTTGAACAATGTCAAATGTTTGTGTCTGCGTCAGTTTTTGCTACTAGATTTTCCTGGAATAGTGTTTCCAGTTGGTAGCCCCGGGAATGAACATGGGAATTGAGCTCTGTCCCTGTCTCTGCCACGGATGGGGCTATTTTGTGTTTGCGCCCATCAGTGCCCATAGGATCGGGCACGGCTGGCATGGACGGGAAAGACCCATCTGTTGTAGGAGATTATGGTTTGACACACACAGTGGAGGGGATTAAGAGGAAGAGGATGGCTCATGCAGGGGAGATTATGTCATAAAAATCACTCAATGATTTCCGCAGGTCCACAGGCGCCAGACTAGCGTGTGGTCTTCCGCTATGTAAAAATAAACAAAAGATACATCTTCTCTCTATGAAATTTGCTCACAGTGAGATGTATAACATCTTTATGAATGCAACCCTGGATGGATAGTCAACTAGATAAAAATGCTCCAATGCAGATATTACAGATTGGTTGTTGTACAGGTTGTTATATAATTCGACGTTAAAACAACAAACTGCTTGAAATGACTGCAAATGTTATCACAGATCTGAGAAGGTAGGCGTGATCCTACTGGTCAATGGTGCTCAGAACATCATCTGACTCTGTGCCGTCCTGATAGACTGAGAGAGTCTAGCCTTTATGGTGTGGGCACACAGTAAATAATCTCTGGTCATCAGGGTGTGGGCACACAGTAAATAATCTCTGGTCATCAGGGTGTGGGCACACAGTAAATAATCTCTGGTCATCAGGGTGTGGGCACATGGTAAATAATCTCTGGTCATCAGGGTGTGGGCACACAGTAAATAATCTCTGGTCATCAGGGTGTGGGCACATGGTAAATAATCTCTGGTCATCAGGGTGTGGGCACACAGTAAATAATCTCTGGTCATCAGGGTGTGGGCAGATAGTAATTAATCTCTGGTCATCAGGGTGTGGGCACACAGTAAATAATCTCTGGTCATCAGGGTGTGGGCACACAGTAAATAATCTCTGGTCATCAGGGTGTGGGCACACAGTAAATAATCTCTGGTCATCAGGGTGTGGGCACATAGTAAATAATCTCTGGTCATCAGGGTGTGGGCACATGGTAAATAATCTCTGGTCATCAGGGTGTGGGCACATGGTAATTAATCTCTGGTCATCAGGGTGTGGGCACATGGTAATTAATCTCTGGTCATCAGGGTGTGGGCACACAGTAATTAATCTCTGGTCATCAGGGTGTGGGCACATGGTAAATAATCTCTGGTCATCAGGGTGTGGGCACATGGTAAATAATCTCTGGTCATCAGGGTGTGGGCACATGGTAAATAATCTCTGGTCATCAGGGTGTGGGCACATGGTAAATAATCTCTGGTCATCAGGGTGTGGGCACATGGTAAATAATCTCTGGTCATCAGGGTGTGGGCACATGGTAAATAATCTCTGGTCATCAGGGTGTAGGCACATGGTAAATAATCTCTGGTCATCATAGTGTGGGCACACAGTAAATAATATCTCCTTAATGGTTTTTCTATACCATCTCATTCCATTCATACTTAACCCTGTTGTCATATATTATCCAGCAGGTGCCCTTGTAGACAGCTTTATAGGGTCATTTCCTGACAATAGCTCACCACTCATATTACTGGCCGTCTTCAACTTCCAGAAAACGGGAAAGGGAAAAGGGAAACCCGGACGTCGTTTGCATCTTTCCACTTCGTTCTTCTTTTGAATACACCCTTGAACCCTCGCTGCAACCCCCTCCAAGTCTCTTATCACTACATTGTTTCCGTCTCTCTGTCTTCTTTAACTCTACCCAGATGGTAACGTGTCGTTCCAATGTTCATTCACTCTTCCTCTTCCCCACCTCTCTTTTTCCATTCTATCATCTCTCCCCATCTGCTTATTCTCCCTTTTGTCACCTAAGTCTGCCTTTCCTCTCACGGCTCATCACACCTTATGACTCTCACTATCTCCTCGTCTCCTTTCCTCCGGGCCAGTCCGGCTTTCCCCTCAGTCCTTGGCTAAGTGACACATTGTAAGCTCCCAGATCAGGGCTCTGAGGGTCTGAACAGAAATTAAGGAAATTCAAACTCCCAAATTATCTTTTTAATCCCACCGTTACACGAGACCTGATACAACTTGGTGGAGTTGGTAGCTCAGTGGTAGAGTGCATGATCTGTATTTATGATGTCCTGGGTTCCTATTGGAGGAGCTGGTAGCTCAGTGGTAGCGTGCATGATCTGTATTTATGATGTCCTGGGTTCCTATTGGAGGAGTTGGTAGCTCAGTGGTAGAGTGCATGATCTGTATGTACGACGTATGTCGCTGTTACAACCCGTCCCACCCCCTCGGCCGGATCTTCTGCTCCCTATTCCAGACCGTTTCTGGACACTACGTCACGTTCCTCATCAACTCATCTCTGAGCACACTGGCTGTTGCTTCTTTGACTTGGTCAGAATTGCTCCTCGTTCTCACGATACCAATACTTACAGCCCCTGGTCTCTTCTGTCATTCCCTGGATACACTTTGTCATGTCTGACAAAATCATATTCTTTACAGCATTCAAGTCAATAAACAAATCCAAAGAGAGAAAAGTGGGTCAATAAACAAATCCACAGAAAGAAAAGAAATTCAATAAACAAATTCACAGAAAGAAAAGTGTGCCAATAAACAAATCCACAGAAAGAAAAGAGAGACAATAAACAAATTCCCAGAAAGAAAAGTGTGTCAATATACAAATCCACAAAAAGAAAAGAGAGTCAATAAACATATTCACAGAAAGAAAAGTGTGTCAATAACAAATTCACAGAAAGAAAAGTGTGTCAATAAACAAATCCATTGAAAAAAAGAGAGTCAATAAACAAATTCACAGAAAGAAAAGTGTGTAAATAAACAAATCTACAGAAAGAAAAGTGTCAATAAACAAATTCACAGAAAGAAAAGAGTCAATAAACAAATTCACAGAAAGAAAAGAGAGTCAATAAACAAATTTACAGAAAGTAAAGTGTGTCAATAAACAAATTCACAGAAAGAAAAGAGAGTCAATAAACAAATCCACAGAAAGAAAAGAGAGTCAATAAACAAATCCAAAGAAAGAAAAGAGAGACAATAAACAAATTCCCAGAAAGAAAAGTGTGTCAATAAACAAATTCACAGAAAGAAAAGTGTGTCAATAAACAAATCCATTGAAAAAAAGAGAGTCAATAAACAAATTCACAGAAAGAAAAGTGTGTAAATAAACAAATCTACAGAAAGAAAAGTGTCAATAAACAAATTCACAGAAAGAAAAGAGTCAATAAACAAATTCACAGAAAGAAAAGAGAGTCAATAAACAAATTTACAGAAAGTAAAGTGTGTCAATAAACAAATTCACAGAAAGAAAAGAGAGTCAATAAACAAATCCACAGAAAGAAAAAAGTCAATAAACAAATTCACAAAAGAGAGTCAATAAACAAATCCACAGAAAGAAAAGAGAGTCAATAAACAAATCCAAAGAAAGAAAAGAGAGACAATAAACAAATTCCCAGAAAGAAAAGTGTGTCAATAAACAAATTCACAGAAAAAAAGTCAACAAATTCAAGGAAAGGAAATAAAGTCAACAAACACAATCACGGAGAGAAAAGACTCTCAAATAAATTGACTTGAATTGAATTAATGTCCAGATCCAGAGAGAATATATATAAAAGGAAGATGAATATCCAGAATGTCAGAAAATGAGAGAGACATTGAACACATCTAAAGATAACAAGATGCCACACTTCAACGAGCTGGGCTTGACAACCAGTTTTGCCAAGGTTGAATTATGCAACGCAGTTGTGTCACAATCAGGACGTGCAGCGCACCACCAGGTGATGAATGAGCAGCGTTTCCAGGACGACACGGCACTAAAATGCAAGGGGAAGTTTCTTATTGGCTCGGCAGGTACGACGCCCCGAGGAAGTTGAGAGGCAGCTAGCGACCTCAGGAAGGCACAGTCCTTCACAGGACCATCTGTGTCTCCCGGGCCTTGTCTCACTCTCTTCCCTGTTTTTCTCTCTTTCTCTCCATCACTTTGTATCGCCCCCCCCGCGTTGAGTGGAGCAGATGGAGGAGGAGTGAGGGAGGGTTCCCACATCCCTGCTTGGCCAACCTCGGGATGACATATACCCTGCGAACGGAACACACTCAGGAAAATACACACACACACACACACACACACATTCCTGCCAACTCAGACCCAACCTGATCCTTGATGACTCGGCCAGATACCTGCTGCAACTCAGCCTACCAAAATAACACATACAGTATAACAGAGACTATCACTAATGATTACAGACCACCACAACCAGAGACTATAATGATTACAGAACCACCAGAACCAGAGACTATAATGATTACAGAAACACCAGAACCAGAGACTGTAATTATTACAGAACCACCAGAACCACCAGAACCAGAGACTATAATGATAACAGAACCACCAGATCCAGAGACTATAATGATTACAGAACCACCAGAACCAGAGACTGTAATTATTACAGAACCACCAGATCCAGAGACTATAATGATTACAGAACCACCAGAACCAGAGGCTATAATGATTACAAAACCACTAGAACCAGAGGCTATCTCTATGATTACAGAAACACCAGAACCAGAGACTACAACTAATGATGAACAGAGGTTAAATAAAACAGAGGTCAAATAACACAGAGGTTAAATAACACAGAGGTTAAATAAAACAGAGGTTAAATAACACAGAGGTTAAATAACACAGAGGTTAAATAAAACAGAGGTTAAATAAAACAGAGGTTAAATAACACAGAGGTTAAATAACACAGAGGTTAAATAAAACAGAGGTTAAATAACACAGTGGTTAAATAACACAAATACTTTGGAGACTGGTTAGATGTGGTCAAATTACAGGCTCTAATATCACAATTTCTCACCCACTGATGTAGACGGGAGCCATTTATCAATCACTGGACTTACCTGCTTGAATTAACGTCCAGCACTTGGAGATATGATTAGCAATGTAAGTGTTACAGTCCCACCAGAACACATCATAGTAAACTGGGGCTGAGATGTAGAGAAATGTCATTATCCATATTGCCATATAGCCACGATGGTCCTGTCATATAATCAATGATAATTTATAAGGAAAACGTACGTTTGGTTTTATAACATACGGTTTTCAAGCCTCGCAACCGCAGACATGACAGGGATGGACACAGACATACACACGTGCACACACAGACAGACATAGTTGCGAGAAACGACTGCTATCGCTAGCTTGGTTCACGCTAACGCTGTTGAATCGATGGCGCTTTCGGGTAGCTGCGGATAAACAGAATACAGAGACAGGGAACGCCGCAGGGATTGCATTAATGCATGGCTGCATGTGTTTCGTCGTGTGTCTCTCTGTGTGTGTATGTGTGTGTGTGTGTGTGTGTGTGTGTGTGTGTGTGTGTGTGTGTGTGCGTGTTGGTCCGTCGCTAGCATTGATGTGTGATTAAAGAGAGTGAATCCCCACTGTTTTGAACCCTGCGAGTGAGATCTCTGACGATAGGCTAATTGGTTCTGGAGAAATCAATGGCCCTGTATTGACTAGCTATCTGGGACTGGAGAATACAGGCTATGGCGACAGCATGATGATAGTATGAGTGTGTAATGGGGGGATCCTGCTCAGAAACTCAGCGTGGTGCCTGGGAAGACCGATATTGTGTTTAATAGCATGTTAGGAGCTAGAGGGAACTTGGGCTCTTAGACGTGGTTAAATGCTATTCATTTGATTTAATACACTGTATGTCCCTTCAAATACATTTCTGCAAATCCTTTAGATTATTTGAAAAGAACAAAAAAAAGGCTATTTCGTATTTTTAATTGTTACGGGAGGAATGTGTCAAAGCTAGGGTTGGGTACTGTTCACATTTAAGATGGATTTTGGTACCGGTACCCAACAGTACCTTTTTTTCTCTACTTTTATAATGTTGGGGTTTCAGCACGAAGCATACAGTAGAATGGACTGCATGTATTATTGTCACTTATACAGGCTGAGTCACTCTCAATGATTCAAAATGTCCAGCGTCCCATATATGATGTTTTTATCATAATTATCTGGGAAAATAATAAATACTGGTACTTAAAATTGAAAAGGATTTCAAATTTGTCTTATATTTTTTACATTTATTATCAGAAAATATTCCATCAGAAGCCCTGTAATTATGCAAACCTATCTAACAGTCTTCAGGTGGAAGTAGAGTTGCTTCAGGGGTGTGGAGATGTGCAGACAGGGCTGGTTCAGGGGTGTGGAGATGTGCAGACAGGGCTGGTTCAGGGGTGTGGAGATGTGCAGACAGGGCTGGTTCAGGGGTGTGGAGATGTGCAGACAGGGCTGGTTCAGGGGTGTGGAGATGTGCAGACAGGGCTGGTTCAGGGGTGTGGAGATGTGTAGACAGGGCTGGTTCAGGGGTGTGGAGATGTGTAGACAGGGCTGGTTCAGGGGTGTGGAGATGTGCAGACAGGGCTGGTTCAGGGGTGTGGAGATGTGCAGACAGGGCTGGTTCAGGGGTGTGGAGATGTGCAGACAGGGCTGGTTCAGGGGTGTGGAGATGTGTAGACAGGGCTGGTTCAGGGGTGTGGAGATGTGCAGACAGGGCTGGTTCAGGGGTGTGGAGATGTGCAGACAGGGCTGGTTCAGGGGTGTGGAGATGTGCAGACAGGGCTGGTTCAGGGGTGTGAAGATGTGCAGACAGGACTGGTTCAGGGGTGTGGAGATGTGTAGACAGGGCTGGTTCAGGGGTGTGGAGATGTGCAGACAGGGCTGGTTCAGGGGTGTGGAGATGTGCAGACAGGGCTGGTTCAGGGGTGTGGAGATGTGCAGACAGGACTGGTTCAGGGGTGTGGAGGTGTGCAGACAGGGCTGGTTCAGGGGTGTGGAGATGTGCAGACAGGACTGGTTCAGGGGTGTAGAGGTGTGCAGACAGGGCTGGTTCAGGGGTGTGGGGATGTGCAGACAGGGCTGGTTCAGGGGTGTGGAGATGTGCAGACAGGGCTGGTTCAGGGGTGTGGAGATGTGCAGACAGGACTGGTTCAGGGGTGTAGGGGTGTGGGCACAGTAAACTAAGACAGAAATGAGCAATTCTTTATGAGGGGCCATATAGGCAATAATTCATACTTCTTCTTACACACACTATCATACTCTTGCATATACACCACTATACTCATACAGACTCACTAATATACTCCTTTTACCTTAATGTCGGCCTCTCTCTCCCTCTCCCCCCCCTCTCTCTCTCTCACTCTTTACTTCTCCCTCTCTCTCTCTCTCTCCCTCTTCCCCCCCTCCCTCTCTCTCCCGCTTTCTCTCTCTCTCCCTCTCTTTCCCTCTCTATCTCTCTGCAGTAGCTTACTGTCAGTGTTGTGAAGATCACCTTGGTGGCAAATGATGCCAATAATTTTCCTTTGCACATCCAACCATGATTCCTTATCTGTGGTTTACTACGCAACCGCCTGCTTGTCAGGGTTTCCCATAACACTCCTCAGGGAGTACCAGTACATACAGTCATTCCATAAAGGTCATCGATGTGACCCGTAGCGTTGTTTCCTCCGTATCTCCCCGGCACGGCGATAACGACGGCGTGAGCACACGCACACCAATTAAGGAGGGGCCGGCACCAGTCACGAATCAACGGTGGTGTGAAAAATAACAAAGAAAAAAATCCTTCCCCCGGTGTTCAGCACTTGGCCGTGTTCATCGCGCGCGGAAACTTTCTAATTACGGCCCTAAATTAACTCCCATCCGTTGGTCCTCGCGGTCTCGAGTGTGAACTCCCCTTTTTCTGATGAACACAGACGAATGTTTAACACCTCGGCGAATCATATCAGGTCTCCTCAGACGACCCTGTGTGTTTCTGATTCACCCCTCTGCCCTCTAAGAGGACCCAGTGAACCACCAGGCATCCTGTCGCCTTCTCCCTCTCCGCCCCTCTCCAGGGCCACGGGGCGTTTCACTACCTCGGTGGTGGTCGACCCAATTATCACCTTATTGTGCCGCTCCCTACTCCTTCTGACACCGTCTGTACACTAGAAGAAGAGTGCTCACTCTGACTCGCACTCTCAACACCAAAGAAGAGCCGTCGCACTTGATCTCGCCGAACGGCAAAACATAAACCGACAAGCTAGCCTGTGTTTGTTCTTTGTGTCACAACTGTCCCTCAGTCACCCACTCTCATTGTCTCTCAAACGTTCTAACCCGCCATCTCTCTCTTTCTCTCACTCGCTTTCACTCTCTTTCACTGTCTCTCTCTCTCTTTGTCTCTTTGTCTCTTTTTCTCTCTCGCTCTCTACTTTAAAAACGGTAAAGCTCTCAGAATGTATGTATACATGTACAAAGGTTCTGGACTGTCTTTCGAACTAGCAAACAAACCGACACAAACGGAAGATCCTGTAAGTCAAGTGCTCATGAGACTCTCAATCAACATCGGTTGCTAATTACATGAATGCGTAATATTATAATAGAGCTGCCTGAAGTAAACAACATAGAAGGACACAGCATCTAGTTTCTACAGCTATCCCTTCCCATAGCAAAGAACACGGAACTTGTTTGAACTATAGGAGGTACAGTGTAAAGCTCAACATTGTCAAAAACAATGTCGTTGGAAATGTACCATACGCCTAAGATCTGAAGGCCTTATTCTAACTCTGGGTCTGAGTCATGCAGGCATCATTTAAAATGACGCTTGATTATTATTGCTGCTGGATTCCTCTGAAGAACAGCACAATTAGAGCAGGATATTTGGCTGGTGTACTTTGATGACAAACACCACTTTGATTCTGATCACTGAACATCTGTTCTTAGTGAATCGTCCCTTCTAATCAGTTATCTGGAACCATTTGATATTTCCATAACCATAACTCTCGCACCGCACACACCATACGCACTCACCAGACAACGTTACTGCTTTCAAAGTGAAGCCCAGAAACCTCCACAGATGTTCTATGGTATTAAGGTCTGGAGACTGGCTAGGCCACTCCAGCACCAAAATGTGCTTCTCCTTGAGCCACTCCTCGTTACCTGTATAAAAGACACCTGGGAGCCAGACATCCAGCTCATTGACAGGGGATCAAATACTTATTTCCTGGAATAAAATGCAAATGAATTGATTATTATTTTGTTGTTATTCTGTTTCGCCGTGTTTAAATAAACCTACCATTAAAATGATAGACAGATCATGTCTTTGTCAGTGGGTCAATTACTTTCTTCCTTCACTGTACATCCGGTGAAGGGATACATAGTACATAAAGCAGTGATGCGTCTGTGCTGATACTGTGATATGGTCATGAGCATTTTGTCGCATCAAAGCGATCAAACGATCGCATCCAAACGTTGCTATAAACCCATATGCCTCGGTCCCTAACCCCAGTATTCAGCGGTACATAGACACAGTGTACGTTGTGATTTTATATATGTCGTATTGGTTGTAGTGGGAGCTGGCTAACCCTGGGTCAGTTAAACCGTTTCAGTCTCAATCTCCCTGTTGCAGCTGCGTTAATATCGGACGGCGAAACACCACGGGCTGTGCTGGACATGGTTTGATTTGAGTGCAAAACACTGAAAGACCCTTTATTCTGGGTCGTGTCAAATCGATCTGATCAGGGAAACGATTTATTACCATTGAAATCAGTGGAACCCTAAAGTGACATTACTGCTGGTATTGCCTGGGGAATGGCCAACAAACCCCCACAGTCAGTATTGGTTTAGTTGTCCATAGATTGGAGAGCTATAGATCTATTATGTATATGTTCTGTATACATCGGTACTAGAATTCATCTTCATTCATAATGCAACAGAAACTGAATGATGCCAATGATTTCCCATGGAACAAGGAGGGGGAAATGTTGGAGAATGTTTATGGTTAACACTGAAAGGGCTGTTTCTTTAAATTAGTTGAGCACACAGAGGGAGAGAGGGAGAGAGGGAGAGAGGGAGAGAGGGAGAGAGGGGGAGAGGGGGAGAGGGGGAGGGAGATAGAGGTAGAGGGGGAGAGGGCGAGTATTAAAATGACTAGTCAGTAAAACGATATGTGTCCTCCTGATTGAGAAGTCAAAGGCAACTTGATGACTGCAACCTGGTTCCCATGGGTTTAAGCTATGACTACTTGCTGTGTGGTGTGTGTGTGTGTGTGTGTGTGTGCGTGTGTGCGTGTGTGCGTGTGTGCGTGTGTGCGTGTGTGCGTGTGTGTGTGTGTGTGGGCGTGGGTGGCACAGAGAGAAACAGGGCACTATTGTCATCCTGTCACTATTAACGCAGGGGAGGACACACAGACAAGGAGCTCATTCATCATCTTATACGTAGAGAAGACAACACACTCTCCTGAGAGAAAGAGTGAGATAGGAGGTGTGTGAGAGAGAGAGAGAGAGAGAGAGAGAGAGAGAGAGAAAGAGAGAGAGGTTATGTGTGATGCCTGTCTCAGTAGATAAAGGTCAAAATTAACATTTCCCCAGCAGGGGGGAAATCGTGAAAACTGGCCACTAGAAAATAGAATGAGCTATATTACACATAATAAGACCACACACACCTAAATCTACCTAGATATGTTCCATTATACGCTGGTTAGACATTTCAACTCATATAAGTGGAATTAGCCAGCTGCTGGTGAGCCAATGTAACTTGGCATGCTAATGTTGGTTAGCATTTGGTTATGAACCAACAGACCTGGATTTACCGGTAACAATTTCTGTTAAACAAATAAATGTTGTGTATTTGTCTCATGCAACAGTCAATGTGTCTACAAGTGTATGTGTTTGCTATAACTTACAGACTCTCCATCCAATATTCATTTTTTACATCTTTGCTAACAGCCCATCTCATTGCCTCATCATTGATTCTGAATGGACCAAATACCAGTCTACTGGTTTTGGCTGACAGCTGAACATGGTTCAGAATGACGGCTGAATATGGTTTAGGATGAACGCTGAGCATGGTTTTGGATGACAGCTGAACATGGTTACGGATGACAGCTGAACATGGTTTTGGATGACAGCTGAACATGGTTACGGATGACAGCTGAACATGGTTTTGGATGACAGCTGAACATGGTTACGGATGACAGCTGAACATGGTTTTGGATGACAGCTGAACATGGTTACGGATGACAGCTGAACATGGTTTTGGATGACAGCTGAACATGGTTTTGGATGACAGCTGAACATGGTTACGGATGACAGCTGAACATGGTTTTGGATGACAGCTGAACATGGTTTTGGATGACA
This sequence comes from Dallia pectoralis, assembly GCA_029465975.1. Taxonomy (NCBI): domain Eukaryota; kingdom Metazoa; phylum Chordata; class Actinopteri; order Esociformes; family Umbridae; genus Dallia; species Dallia pectoralis. The sequence goes on along the minus strand of CM055734.1, from coordinate 13,931,391 downwards.
GCTGAACATGGTTTTGGATGACAGCTGAGCATGGTTACGGATGACAGCTGAACATGGTTTTGGATGACAGCTGAACATGGTTACGGATGACAGCTGAACATGGTTTTGGATGACAGCTGAACATGGTTTTGGATGACAGCTGAACATGGTTACGGATGACAGCTGAACATGGTTTTGGATGACAGCTGAACATGGTTTTGGATGACAGCTGAACATGGTTTTGGATGACAGCTGAGCATGGTTACGGATGACAGCTGAACATGGTTACGGATGACAGCTGAACATGGTTTCGGATGACAGCTGAACATGGTTTTGGATGACAGCTGAACATGGTTTTGGATGACAGCTGAACATGGTTTTGGATGACAGCTGAGCATGGTTACGGATGACAGCTGAACATGGTTACGGATGACAGCTGAACATGGTTTTGGATGACAGCTGAACATGGTTACGGATGACAGCTGAACATGGTTTTGGATGACAGCTGAACATGGTTTTGGATGACAGCTGAACATGGTTACGGATGACAGCTGAACATGGTTTTGGATGACAGCTGAACATGGTTTTGGATGACAGCTGAACATGGTTTTGGATGACAGCTGAGCATGGTTACGGATGACAGCTGAACATGGTTACGGATGACAGCTGAACATGGTTTTGGATGACAGCTGAACATGGTTACGGATGACAGCTGAACATGGTTTTGGATGACAGCTGAACATGGTTACGGATGACAGCTGAACATGGTTTTGGATGACAGCTGAACATGGTTTTGGATGACAGCTGAACATGGTTACGGATGACAGCTGAACATGGTTTTGGATGACAGCTGAACATGGTTTTGGATGACAGCTGAACATGGTTTTGGATGACAGCTGAGCATGGTTACGGATGACAGCTGAACATGGTTACGGATGACAGCTGAACATGGTTTCGGATGACAGCTGAACATGGTTTTGTATGACAGCTGAACATGGTTTTGGATGACAGCTGAACATGGTTTTGGATGACAGCTGAACATGGTTTTGGATGACAGCTGAGCATGGTTACGGATGACAGCTGAACATGGTTACGGATGACAGCTGAACATGGTTTCGGATGACAGCTGAACATGGTTTTGGATGACAGCTGAACATGGTTTTGGATGACAGCTGAACATGGTTTTGGATGACAGCTGAGCATGGTTACGGATGACAGCTGAACATGGTTACGGATGACAGCTGAACATGGTTTCGGATGACAGCTGAATATGGTTTTGGATGACAGCTGAACATGGTTTTGGATGACAGCTGAACATGGTTTTGGATGACAGCTGAACCTGGTTTTGGATGACAGCTGAACATGGTTTTGGATGACAGCTGATTATGGTTTTGGATGACAGCTGAACATGGTTTTGGATGACAGCTGAACATGGTTACGGATGACAGCTGAACATGGTTTTGAAGATTCCTCTTTCTGGAGACAATATAATCAAATCTTCAGTAAGAGGTTTGCGAAGCGCATGTGGTACCAGATGAAGGTTTACAACATGGATTCTCACTCCTGTTCTTACTACTGAACTATGGCTATTGGACGTAGGGCTTCTGTGAGTGAAAAACAAATCGCTGCATTGGTTTTGCACCCATTATGTACCCAACAGCACATATAGCTCCATTTCATGAGAATCAATGGCTTTTCATTTTGTTCTGTTACTACTAATACTAATACTAATACTACTACCAACATTAATACTAATAATAATACTTTACATTTTGAGACTTCAGTCATATACCATACAGATGTTAGAAAACAGCAGGACATTGATAGTATTGCACAATCCACAATGTCACGTCTGTTACTGGGCGAGATACCATCAGCTCCCAAGGACATAGGGCTGGGGTCAGTTTTATGAATCCTTCTAACGCAGATTCTAATCATTTAAACATGCCTTCTTTTCTAGCGTAGTGTAACCTCCCCTCCCTGGATGAAAAGGACTGTGTTCTGACTAAATGTAGAGATCCGCTGAACAATTAGAAACCCTGAAAAGTGTCCCGACCGAAGGTCGTGATGGATTAGATTGTGAACTCTCTCAAATATCACGGTTTTGTTCCGGTCTGCAAACACATTTATCCCTGCCGCCACATTTTGGCTTGGAAAAGCTCCAGCATCATCCCATTGGCTGAGTAATGAGCAGGAGGATTGCACCCCGCCCCCGCCCCCAAACCGTGGGCCAATCATACGTAGCCTGACCTGTATTCGTAAGCGCATAAATGCACACATTCACAACTGGCCATTGTTATTCGTGTTTCACTTGCAAATGTTGACATTTTCGAAAAATCCAGGTTTCCCCTGGCTCAGAATTGACAAATGCCAATGCAAATTTTTCAGGGGCGGGACTTGATTTTATTATATTATGTTAAAAATTGAAGGAGCAATTGTTTTTATTTGAACTTGGAGATATTTCAACGGGTCATTTTATCAACAGATGTCACCTTGTTTTCATTGTGTCCCGGTGTAGATGTTCAGATTGAATTGACATAAAACGTTATATGGCTGTAACTTAAGCTCTAACGATCTTGTTTAAACGTGTGTATGTGTGTGTGTGTGTGTGTGTGTGTGTGTGTGTGTGTGTGTGTGTGTGTGTGTGTGTGTGTGTGTGTGTGTGTGTGTGTGTGTGTGTGTGTGTGTGTGTGTGTGTGTGTGTGTGTGTGCGTGCGTGTGATGTTGCCGGGATGACTGTCACTCCCCAGGCCCAGAAAATATTAAATTAGAACCCACTAAAGTAGAGCAGTGCGTCATTCTTCTATGAACTGAATGAAAAATCATCCAGCCATTCTCCCTGTTAAGAAAAATGTAAATGCACTTATCAATTCATAGTTCTGTCTGAAATGAAATGTTTTTCTTTGCTCATTCTTAACCCCAAAACATTATTCATTCAGACCTCTGACTGTATAGGCGTTTGATTCAGACCTCTGACTGTATAGGTGTTTGATTCAGACCTCTGACTGTATAGACATTTGATTCAGACCTCTGACTGTATAGGTGTTTGATTCAGACCTCTGACTGTATAGGTGTTTGATTCAGACCTCTGACTGTATAGACATTTGATTCAGACCTCTGACTGTATTGGCGTTTAAAAAAGGAGGACAAAACCCAAAAGACACTCTGAAAGTAAACAGGAGGTGACCTTCCCTGTTGCCCTGTAGTTAATTTATTCATGTAGTATGTCTTAAATTACTTTGTTATATCATGCAGGCTGCTCAAACATACCTGCCAACGATGCAGAAAGTAAAATGAATCAGCAAATTAAGGAAATACCTTTTTGAGGTGATGCCAGTCTACTTGCTTTTATTCTGCTGTAAAGAAAGCATTGTGGCAAAAGTGTTTTCTGATGATGCTGCAGCAATGTGTGTGTGTATACCTCTGTATAAGTGTGTGTGTGTTCTGCTGGACTGTGTGTCATGTATCACATGTATGACAGGCCTTGGCAGGAAGGCAACACACTCCGTCTTGTGACCTTCGCGAGTGCTAACGCAGTTGCCATGGCAGCGCGGCGTGAAGCTTTTGACAGCTCTGATTTGCCCTTGATAGAAACAGAGCCACGGGGGAAGGATCACACGCACGCGCACAAATACCGCACCCATGGAGACGTGTGGACCCTCACACGCACACACACAAATACTGCACACATGGAGACGTGTGGAACCTCACACACACAAATACCCCACACACGCAGACGTGTGCAGCCTCACACACACAAATACCCCACACACGCAGACGTGTGCAGCCTCACACGCACAAATACCCCACACACGCAGACGTGTGCAGCCTCACACACACAAACACCGCACGCACACACTTTGTGCACGCGTTATCACAGGGGTAAGACACAAAAAGGTAAACAAAGGGTAGATTGATAAATCACAAGGAAAATGTGAAAAAAAGACATCAGCAACTTCATCCATCAGATAGCAGTGAATCACGAGTAGGAATGTCATTACACTCAGGTACAGGATAGCTGCGGAGATTTAAGCCGCATATCGTGGAACACACATTCTTTGTGCTGACTTTCTCAACACCTGGACTATCTTTTATCTCTGTCTGGGCTGCCGGGAGGCAGAGAAACGGGAGACCTATTCAGGGCTTCTCATTGACGTTGATAAAGCTGCATGGGTGTTTTCTAGGCGTGCGTGTGTGTGTGTACATGCTTGAGAATGTGTGTGTGTGTGTGTGTGTGTGTGTGTGTGTGTGTGTGTGTGTGTGTGTGTGTGGGAGTGTGTATAAGGAAGTGGTTTCGGGTACACTTCTTCCTTCTTACTTCTTCCTCTTGTCTGGTGACTCAAACCAAAATCTTTTGCTGCTCCATTGATCCCAAAGTCTCAGTCTAAAACTTCAATCATTTAAGTAATTTGTGCTGACATGATAATGACGGCCGTGCTACGAGACAAAGTGGTCATTGATTGGATCTAACCAACCACAGGGTTAAAGTCAATGACGAATGTTCCAAACTTCTGTGAGGAATCGGAACGGCTCAAATGTGTTAGCGTTTCAGAAAATCGTTAAAGTTGGAGTGAGATCCAGAGTGTTGGCAGAGCAGATTTGTTTTTCGGGTGTATCATTTAAGCCTACAAATGAGTTTGGGAAAGCAGCCAAGTGCACCACTTCTTTTACCCACAGTCCTCCTCTTCTCAATGTCCTTCATCATGTCCCTCGGGCGTTAACAACAGATGGCATTAATGACGTCACTATGGGCCATCTTTTGGGAGTTAGGGGGACACTTGGATGCAGTGTGGACTGGTGAGACAGCAGTTTTTTCACACCATTCTAAATACATTTTTTACTTCAGAAATGTTACAGGTGAGATAAGATAACAGAATGTTACAGGTGAGATAAGATAACAGAATGTTACAGGTGGGATAAGATAACAGAATGTTACAGGTGAGATAAGATAACAGAACCGGCTTTAATTATTAAGATTAATTATTAAGATAACAGAACCGGCTTTAATTATTAAGATTAATTATTAAGATAACAGAACCGGCTTTAATTATCGCAAAATGTTTCCATTCAGGTCAACTTAAGTCTGCCAACTGTTTTTTATAAAGCTTGAATGGTGCCAAGAGCATGCTGATTAGATAACCTATAATGTCTTCAGCTGTCTCTCTCTGTCTCTCTGTCTTTCCACATGTCTCCCCCTGCCTCCACCTGTCTCCACCTGTCTCCACTTGTCTCCACCTGTCTCGCACTGTCTCCACATGTCTCCCCCTGTCTCCATCTGTCTCCACCTGTCTCCCCCTGTCTCTTCCTGTCTCCATCAGTCTCTCACTGTCTCCACCTGTCTCTCACTGTCTCCACCTGTCTCCCCCTGTCTCCACCTGTCTCCCTCAGTCTCGGTATGGAATGTGGATCTCACTGTACTGACAGTATGGAATGTGGACCTAACTGTACTGACAGTATGGAATGTGGACCTAACTGTACTGACAGTATGGAATGTGAACCTAACTGTACTGACAGTATGGAATGTGAACCTAACTGTACTGACAGTATGGAATGTGGACCTAACTGTACTGACAGTATGGAATGTGGACCTAACTGTACTGACAGTATGGAATGTGAACCTAACTGTACTGACAGTATGGAATGTGAACCTAACTGTACTGACAGTATGGAATGTGAACCTAACTGTACTGACAGTATGGAATGTGAACCTAACTGTACTGACAGTATGGAATGTGAACCTAACTGTACTGACAGTATGGAATGTGGACCTAACTGTACTGACAGTATGGAATGTGAACCTAACTGTACTGACAGTATGGAATGTGAACCCAAGGTCGTAGGTTTGATCTCAGCTTTGGTGGGTACATCCCCCCCCCACCACTCTAAGTCAAATGAACTTTTACTGAGAATAATGTGATTCTTTTGGCGTTTAGTTGAGACAATAGCCACACACGTTTCACATTACTATACTCTGTTTGCACGAGTTACACTCTGCTGTGATAAACCTAAAACACTTATAGCACTTCTACTTCCCTATGATTAGAGTAGGCTACCATCAACAAAGTGCAAATATAATGTAAATTCACCAAACACTACACAAGACCAATGTAGCAGACTGAAGAACCTAATTTATTTCTCAACCAAAATGTTGACATGGATATTCATAATACTGTAACAAAATGTCACTTTACGTATTGTACTGTGAGTTTACTGTAAAAAAAAAAAAACCTAGACATTGTCTCTTCGCCTAGCTGGATCTGGCCAGAGAATTTCATCAACATCGCAGGCAATGTTTGTCATTAGCAAGACACCTTGGAAAGAAACGTCTTGAATGACGAATCCATCCTTGCATTCTGTGTACATAGGCGGCCTTCCCCCTTGTCGTTCCTGACCCTCAATCCTATGTAGAAAAACTGTATAACATAGTACAGTAATTTCACAGGAAAAGGTAACAGAAGTGCAGTAGAATACAGTACTTTAAGCAGTTACTGAAACCGTGCAGATGTTTTTGATATGATGATGTTTTTGATGTGATGATACCTATTTTCCAGTTGAAATGTTCTCATCACACTTTCCACTGTGTATCGGCTTAGATTTGGCTGTACTCGTAGTCCAGCCTCCCTCAGCGTCAGGCCGTGGTTGACAACGTGGTCAACCAGTGTTGCGCGGATCTCATTTGTCAGATTCGGTCCTCTCCTCCTCTGTTGATTCCTCTTCCTCTTCCTCCTCCTTGTCCACCTCCTCGTTCTCCTCGTTCTCCTCCTCGTCTTACTCTTTCTCTGACTTTTTCCATTGTGCCTGAAAACCGATAAACTCACCTGCTGCTTTTTATAGTGCTTATACACCTGATTGGCATGTCTACAATTAAGCAAACAAGTGTTTGCACACCTGATGACTGTGTTGAACCAATTGGTTGGACGGTGCGGTAATTTGACAGTCAGTGCTTTGGTATTGCAAGGAAGTGACTTCATGATAGATTTTTGTGTGTAATGTATGTTACGTGTGTTTAGTGTTTTGCAAATCACTGTGTGTAGAGTTTGCAACAAGTGTGAGGTTGACAATGTGCTTATAGTTGTGCAAATATGGGCTGATGTTTTGCTTCTTGAGTTTAAGGTTTTGCTAATAGTGTACTACTTTTAATTTTAGTGTGTAAGCAATCCAAAAAAACTGTAACAGAAAGAACTGGTAACTTCGACACAGTCGCTCGCTAGCACACACCTGCTTGATTTGACCTGTGGAATTATAGCGTGTCAGACAACTCCTCCCCCCTAGGTTTTTTAGCCAATCAAATTACGGCGTTTCTAGTACCGTCCTCCTGGCTGGCGGTCGGAATTGATCCAAATAGCAGCACAAACTCATAACGGAGTTCGCTAAAATATTAGTGGGGACAATTTTGTCATGTTAAAATATTGGTGGGGACATGACACCACTGTCAGCTAACAATAATTAATTTTATATTTAAACATGTATTATCAAATGAAACGTGAGTGTATCACATGTAAATCAATACAATTGTAGAGTGAACTATTTCACAATAGACTGTATTTACATATATATTGAGTGTAAGATCAAATTGATAAACAATAATGACATCACTGCACAGGCTTGTTTTGTTCACAATTACCCAGGGTGCCAATAATTATCACTTAGCCGTGGAACGTAAGACCGGATTCCAATTAATGAGTCTTTGACTTCACATCCATTTTTACTGCTTTGTTTGCCCGCGGCAGCCGGTTTATAAGAGCAATAATACAGGAGATGTGGTACAGGCGGTGTATGGTACAGGCGGTGTGTGGTACGGGCGGTGTGTAGTACAGGTGGTGTGTGGTACGGGCGGTGTGTGGTACAGGCGGTGTGCGGTACGGGCGGTGTGTGGTACAGGCGGTGTGTGGTACGGGCGGTGTGTAGTACAGGTGGTGTGTGGTACGGGCGGTGTGTGGTACAGGCGGTGTGCGGTACGGGGTGTGTGGTACGGGCGGTGTGTGGTACAGGTGGTGTGTGGTACGGGCGGTGTGTGGTACAGGCGGTGTGCGGTACGGGCGGTGTGTGGAACAGGCGGTGTGTGGTACAGGCGATGTATGGTACAGGAGGTGTGGTACAGGCGGTGTGTGGTACAGGTGGTGTGTGGTACAGGCGGCTTGTGGTACAGGCGGTGTCTGGTACAGGCGGTGTGTGGTACAGGTGGTGTGTGGTACAGGCGGTGTGTGGTACTGGTGGTGTGTACAGGAAGTGTGGTACAGGCGGTGGGTGGTACAGGCGGTGTGTGGTACAGGTGGTGTGTGGTACAGGTGGTGTGTGGTACAGGTGGTGTGTGGTACGGGGCGTGCCTAGGAACAGCT